>RANX01000010.1:521591-680795 GCA_009805215.1 Neurospora discreta FGSC 8579
CCTCCCCCTCTGCAACCGACATTTTGGTGTGGGTGTGAAGCTTCCTGGCACTAACATCGTCTGGACCTGCTTCGATGCTTCAACGTTGTGGAATTGATTTTGCTGTGACTTACGGCGAATATCTCCGTGCTTCACTTTGCCCATCACCCCAGCCTTCAACCGGTTACAGGTAAACACTCCCTCCGACCCAAGACTACACACTCAGGTCAGTCGGATACTACCAAACTCGGGACATATGTGCCTCACAACTACCACATTCATCTCCTTCGCATGACCAGTTCCCCGAGGACGCATTGGCGAATACAACGCCTGAACTAGAAGGAGGATGTGATCGACGCATGGAAACCACCATCACCCGATGGTCTCAAAATCACAAGTTTCTTCACAGCCATATGCGGGTAGGAGCCTGGTGCGATGATGAGGGCTCGAGAACCCGGAGTTGAACGAGGAATGGTTTGTCTTGCCACTCTTTCGCGCTGTGATGAAGCTCGGTCTCGGCCCGCTGTAGAACACGAGCAGGCTCTTGTAGAAATGGGTTGGGCTTCAGCTTGCCTGCCTGGAAGGGAAGGATCTGTGACGGGTGCATGGAGAGAGTCGCAATGTCCTCATTTTCTGAACGTCTTGTAAAAGGATAAAGTGGGAGGGGTTCCTGCAATAACCTTCTTCTTGTCTTCGGTAATTTACTCAGCAATCCTTGACGGATGGGCCTCTCTACCTGCCCGATCAAATCTGGATTTCTGCGCCATTCTTGTAGATATCTTTTTGTTGCGGCTTTGCAATTGCCTCTATTTTAGAGCCCGCAAGCATATGCATATATCCTTACCATGAAGTTCCTCCGCGCGGCTCTTTCCCTTCTGGGTGTAGTATCCCAACCCATCCTAGCCCAGTTTTCTTTCACGTCCACAGTCGAACACAATGGTGTTCCAATGCCGCAGTCCGAGATTAATCTCAAGCCGTTCGAGCCAGGTACCCTTGGCCGCATCAAGAGCCGCACATATGATGATTCGGGCCCCAAGATAGGAACGACGACCCTGAGACGGGTCAAGAGAACTAATCCAACCGCAAATAGCAACAATTGGTGTGGCTCTGTACAAACTACAACGTCAAGCAACCAGATCAAGCTCATCCACGGTACCTTTCAACATCCCACGTGCACTCAGCGGCCCGGTGTCACTCAGTATCCTCAGGCGGCAGCCGCTTGGATTGGCATCGATGGTGATTCGTGGGCTTCAGCCTTGCTACAGGCTGGAACAGTTTGCAAGGTTAGTTGCTGTAATTTTTAGCTTTGGCTCTCATTCCCAGTGTTCGAATAACCAGAAGCGAGAAAAGATTAACGATAGTTGCAAGCAGATCAACAACTCCACGAGAATCGTTGAGTATGTTGCTCCCATTCTCATTCATCACCTTACAATAAACAGCCTGGCTAGAACTGACATGACTTTGCCAACAGAAACGAAGTCTGGTGGCAATGGGTCCCCAGTGGTGCTTACACAATTACCAATATTCCCGTCGTTGCTGGTGATTGGTTTGATATCACCATCAACACGACCTCCTCCACTACAGCGATCATGTAAGTGTGAAGTTGATCACCCACCATACCCTGCCGAACATTCCTCACCACCACTTATCGTCACAAAAATCCGAGCTTCAGGCCCGCACCGGCGTCGCTCAACCCACTGCAGCCTCTCTTCCGTTTACTACCCAACTTCACTTTCTTCTTTTGTTCTTTTCCTTTGATGGGTACCTTCCAACCCAGTCAACTCACTCACTAACCCCCTTCCTTCCCTTCCCCCACTCTTAGCAAATCATGTCCAGCCGCGGCTACACTTACACTGTCAATGCCTGGCAAGGGGCTACCTTGGCGCGCGTAGACGCCGACTGGGTCGTCGAGCGGCCCTACTACGGGAGCACCCTAGCGGGCTTTGCGCAATTCACCCAGGTCTGGTTCCAGAATGCGTACGCCACGCTCACGAGTGGGACCAGCTTGGGCATTACGGGCGCGAAGCAGTACCAGATTCCAGGCGGGTGTGCGAGCTCGGAGTATGATAATTCAAAGCTGTATGCTGCTGTTGCACCTTAAGAATGAGATGGAGGAGCAGGAGGAGAAATGACAAATAGTGATTGTTGAATTGTTGTCTTGAATAAACTTAGGCTTCCTGGGCTGGTATCTCGGTTATAGTTTCAGGGTGATATCTTCTGGCAGGTAGTTTGACTCTTTGGGTTTGATGGTTTGGGGATGAGGACCGGTCTGGACGAAATTTGTTGCTATGTAGCCGAGGCGCGGATTTTCTGGTATTACGAGTATAACTTGATTGGTTTCCGATTTGAAATATATCTCAGGAGGCAATCTGCGCTTGATTGTTTTTATTATACCTTCCTTCAGGTCTTTCTTCATCTGCCTGGCGTGGAGATTTGTGGCACCCGACTCCGTTATCGAGTCTGAGCGTTCCCTACAGACACTCCCCAATTGTGAGTGACATAATTGAATTATCAAAACCTCAACTTTGCCACAAAAAGAAAAGAAGAGGCAAAACAAAATTCCGTCAGAGGACAACGATAGGAAAAAGAAAGGAAAAGGGATCCACAGCTGCAAAAAGTGCAAAAAGAATGCCCAATAACAGGATTGAACTGTTGACCTTCGCATTGACTTGATATCTCGGGAAAGATATTAGTACGACGCTCTAACCAGCTGAGCTAATCGGGCTGTGCTGTTATTGTTGAAGATTGCCGAAGTAAGCCCTATGAGCCACCACCCCAGCAGCAACTCTAGGTGCTGCCGCTGGCCCCCTCGCCTGTCGGAAAAGCATAACGCTCGAAAGACTACCATAATTCACAGATTGCGCGCGCGATGCCTTCTCACACAGTAGAGAGGTTTCTTTAATGGCTATTGAAGATATAATATTGACTTGGTACTTCCGCCTTTCATCTCTCACTCACAGTGGGCAAGTGTCCAAACCAGAGGGCAAATCTGTATCTGACAGGGAGAAATTCAAGTAGTCAATAATAGATTACCCTACCCACCGCCGCCCCGGCTTATTCTCCTTGATGCTCGCCTGCCCCATAATCCCAGCCAACGGTGGCTTCCCCAAACTTTCCGGATCTGGAGCCGGCACTCCGCACCTCACCTCCAAGCTTCGCCACTGCCCCCCAACCGCCCGGTCCTCCGGGGTGAATACCACCGTGTTCAAGTACCCCGCGCAATTCGGCTCGGCAAACACTCGCGCTTCGCAGCCGTCTGACTTGTTGGCTAGAAAGTTACCGCAGCCGGCTGTTGAAGAAGAAGAAGAAGGGTTACCGGCGCTGGGGATGTTGTAGCATTGTGGTGCTGTGGTGAGGAGGCTCTTGCCGTCTGGGGAAGGCGAGGGGGGTGGTAGGTCCAGAAGGAGGACAACGTGCCCGCGACAGTGAATGGGGCCAGGTACGCCGGAGAATATAGTAGCGCGGATAGGGAGGTGAACGGCGGTTTGGTTGGCGGTTGGATCGGGATGAATAGTTACTTGGCCATCATCTTCTTTGAGGTTGGCGCCAGCGGGAAGTTGGGGGATGGCAGTGGCGGTTGGCATGGACGACCAGGAAAGAAAAGTCGATAGGAGGAGGGCGAGAAATCGCGGTTGAAGCATGTCGATGCGTGTCGCGCGCACGCGGTTTCTGCTAGATGTTGGTCAACTGGGAGTTTTCAGTGTGAATACTGGACGTTCAGGTAGTTGACTCTTGATGGAGTTTTCATTTAGGTGAACACAAACCATCTGGAGAGTAGATTTGCTGAAGGGCGCCAAGACGATTTTGTTTCACAGCGGTTTCGTTGCGAGTCCCTGAGCGTAGAGTTGCATCAACCAGGAGCTTTCCCGAAATCTTATGTTGCATCGTCCGTCCGCTCTTCGAACTCAGAATCAATGATCAGGACTTGTAAGACTTCCACATCTCAGCACGAGACATTGAAGACCAACTCACTCATCACCAAGTACTGATAGCGTTGCTAGGGAAGAAAATCCCGCGAAAAGAAAATATTGTATGCTGAAACTGATGCGTGTTGCTCTATAGTATTCTAGATGCCGTCTAACTCTATCAATGGGTATCAATCATTCAAATCGTTTATGATGCCATACCCGGATTGTTGCTCCAGGCCAACCGGCCGTCCATCTTCAGAGATTGCGTGTATCGTATTATTTGCCGAATTTCGTCGGCGCCCAGTCAGCTAACCAGCTTCTGGCCTTTGTGAGATCACCACCCTCGGCTTCAAGTGCAGCAATGCACCATTCTCGCTCCCAAACACCTTCTGCAGCCAGCATATCGGCGGTCTTCTTGCGGCGCTGAGATGCCTCATCGACGCAGAAGTGCATAGGCTTTGAGCAGTCTCTGATGTCTTCCAGAAGTGGCTTCACCAAAGGCAGAGCAGCCGCAGCACTAGAGCCCAGTGGTTCTAGCCCCTGGTTGGCGCGGCCTGTCTTGCACCATTCGTTTTGGCACCATTTCTTACCACAGCCGGTCATCAGCTGAGCAAGGTAGCGCCTTTCGATCCTCCTCCGCAATGCTTTGCCTTCAGGGTCATACATGCTAACGTAGAGCGGAGAGAAACATAGGCTACAAAGACCGAGGTCGTTACCTGGGCCTTGGCCCATTCGAGTTCCGCCATTGATTTGCCCACGAGGACCGACACCATGTAGAGTCCGCCCACAGAGCTCGTCTCTGCATACTTCCGGTTTTGGGCGGGACACCTTGTCCAGCTCATGATTTGTGCTGTGGGCAGCCATGTCCCGCAGACGGACAATGGCCCCGCAGAGATGACAATCGGTCGTGCGAGCACCATCGGCTCGCTCATGGGCGGTCAGGCCTGATATGACAGTCTCGGCTTCCGAAGCTGGATCAAGCGGATCACCTTCCTGAGGAACCTCGAGATGGCAGAACTGACACAGGATGATTTTGCCAGGGCACACGGTCGTGCGGTGGCGCGCCAGCTCGGTCAAAGATGGGAAAGAGAATGGGCTAGATGGCCCACAAGACTGGCAAACGTGAGTTGTGTGCTGGATATAATCGTGCTTGGTTTTGCTAAATGGTGTTGAGCCATACGCCTCTGGGTGAGTTGGACAGTGCCAGTGGGCAGCCCACTCCTCGGATGATTTTTGGAAGACATTTTTGCAATGAGGGCAGACAACGTTATTCCGGACGCAGAAGTTCTCGTGTAAAACGATCGTCCGCTTTGGCACGAACTGCAAGCAGTTCTTGCACTGCTCCTCGTCGGCATTCTTTGCGGGTGAACTCGCGAGAACAACAGGTGTTGTTGCGGAACCTTGCACCTCTTCGGCTTTGGCTCGGAGAGTATATCGTCGAGGTGCGGCCGTGGAAAGAGGTTGGTCTGGTATCGAGGAGCCATATAGGGCTATCAATAGGCTTTCTGCACTCTCGAGTTCGATATTGGTAGGGTGGATGATGACGCGCTTTACACCATCTTTTGGCGATGAGAAATCGGCAAAGACATGCTCGGAATCCCGGGGCAGCGCTCGTTGTCGGTTGGACTTGGGGCTAATGAGGAGGTCAACCTCTTGATCATCTTCGATCGACAGCTCGATAGCAAGAGGGCGTGACCTGTCCCAGGAGGGTAGAGTATAGTCAACATAGTCCCCTGCTAGAAGTTGACCATGGACATCCTTCCAGATGTCAATCTCATGGCCAATTGAACTACCGGCCTCCGTCCCTGGCGCTCTTTGCGACTTTTCAGCTATTTGTCGCAGTGTTTCGCGAGCTTGCTCTTCATTGAGCGGTTCGATATCGACCTCGAGATCGGTGTCTACCACGCATATGCCGTTACCCTCAGGTTGAAACTTGTCAACAAGAAAACGGAACTCTTCGCCTTTGACACCTGTTACGGAGAGTATAGAGTCCTTGGTTAGGGTAGTGTACCTGGCGCGAAGCTGTCTTTCGAGTAAAGATTTCCAATCGTCCGGGTTGTAGCCGGCCTGGAGGGGACGTAGGCGTAAATAAGTGCCCTTTGGTAGTTGCCGAGCCTTGACCGTGATTTGGTAACCTTGGGTCACCTGGTTGATGGCATCGTCCTCGGTCAGGTCGATAACCTCTGGTCCATCCGTTTGTGTATCTGCTGGCGGCGAGGTATCCTTGATGTCGTCCTCATGGATACCCAAGGCTTCGAGAAGGTAAGGGCTTAAGGCAACCTCCCCCTCATTTGCCGAGAACTCCCGGATACCGGCAAAGACAGAATTTCCATTTCTCGGGTTGACGAGCTGGAACATCAATGGATGCGGTAGCTGTTGCGTGGTTTCACGGAAATTCGAGCGCTCTCGCCGTGCGGCAGCGACGGAGTATGGATTATAGGGGTCAAAGGCGGTAAAAGTATGGGGGTTCGAGGGGGTTGTCGAGATGGTCGTCGAGGCGGAAAGGAGCTGCTCCAAGGCGGACTGCGGAAGAAGCATCTTGTCACCCTGTAAGTCTTTGCTTGCGATCCGCGAGGGGTGCGCGACACTGAACGGCGCTGACCAGTTCAAGTGCACTGATTGTTCGTCCATGTTTTCGCGTGCGGCAATCGCACTTCCCAATAGTAGCGTGTGGTTTCGATTTCGGGACGGTGAGCGAGAATCGCGGTGGCTTCGGTGTAGAAGAACAATTGGTAGGTATTATAGATAGATGTATTAGAATTACGTAAAGTAAAAGTGACAGCAAAGGGCTCGGGGCGGACGGTGTTTTTTGATTGTACGACAGATTGCGAATGTTGTTGATGATGATGATAATGATGGAAGAATCGTGGCGGATTTGCTCGGTTCGCTTTGCTCAGTCAGCCGAAGGTTGGTGAGCTTCGCAATTCGGAAGAAGCCTGAAAGCTTCTTGGAGGTTCTATCCACTCAACCACAGCTTGAACCAATCACAAGACCAGTCTGCTGTTAGTGAACATCTCCAACGGGCGCTGGTCCCCATAACCAAAGGTACTTGAGAACGTATGTACATGCACATCTACACTACGTATTGGGTTCAATATGAGATAAAACCTCACATTCTTAAGTCTCACTCATCAACGGGACGAGGAACAACAGCCTTCGCTGGTGCTACAACCAGAATGGCTTATCAAGATGAAGTGGTGGCTCAGATCAAAGAAAAGTTGTAACGATCAAGAGAGAGAACGTCATGATGAAAGATGCGCGGCAAGAGACGGATCCATGGAATGGAATTGATGGCGGGACAAGTGGAGAGCATGGAAAGGGTGCATTTTGGCAGGCAAAGGGAAAGCAAGGCTAACGGCATGATCTCCGGCGCTACCTCTACCCTACCTTAGGTACCCCACATCTTAGGGTTGGCGGACAGAGTGGAGGTTGGAGGTTGGGTAGGCAAGTGGAAGGTGGGGTCAATGCTTGTTCCCCCTCCACCAACCTAAACCACCGACCATCGGAAGCGAAGTGAGCCTGTCAGAAGATGCTGACAAGGTTCACAACTTCTTCCCGTTACCTCCGGCTTGAATTTAGTCTTTCCGCTCGACATCCCAGCGCACCGCACAGATACTACTATCCCTTTCTTGTTAGGAGAAAAGGGTGTCCACGTGTCCAGGTCGACGGTACGCACGCAGCTGCATGTCGCCGACTCCAACTCAAGTATTCCACTGGGACTAGAAGGATACCCCACGTTGCAAGGCAGGACCACTTTACTGGCATCCCGCCTCGATGACCTCTCGTCTGGCCATCTTGCCGCAGAGTCGCAGCAGCTCATCACAAAACTACCTGTCACGGAGCACAAAGCCACTTAGCATAACCTCCGCAGGAGGGTGGAAGAGAAGAAGGGACGGGAGGAGGAACATGATGACAACCACGGTTCACACAAGGTGCTTAGATGTAGCGCTAAAGCCGGTTAAAATAGAGTATCCGTATGTGTTATAAAACCTTGGCTTGTCGCGGGTTTGTTCTACACTACTACACCCCAGAATCGATCCAATACGCTGCAAGTTGCAGCTGGCTGTATCACTCCTCACCCAAACACCTTATCTGATCCCAACAGTCAATCCAATTAGACTTCTTTGTGTCGCACTGCTATCAACGATACATAATCATGTCGATCCCCGCGGCTCGAATGGGTGACGCACAGACAAGACAGATCGGCGGTACATGCTGGTATCGAGAGTCAAACAGGACGTCGAGTTTTGAGACAAGTTACGCCTCCAAGATCCCCTCTTCTTTGTTGACGTCTCCTCAACCCCACCCTAGAGCTATCTGAAATGTATGCGATCCAGATGTCGGGGTTCACCACCACCGTCATCCAGAGTACCAGTTCAGCTGTAACCTCCACGACGGTCGAACCGAGTTTCACAGCGTATCGACGTTGCGGCTTACAAGTACCTCTCAGAATCCACAGTAACTGCCGCCAATCGAGGCCTTCCCCCTTGACCCTTGAACTTATATCTGTACATGCATCATCCCTACTTTTGTCCCAAGACCCTTAACTTGCTTCCCCTGCCTCGAGGAGGTGTTTTAAAACTTTTTCCCCTCCCTCCTCTACCAGAGCTCTATTTCTACTCATTCTTATTATCGACCCTTCAACTTGCCGAACACATATTGTCTCACTTTCAATTGCCTCTACATATACGACCGTCTACGGGAAACATGACACAGAGCGCCAGCCTATCTACCGAGATTCGCCACAACGCCCTCCTTCAACTTCTTGCCAACTCGTTGGTCTTGAACCATACCACTCCCTACTTGTCTTCCTACGATGTCTTGAATCTAGCTGCCACCTCGCGTACCTTCCGTTATATCGTCTATTCCACGCCCCATATCTTCAGCCGCTTGGATCTTACCACTGCCAGGAAGGCACAGTACACCAAAGAGAAACCCAGCCGCGGTGGCGAGCCAGAGGGTGAACAGACGGAAGACGAGTACACACTCTCCCTATCCTCCTATGCCCAGGCGAACGTCTACTGATTTGTTCATTCATGGGACAGCGTTTACTCGGGCCAACTCCGTCGTATCTTTACCAGCCTTCGGTGTCTAGATATCCTTCGACATGTCCAGGTCCTTTGCCTCGACGGACTCTCCGTTACTTCCGAGCTCGTCCACGAAATCCTCACCGACCCAACCTACTCGGTCAAGATCCTATCCATACGTGATGTGGTGAACATGAACGAAGGGAAGCTACGTGCTGCCTTGCAATATGTGTGCCGACCATCAAGACCTGAGGGGACACCACGCTTGAAAGGTCTCTATGTGTTCGGGCCCAAGGATTCGGCACGCCCCCACTTGACCAGCTCAGGCGCTTCTACTCCGATTTCAACATGCTCATCCATCTCGTGGAACGCTGGTACTGGCGCAGCTGATCAGGAGCCCGATGCGTGGTATGCCAAGCGCGGCGCGCAGTTCCCAGTCCTGGGCGGACGTCGAACTATTTCCGAATGGGCACCATGGGCCTCCACGCTCATGGCGTGTTACAGCAGTATAGCCTTTGACGCTATCCTCTGCACTGGTCCTAGACACCTGAACTCTCGCGCATGGGGAACGGTGAACATTGAAGCACTGAATGCCGCCAAAAACCCTGCATCGGCGGATGTTCCCATTCATGCTGTCGCCACGCACAGCCTAGGCGGGTGTGCTGGCTGTGGCTCAGCTCCCGAGGGATGGACGATCTGGGGCGAGGAACCGCCGGCAGAGCGTGATCCTCACGACAGGAGAGCAAGCGAAGGTGGCACGATGGCAAGCGACATCGGCCGATTCCCCTTGCTTGCCCCACCACCGCTGCACTCGGTCAGCCTGAAAGCTGCCATGTGCCCGATCGGCCAGTCGGTGTACACCCGTCTCTCGCAGTTCAGGAGTAAGGATGAACAGGCCCGGTTCATACCGCGCTGTTATGACTGTATCCGTGATCGGTACTGCACGGGCTGCAATAAGTGGTGGTGCGAGACGTGTTACGTTGGACCAGGGGCGTCGGTTCATGATGGCGAGGCTTCGCGGGCCAAGATGACTGATCTTGTGAGTGGTTCCTGTCTCCTTCGCTTCCAGAACCTAGGTCTCGCTAGAAAATGGCTCCCAACATCTGTCCTAACTACGCACTTTGCTAACCTCACTTCGACACAGGCCCGCATAACCAAGAGTTGCTGGGAATGCGGCATGAATGTTAGTCAAATTTCTCCCAGCTGCCGAACCATACACCTGAATAATCCTGACACTTCTTGTTGCCAGTGCCGCGATTGCATCAACGACACCCAACGAATCTGCGCTCGTTGCGGTGGAGGCTACTGCCTTTCCCATAACGAGGGCTCGAACCACACCACGTGCGACTGTATGTGCAACCCTTAGCGTGTGATAGCGCTTTATGACTTGGCAAAGTATTGCCAGAACTGACATTTTATCACAGGGTGCTCCGCTAGAGGCAGGGCTGGCGTTAGACATCCTGAGCTCTATTGACAGTGCAGTCCCTCGACCCTCATGCAACATGGCGGCTTGAGATCGGCGTCCTGGCTGTCTGAGTAGGCAGACGCTGGAAGTTACCTAGGGCAGTTGTCCTCGGAATGGACGACGACGCGAACATGTCTCCTCCGCTTTGTCTCGCTTTGTTGCTGGGTTTGTTTCTTTTCTTTTTGTTGGTTGTTGGTTGGATGTAGTGATACCCTGATGCTTCGGCGTTTTTTTCCTTTTTTTCGGGAGCCTGGAGTTTTGAGGACAACCCACCTCTATTCATGGATACTTACCACGCTGTACATACCAAAGTCTCCCATATTGAAACAAGATCTCGTTCTTCGCGCAGTTTGTTGCATGTTTTCGCGTGACGTGTGTGTGTGTTTGTGTGTGTGTGTATGTGTTGTAAATTCGGGTGCAGTATGCCTGACGATGTACAGTGGACATCTAGCCGGCAATCACGGCAAGCACGGCATCCGGGATCTCTGCCCGTCCCGGACCGTGAATCAGTGCGGCTCTTTTCCCGCGTGTCTCTGTAGAGGTACGACGGTATAGATACGTATATAAAATCCAGATATGTGCCCTTTCCCACCAGCCTTGCCAGGGGCTATTTCGGTCCGTTCGCGGCTTCTGGGATCATGTCTCCATCGTGTGTAGTATAAATTCTCACTTACTACGTAACGGTGGATGCATGGTCGAAGATTTGCCCCGGTGAATCGGAACAGAGTTAAACCCGACACTCAGTAGCGGGAGTATCTGACCAATCAGCGATGGGCAACGATCTCAAAATGGCAGGTTTGGCAAATGGCACCTCGGTGATGAATACAGGACCCAAATCCCGATTTCAGGGGCACTCAAATCAATCAACATGCTTGAGGCTCAGATCTCAAAAATCCAACATCATGCTGAGGCCGAACGGTAATCAGATCCAGTCGTTCAATCTATTTACTCAGATGTTGTTTATCCATTCAATCGAAAACGTAATAAACTCACCTACCGGATTGGCACATGGCATCAGGACTGCAAACTCAAGTGCCTGCCTCCCTTAGACAAAAGACATGTTTTTCCTGACGTATGCTCGAACGCCCTTGGCGCAATTACACTTCATCCATGAAGGCCAAGACATTTATTCCCAAAACCCAGTCACAGCATGGCATCCCCCAACTTTTCGAAAATGTCAATCAATCAATCAATCATCCTGCGCTCGTGCACAACCACACACGGCACGAGAAATGGATGCCCTGAAAACGCCAGATCGGGAATGCCGGCACTGCATCATCAGCGCTTCGGAAGGTAGAGCACAAGGAAACGGACAGAAGGGAAATAGCAAGTTCCGATTCACCTTCCGTGCCCCCTTGATCAGAGCAGACAATTCAATCCAGTGATAGTTCGAAATCAATACTGACCTGGCACTTGCGGCTTCAACCAGCTTACCCTAATTAGGTAGCTCCTTAGCTCGGACAAGAACCAAGACCGATTGATACAGTTCATATACTTACAGTATTACCAATGGCTCGGAGTTATCCGTTCTTCCAGAAGGACTGGAACATAACCGATTGTAGCAAATCCCGTCTTGGAGACCGCCAAGTCGTCCCAAGAGCCCATCAGCGCCATCTAGAAGGAACCCTTGGAGCCAAGAAAGTGCAGAAGGTGGCACAAACTGAAGCGGCCAAGCGGGCGAGGGTTCGGGGTTGAAGATCTGCCCGGGCAGGGATTCAGTTTCTGGACGGAAACGTGGGTGGGTCTCGGTTGTTCTGGGTCCCGATGCATAAATATTGTGCACAGCCGGGCGGATGTGCGCTATTCACAAGCTTAAATCCTGTGGATTAAGCGCACCCCCGGATCTTCGACATCCGTTGTTCACTTCCCCAGATGGCGCTGATGGACAGAACCTGAACCAAAACTAACCGTGCCGACAGACAGTCTCACCTTCGGACGACACTTTTGTTCAAATGACCGACCGGAATTCGGCACAGTGACAAGCTTTTTTTTGCCTTTCTTTTTCTTCTTCTTTTTTCTTGTTTATCCTTTGACAGCGACACCTTTGAGTATTGCTTCCTTGCTTTTGATCATTGCTTGTGCACAGTTGACACTCCTTGGTGTTTCTGGACATTTCCTTTGCTTCATCCTCTCGATGAGGGGTACTCCGCCGACCTGATCGATAAGAAAAAGGGGAAAGAGACCAGAAGAACAAGTCTAGCGGACTTCTTTTACCGCCTCCATCACCGACACAGAAGAGGGAGAAAACCTGCAGGTGGATGGCCAACTTACCAAAAGAATCTGCAATCGACCGGGCTAGCCATGACTTCTTCAAGCTCTCCATGTCCAATTTCGGGACAGCATCAGAGAATTATCCAGATTTTGAAATGAGAACCGGTGCGCGTGTGGTACCCCCGAGCGGTGCCACTCTTTGTCCTCATAAATTCAATTGATTGGGGGAGACCATGGGCCTCGGATTCGGTTACCATCCAGAAGGCCCAGAATGCATTGCTAGATATAACGACCTTTCCTGGTTCCTAATCCCATTTGTGCAAAACTAGTGCATTTTAGTTAGGGGAGGGCCCCATGGCCCCCTCATCCCCATCAGCTTCCCATGCTCGGCCCCCGGTCCCCGGTGTTCATCACCAACCTGAACGGGGCCTCGGGCTTGTTGGGTTTGCCGCCATTCTGGCCCTCGTGAAGAATAATGAAAGGGAGTTATGCAATTCCTCGAGTAGTGAGTCTTAATGTTCACCGATGGCCCCTTGATGCCCCCAACGGCCCCAAGTATACAAACATACAAAATCTTCCGCTGATCCTCCTCTCGGATACTATTCCCTCGTCCTCATATTCCCCGATCTAGTCAGCCGACATACAACAGCCAGTCCTTCCAGGCTTCCCCCGTCAAGCAAAAACCCATGGTATCCAGACTATACTAGTTCAGGTTCAGACATCAGCACAACAATGGCGGACTCAAAGGCACAAACACCTCGGGATTCCGGTACCTTCGACACGCAGAGGCCACTTGGCTTTGATATGGAAAAGGGTGAACAATCAGATTCCGATGGCGCAACGACCCAGGCTCAATCAGAGCGGGGTGTGTCAACAAGCAGCGATGGAGTCACCGGAGATAAGGAGAAGGCCGTTGCGAAGGAGACGGAGCAGGATCCCAACATTGTCGACTGGGACGGACCTGATGACCCGGAAAACCCCATGAACTGGCCAGACAAGAAGAAGTGGCTCAACGTTGCCGTCCTCTCCATCCTTACCATCATTACGTGAGCCCCCCTTCTTCCCCATCTACCCTTACCCAGCCCCTCCCCCCCAAATGCAAACTAACATCACCCCACCTGTCATAGCCCCCTAGGCTCTTCAATGTTCGCGCCAGGTGTCAAAAAGATCCTGCTTGAATTCCACGAGACATCTTCCATCACGGCCACCTTCTTGGTATCCATCTACATCCTCGGCTTCGCCTTTGGTCCCCTCTTGGTGGCCCCGCTCAGTGAAATGTACGGCCGCGCGCCCCTGTACAACTTCGGCAACATTCTCTTCACCATCTTCACCGTCGGCACCGCTCTCAGCAAGAACACGGGCATGCTCCTCGCCTTCCGTTTCCTCATGGGTCTCGCCGGTTCTGTGCCCATCACCATCGGCTCCGGTTCCATTGCCGATTGCATGACGCTCGAGAACCGCGGCAAGGCCATGTCGGCCTGGGCTCTCGGCCCCCTGCTTGGGCCCTGCATCGGGCCTATTGCTGGTGGCTACCTCATCCGCGCGGCCGGCTGGCGCTGGGTCTTTTGGCTGATCACCATCGTCGGCGGCTGCCTTATACCTTTCTCTTTCCTCTGCCTGCGCGAGACCTACGCGCCGGTCCTTCTCGAGCGCAAGGCCGCCCGCCTTCGCAAGGAGACTGGCAACCCCAACTTGCGCTCCAAGCTGGCCAGCAAGGTGTCCGCCACCGAGACCTTCAAGGCCGCCATCGCCCGCCCCATGAAGCTGCTCATCTTCGAGCCCATCATCACCCTCATGTCGCTCTACGTCGCCGTCATCTACGGCTTCCTATACATGATGTTCACCACCTTCACTTTCGTCTACTCTGAGCACTACGGCTTCGACGAGGGCTCCATCGGTCTTGCCTACCTGCCCACCGGCATAGGTATGTTTCTTGGCGTCAGCCTTTTTGGCTACCTCTCCGACAAGATCGTTCGGGACCGCCAGGCCAAGGGCCTCGTCCACCGCCCCGAGGTTCGCCTGATCCCCTGGTTCAACATCCCCTGTGGCCTACTTCTTGTTGCCGGCCTGTTCATCTACGGCTGGACCGTCCAGGAGCACGTCCACTGGATCGTGCCTATGCTCGGCGTTCTCATCTTCTGCGCCTCGCTCATGGGCATCATGATGTCCGTCCAGTCGTATCTGCTCGAGGCTTTCCTGACGCAGGCCGCCAGCGTCACCGCTGCGCTTGCCGTCCTCCGTTCCCTCATGGGCGCCCTCCTCCCGCTTGGTGCCCTCGACATGTACCAGAGCAAGCTCCAATTCGGCTGGGGTAACTCGCTTTTGGGATTCATCGCCTTGTTGTTGGTGCCTATTCCCCTCATTTTCTACGTTTATGGCGAGAGGTTGAGGAAGCAGAGCCGCTTCAACAAGGCCAACTGAATATCCAAAGGGGGTACGTTGAGGTTGTTCGTTTTGGGGAATGCAAAAGAGTTTGATCAAAAGTTGGATAGCAAGAAAGAAAAAAGAAAAAAAGGTCAGGAAGAGGGTAGAGCATTGCAATTTTCTTGCTGGAGTTTTTGGGCTTTGAATTTCGCATGGTACCGATACTATAAAGCAATCACTGATAGAGGTCGCATTACTTCCATGGCGTTTTGGATGTTAGCTGCATTACATGAATACCTAGTTAGAAGCAGCAACTGTGGGTGACGAGTACAGAGTTATGGCTTGATGAGAAGATCTGTACGAGATGATAAATGAAAACTGAGTATGTATCTAGATCCGCTTAATCTTTTTTGCGGTTAAAAGCTGGAAAGTTAGTGGTCCATCGGTGATAACATACACTCGGTAATTGTGATAAGAACTTTTGTGGTAAAAAAAAATGAGGGGGATATTTACCATCGTCTTATAGACATATGCCGAAAACCTAAGCGTAAGTCAACGCCGGGAGATATATTTGAGGCATCTCGAGGTTCGGCGTTGGTTGACTCTCTCGCCGTGACACTTGCTGGAAATTGGCTCAATTGTTACAAACCTGTAGATATACGTCATATGTCATCGCGACATAGCCTGAGGAGCAGCATGTGACATGACTCCATTCATCAACGGTTTGTACCTGCGCATGCAGAGCTACCAAGGTGATGTGCGCTCAGGAACCTTTTTGTGTTTGGACATGTTTTGATTGGAGTGGGCTAAAAAGGCGTCCAGAAGATCTTGGCGCTTCCAGAACAGGAACTTGAGAATAGCAGGGCAGGTTGACTGTGAAAAGCAGCCCAGACAGTTTCCGGGTGTGAATTGGTGTAAGCATGTCCGGACTACTTTTCCCACCACCTTGAGGGGTTCTTGATGAGGGGATCATGAAGCGTGTCTTATCGTGTTCTGTCCAGGTCGGTGTCGTGTGACGTTCAGTCGACTGTTCGCCCATGTCGCTATAATAAAATAGGCCCAACGAGAGAAACAGAGACACTTTAACAGCGATGCGTGTAAGTCATCCATGTAGTGTACTTGTAAGGACTTCCCTGCTGTTGGGAGCGGATACCATCTGCCCCATGCACCGGCGAGAAGCTGTTCTCCACTGTGGTAAGCATGGTTGGCTCTGACGACATGGCCGAGGCAAAGGAACCAGTATGTCGGTTGGACCTTGATAGACATAAAAGAGAATGAGGTGTTGGGCCTAGAGAACAGCCATGAGAGGTAAGCGATGCTTTTCTCACCAGGGATTATTGAGAGCAACAGTGCAGTGATTAAACAAAGAAAACGCGGGGTTGTCAGATTCCAGCTTTTACACTAAATGTGGTTGCGCGTAGGGCTGAGAACTGGGATCGAAGGGTCGTAACTCGGCGTGGTGCGCGGGGTTCCATGTGAATGGCATGATCCGGAGCCGGGGTTCGACTTGGGGAGCTGGGCGTTCTACGTACACTACTGTAGTATTCATGTCAACACGGTTGTGCTACACATGGTCGATCTAGATCCTATACCCATGCCCCAGAGAAAAACCCTCCAGAGCTATGCGTAGTTTGTGCACAAATATCAATGTACAGAAGTCGACTTTGGATGACCCAAAGGGCGCGATTTGAGGTTTGTGCTTGTACGTTCTCCAGTTATGGTCCTTGCGTGACAGTGTTATGTACGTACCTACCGCAGGTGGATTTGGTGTGGAACAGATGGAGTTCCTGCGGCGGCCGCAGAAGCTGGAAGCGAATGGAATGTCTGCGAATGTCTGGAAGCAATCAAGGTCCTGCCGATTCGTCCTTGGAGTATGTAGAGTGATTGCGATCATTGAACAACAGGGACGGTGTGGGCGATGAAAACAGGTAGGTATGTACATGATTTGCTTCGAAAAAGAAGTCGTATGGCTTTTGCATGGAGGGGCAATTGACACATGCAATTGTTGCAACGGTTCCAAAGATCGTGTCTTTGAAATTCGGCTGTTGACAGTTCGCGGGACAGGGTGGAATTGTTCAACGTGCACAGGCCCCTTGATCCCCACGTCGAGACTCGCCCCACTGGGATCCTAGCTTCAACCAATCCAAGAAGAGGACTAATTTTTTTTCTGGCGGGGATTTCAAAAATTTGGCATCATCGCCTGCGGGAGCTGGACTTCAATTCGGGGCAAATCCGACGGACTGTCTTTTGCCGTGCTCGGGCTTGCACTTGGTATTGCTGTCTGCCTGCCCCGGCCGCAACTCTTGCCGGCACTGAACCTGGAATCGTAGCTTGAGACCTCAACATCGACACGACTCGGATCCGAGGCACATCTCGAACTCGCTTCGCTTCCTTCCCCGAGAGCTCTTGACAAGTTAAAACCAGCTTCCAGCTGCCAAACTCCCCTCCCGCTCCGCTCACTCATTAGGTTCGTCCGCCACCTTGGCCCTTCAACTTCCTCCAAGTCCTACAAAACACCAATGGCAAGGGTAGCCAGGGGCAATTTTCGCCCGCCTTGCTCGCGTTGCTGCTCCCCTTCCTTCAAACACCCCGCGCAGCTGGGTATGCCACCTCTACGGTTGCCTCGTCCGCCTTTCCCCAACACCCGCCGCCAAAGAAAGATCCGTCCTGATTCAACCTCTTTCTTGTGGCCAGTCTAACCCAGCGTTGATACAAACAGAAGAGAAATAGCAAGGCGGCGTCTTGCATCATTGAACCCACCTAGTTTGGCCGCTTGAGGCCCGGCTCACGATATCCATCCTTCTTGCGTTGAAAGAATTGGGAAGGGATCCACGTCGAAACCCTTTGCTACCTGAACCCCTTCGGAGCTTTCAATTACAAGCCGGCCACCGTCCTTCATTTACAACGAGCTGCTCGGCGTTTGAAAATTCGAGCTCGGCGATCTTTCAGCTCTCGGTCAGCTTCTCGTCACTCCGACCGACCTGGCTGTCCTCTGCTGCCTCCCGTCTTCCCGAGCCTGCCATCCCACCACCCGCATCCCCGACCCGCGCTTCCAGTCTGCTCTTACACCTGGCTTCGCCTTCTTGTTCCGGCCCCGTTCGTCAATTCCACCGCTTATCACAACAAGTCAAGCAGACACTTTCCACGTTTCGCAATCATGGCGCCTCCTAATGAGGCCGGTACGCCCGTGAACCCCGGCGGCACCAGGCGAGCACCCTACAACGTCATTAAGCCCGTTGTCCCTGCTCTGCCGCTTGGCTTTCCTCAGCGCCCGGTCTCTACTATCAAACAGGCCAACTCTTTGGCTCCTGCAAGCGCTGCTCGGAGCCAGCCGGTTGCTTCCGTCGTTCAAAAAGTAGTCGATCCGGATCGTCATGATCGACAGCAAGGGCAACCGTTTGCCAAAGCGGCAAAGGAAGAGGAGAAATCCAACGGTGCACCCCTTCTTGCATCGCAGCCTGCTCAGAATAATGGTGCCGACACCAATGCCCCGCCAACTGAGCCCATGCATCAACAAGGAACAGGTACGAAAGCTCTTCATGTATGCGTACTGCATGTAGTGCACTTACTACTTGCCTGTTAGCTTGGCGGTAGGTTTGCCCATGTAATAACCTTCGCTGACATGCTTCCATTAGACGTGCCAACTCGCCGCCCCATCCTTTATGACCCTGCGCCTCCGTCTAGCAACACTTTCCTACCTCGCCCTTCGCATCACGTACCCTCTCAGAGTACGGGTTCCTCCTCGACTTACATCCACGAAGCTCCAAAAACCATGCCTCAGCCTACCATCATCTACAGGCCCCAGGCTGCCTTTCATCAAGGCCACCCAAGCAACGCCGGTCTGTTCTTTGGAGGACTGAACGACTCTGGGGCTTCATCGCCCGCCTCCCACCCAATGGCCCCCTTTCCTCCTCCCGGAGGGTTTCCTTATGCTCCTGGGACGATGCCCCCGCTCGATGGCTACGGACGGCCGCTGCTCATTTCCTCCACCGTGGATGGCTATCCCGCGGCTCTGGTTAACCACCATGGACCCCCCACACCCCACAGTGTCCACGGCTCGCAGTCACCTGTTCATCCTGGAGACCACAGCTTTGGCCCGCTCGGATCTGCCAACGGTCAGAGTGCCAATGGCCAGAATGGGCACTCCGCTACTTGGGTTAACCAAGGTGCGTTACCCCCACAGGAGCTGAATCCGCCTGTCAACGGTTTGCCCCAACCCAATGCCCCTGTTATGGCCTTCCAGCGAGAGCAGGACGCTATCTTGGACTTTTTGCGTAACGCGGCAAACAACCACATTTTCAGCGACTGCACGCTTCAAGTGCAATTCAAGCCTAGCCAAACGTTTCAGGAGATACCTGGGTACGAGAGGTTGTACGAACCATTGGCAATTCCGGCGCATCGTTTGGTCTTGGCCCGCAGCCCGACACTGGTCAGGATCATGGAGTTGCAGGGCACTGGCCCAGGAGGAGTGGTTTCGCTGGAGCTTGACAACGAATATGTGCGATCTGATACTCTTATGTTCGCCATTCGTTCTTTGTATGGTTGGACCCTTCGAGGCTTCCTTCCTTCGCAGTTTCCTCCACGCGGCGTCGTTGAAGATTTTAAGCTCGCTCTCAGTTATATCACGACCGGCCGCTACCTCCAGCTACCGCAGGTGTTCTCGTTCGCTGTTCACCGTGGTGCAGAGTTGGTTTGCTGGCCCACAATTGAACTTGCTACCGATTTCATTCTGAAATCCGTCGTCTTTGCTTCCCAGCAGGAGGGAGCTCCGGTCATGACCGAGCTCATCGACAGCGTTCTTCACTTCCTTGCGCACAATATCCCGCAAGACTTCGTCCTTGACACAAGCGTGGGTGACTTTGGTTTTCCCAGACTACCGACCGAGACACGTCAGGCTGCCGCTCCGCCTTCTGCCGCCTCATGCGATCCTCAGTCCTCGTCCAACGAACCTGCGCCGGCTGCCCAATCACCATCACGACTCTCAAAGGGCTCCATCAATCCCAGATTGTTGCAAATTCGGTTTGGAGACCTCTCCATCGGGGCGGAGAATGGCCAAGGATCCAACAAGCAGGCTGAGAGCCCGCGTAGCAATCGTGCGCCGGCGCTCAACGACACCGTCCTCTCACGCATCCTTGTAAATCTACCGTTCGACATGTTCAAGATCGTTATGGAGAATAGCCCCAATATGCGTCATAGCATCGTCAACGAGGTTGTTCAGGAACGCGAAGTCAGGCGAATGTCTGCATTAGCAAAACATACTGATGTTCTTGGTGCTTTTGCGAGGCCCGCGTTGGTCAACGGCATGCGGGACTATTGGTATAACAACATGGGATTCAAGGAGGAAGTGTTCTCGGGAGACGGCGCTTACCTTGTCCGGACGTGGATCCACGGCGAGGAAGCAAGCCCTTGAAAAACGAACGAAGACGACCGTGAGCGTCAAGCAATAGCGGGTGTCGAGCTCTCGACATTCACGACTTCACGTCTCTCGCGAATCGGTCTGATGTGGGGACCCGCTTTGCTAAATCGCCCTCTCCCTGGGTTGCGTAAGCGGCTTCTTCTATAATGCTGTTTGTTTCATGTTACTCCTTTGTCTGTTTGCATTGCGACCGGAGTTGTACGAGTAAGGAAGCGCCGTTACCATGGATAACTTGGCATGACAAGTTTCGAGGTATACGAGGGGTTTCTGTCGTTACGGAGGAGGGCTCCTTGAAATTCTAGCACGTCGGCGCGACGGATGCCGTTGGCGTTCATCGGGCTCTTGGCGCGTGCTGGGACTGCGACTCTGCGAGGCAGATGTATGAATTCCCAAGCTTTTTTTTCTCTTTTCTTTTTCAATCTTCTTCTTTTTCTTGCATTTACTCGCCGAGGAAGCAGGCGATGGTGGCGTTTGGGCGCGATGGATGCAAGCCGTGGATCTTTTATCTTCCTACTCAGGTCGTCTTGGTCATGAAATGGGGGCAGCGGAGCTTGCCTAACGGGTATCCAGCATAGTTGGAAGGATGTCATTGCTTTGGCGGGAACCGAAGTTTTCCAGAATTTTTTTTTCTGGCGGAGCGAGGATGGTTTGGATTGGGATCCGGCTTGGGCTTTGCGGCGTTGCTTACATTTTCTTCTTCTTTCATTCTTGTTTTGTATGGAGTGGTTAGCGAGTGGTTGTTTCCGCCAGACACTGGATTGAGCAGGGGTGGGTTCAGCCGTACCGATACAGGAAGATGATGCAGGAAGGAAAACATACTAAAATACCCATGGACGTTGCGATTTCCACCGGAGATAGATGGTGGGCATGATTGGGCCTAGGCAACTTCCTCTATGGCTTTCATGATACTACTTTAGGTAGTCGGATGTAAAACAAAATTGTACAGCATTACTTTTATCATCCCGTAATTCTTGATGTCTGAGTTGTGTTTATTAACTTGGGTTTGGGGTTTTGGAAAAGAAAAGAGATGCTTGCATGAAGAATGACGGAATCGTGAAGGACGAGATAGCTGCGCAGGTAGCATCAGGGCCCCTTTGTGAGTGTGGGGGAGAAAGTGCGCTAACCTAACTGGGGGCTTTTCAGCTTGCCTCCATGAGGGTTCTGTAGCTTCGTAAGGGGTTCACTCGCTAAACAGCCTGTCTGACGTTCAGTGAACTAGAAATGACCGAGGTTGGCTCGCTGGGGGCCAACAGCACGTGGAACTGAACTGTGGACGGGAAGCGTCACTCTGGGGCTGCACCACTGTTGACTGTAGTCGAAGTCGCACTCGTTGACTGAATGCCCAATTGAAAGCCAAAGCACTGCCAGGCCCCCATTTCCATCTCCCCTCACCGAATCCATCCCCACAATAAACGGGGCGGCATCCGGACGCAGACGACAGGCGGCCTTATCCTTCGACCTTTCGACTGTTCATGACGACATCACGCGACGAACTGCGGCGACACAGGGCCTTCCATCGAGCAGGAGGTCAGACAAAGGAAGGGCAGGGAGGACAAATCTGAGACGCAGAATCAGCAGAGAGTCGAGTCGCGACGGATCCTCAACATCAATTGGGAATTGACTTGACGGCCGGCATCAAATACTCCACCAGACGAGCTGTCCCGACAGCAGAATAACACACTACAATCTCATCTACGCGCAGAAGCATCCAGAAGTCAACCAAACTTTGTTTGACATCAGCGGCGCGTCCCAAGATGGCCTCAAGAGCCTCCACTGGCGCAGCCGCATCAGGCTCTCGAGCCAGCCCTGGCCCAAGAGGCCCAGGAGTCACAGCCAAGTCCAGCTCGGACCCCATCCTTCGCAATGCTTTGCGATACACCATCTCGGCTCGCGAATACGCCGTCCTGCACAAACACGTCATCTCCAAATCCAAAACACTGAAGAAAAGGGCGCCAACAGTCGATACCGTGCAGAGAATCATGGACGGTGAACCCCAAAATAGGGGTCGCGGTGGTAGTGGTGGTCAGGCCTTGGCCAAGGGTTATGCTACCGGTTCCAGTACCGGCGGTGGTGCGTCTTTCGGCGATAAGGAATCGAAGGCGAAGGCGAAAGAGGAGGTATTGGCCAGGATTGCTGGCAAGGGAGCGGGTGCTGACGATTACAATGCGAGAGCGATCAGACACTCGCTACGCGTCTTCATTGCGACTGGCGCGTTGATGAAGTTGTGGGAAATCGTGTCGGCGAGGGTTCTAGGAAAGAGACAAGGGTACGTTCTCCATTCTCGGTGCCCGGGTTTACCTTTACAGCCCCCCTTGGATGGACTTGCTGCATCAGGTAGGAATGTCGCGATATGAGCTAACATGGGAACAGTGGTGCTGCCAGCGGTCAGAAGCAGCCGCTTCACAAGTCGCCGACCCTCCGGCTATCCCTATCACTCAGCACCATCTTGCTGATGTACCGACTTCTTTTCCGCTTCTTCACACGCCTGCGTGCCCACTTGCTGGACCCTACGGCGGCCCCCTTCCGAATTCGTAATCCCAGGACTACGCTCACACTCACATCGCCGTATGCCCCAGCCGTCGGCGCTTCCCTGGCTGGTCTTGCGCTGGGTGTCTATCCGAGCCAGCAGCTACGTGTTTCCATTGCCGTGTATGCGCTCTTCAGGGCGCTCGAATTCGGATGGAATTGTGCCGAGGACAACGGCATGGTCTGGGGTTGGGATAAGGCCACCCACGGCAGGCCGGATAAGAAGCGGACCAGGCCGTGGTGGTGGGGAAGCTGGATGTTGCAGCCCTTCGCGTTTGGTCAGCTGTTGCATGCCGCCGTCTTCGATCGGGACTGCTTCCCTACGGTAAGTTTGCTATCCGATGGGTGGTAACGGACGTAAATGCTAACACGAGACGACGTAGGCCTATGGCGACTTCATCTTCAAGCATTCCACGGCCTATCTCCATGCCAGACCCGAGGATTATCCTCTCAGCCTGAAGTGGCCCAAGGTTTACGAAATCATCGACAGCCTCGCCACAATGGCTAAGCTCAACTGGCCGTACGTCTTCACCCTCTTCCTTCTTCCTCCTTAGCCGCAACTAACATCCCCAATAGGGCTTTCATCTCCCCCATCCTCTTCCCCAGCAAAGAAGACACCCTTCCAGCCTCCCTTTCCGCCATCGCCCCCCTCACCTCCGGCGCCCACCCGCTCATTACCTCCCTCTCCTGCGCGACCCTTCACCCCTCTGACCCGTCCTGCACACGGACCTTGCTCACCTTCTGGCTGCGCTCCTTCACACCGCTGACCAAGATCCTCCTTCTCGTCTACTCGGCCATGGTTCTTCCGCGCTTCAGCTCGCTCTACCACTACCCGCTTTCCACCATCCAGGGCATCATCTCCAACGCGCTGCGCATGTCGACCTTCTTGACGGGTGCCCTGGGCACTTGGTGGAGCAGCATCTGCTTCTTCCAGACGTGGCTGCCGCGCACCTTCATTCCCACGCAGCGCTTCTTCTTGGGCGGCTTCCTGGCCGGCTTCTGGGCCTATCTGGAGAAGAAGAAGGGCCGGCCAATCTTCTTGCACACGGCCAAGGCGAGCTTGAACAGCCTTTGGAAGGTCGGTGTCAAGAGGAGGTGGTGGCGGGCGATGAAGGGTGGGGACGTTTGGGTCCTTGTGGCGGCGTTGGCGCTTACTGGTGTGGTGTATGAACGGGACGCGAAGGCAATCAAGGATAAGAACTGGAGGAAGGGATTGTCTTGGGTTAGGGGTGAAGGGTGGAGGGATTGGGTGGAGGCGTTGGAGATTGAGGGCGATGAGGCGGATGAGAAGGAGGAGGAGGAGGATATCTATGGTAGGGAAACCAATGACGATGAGTCGGAGGAGGACGGTTTGAGGTATTAGGCTAGGGAATGGTCTGATAAGTGCGGATGGAGAGAAAAAAGGGGATATATCGCGGGGAGGGAAAACAGGAGGGGGGTTCTTGCTGTGCGAGCAACCCTTGCTGGATTGGCTGGCCAGTTGTCCATTTAAGAACAGACATTAAAGACGTAGCGGGCTGGTGATTTAGGGTATATGTAGGTAGCCTCGCGAATTTGTCAATGTACATACCCTTCTTTAAAGAATCTTGTTTACGTGTATACCACCTCTTATTCAAACCTTACAACCTGTCGACAAATAGAATCCTTTAATCACCTGTCCATTGTAAACCACCGATCCAAACTATCCTTTTCATAAATACCCAAACATCATTGATTCTAGCATGACTACATTCATAGTAACATTTCATCCCATCAAATCTCAAACATCCCATTCAACCTCAAGTCCCTACTACTAGCCCCCACCCAAATCTTATACTGCCCCCTCCTCAACCGCCACTGCTGCATCTCCACATCCCAAACGCTCAAATCCCTCCTCGTCAACTCGAACTCCGCCTCCCCCTCCTCTCCTGGCGCCAGCGGTCCCACGCGCTTGAACCCGCGCAGCTGACGAACCGGCGTCTCCTCTTCCTCTTTCCATCCCTCTTTTTCCTCATTCAAAGAAGGAATACCAACATACAACTGCGCAACCTCGCTCCCCTCATATTTATCCCCGGAATTCACCACGCGACACCTCACCATGAACAATGTCTCCCACAAGTCCGGATGTCCGCCCTGCACAATAGGTGTGTCCGGATCGGGAAACTCGGCGAGCCGGGTGGCAGCGAGGGAGGGCAATGTCTCTTGCACGCCGGGAGCGATAGAGACGTAGATTTCCAAGTCCGAATAAGAGAAAGTGGTGTAAGACAATCCGAAACCGAATTCAAAGCGGGGAGTGATGTCATGGCGGTCGAAGAAGCGGTAATCGATGTGCAAGCCCTCCACAAAGGTATCTTCTGGGAAGAACGGGTCGCCGCCCTCTTGGCCGGCGGAAGAATTGAGTAGATGCCCGTAATCGGACTCCTTCTTGGCGATGGTATAAGGCAAGCGGCCGGAGGGGTTGACATCGCCATATAGGATATCTACCAAGCTGTTACCGGATTCTTGGCCGGGTAAGCCGGCCATTAGCACGGCGGTGACATTGGGGTGGGAGATCCACGGGTCGACGAGCCGGATGCCGGCCGAGTGGACGACGACGATGGTTTGGGAGCACCAAGAGGCTATGTTGAGCACGAGGTCGTCGCTGAAGGCGTCGGAGAGGGCAGGACGGTCGGACATCTCGGAAGCGTAGGCGTTGATGAAGACGAGGCAGGCGTCCGCGTTGAGATATTGCTGAGAGGGGTTGGCGGAGTGGAAGTCCCAGCGGAGCATGCCGCGGTCTTTACGGATTCGGTGAGACAAGGCTTCGAAAGGGGAAACGACGTAGGGAGGCGTGGAGCTGCCGGAGCCGCCGCCGGTGATCAAGGTGCCGTTGAAGGTGGTCCAGCCGCGGTTGACGTCGTAGCCACCGCCGTAGCGGTCGGGGTTTTCCCAGGGCGTAGACTTAACAATGGCGTCGTAGCCGTAGACGCAGAGGAATCTGGGTTGTGTTAGGGGGAGGGTACCGTTGACATTCTTGACAAGGACTGTGCCCGCCGCTCCGATTTCGCGGATGAGATCCGCGTGATCCTCCTGTACGTCAACTGGATCGGGTAGCTGACCGCCCGGCGCGACACCAACGGGTGGGTAGGTCCCGTTGTCCTGGCCTGCGTATAGCCACGCCGCCAGCACGCGGGTCGCCATGTCGTTCAAGCGCTCCTCGGCCACCGATCCGTTCTTTACACCTTCTATCAACTTCTCACCCCAGAATCCGTCCCGAGGCATCACGATATCCGCGCCGGCATTGGCTGACGCGACCCCGCTCATCTGCGCATCCCAATCAGTAACCACAAACCCTTCAAACCCCAACTCCGTCTTAAGCACTCCATTCAGTAACTTGGAGTTCTGGCACGCGTAGCTGTGATTCGCCCTATTATATCCGCACATCACGGCGCCGGCACCCGCCCGCAATGCGTCCATAAACGGCCAGACATACTCCCTCAGCGTTCTGTCCCCAACATTCGCGCTGATGGCATGCCCTTCTCCCCCGGGCGCATCCTGTCCCCATCTTCTTCGATACTCCTGTTCATTGAGCAAGAAATGCTTCGCAGTAGCAATTACGCCCTCCCCTTGCACGCCCTCCACGATCCTCCCCATCCCAACGCCAGCCAGGTACGGGTCACTCCCCAATCCTTCCCAATTCCTTCCTCCCTTTGCCACCCGGCCCAACGGCCCCGCCAGCGGCCCCAGAGCGATGTTCACCCCTTTACCGCGATACTCAGCGCCCACGGCCCGGCCGTAGCGGTACATGAGGTCTGCGTCCCACGTCGCGGCGAGGTGAATGCCCGCGGGAAAAGCAGAGGCAAGTTCCTGGCCGCGCACACCGGAGGGGCCATCGTAGAAACAGAGCGGTGGGATGGATAGGCGGTCGATTGAGCCCGTGTTTCCCACGCAAGGACCAGGAAAACCGCGAGTGAGGTTTTGGAGTTCAAAGAGCGTCATTTGCGAGGTGAGCGCGAGGGCATGCTGGTAGGCGGATGACCATCTGGAGGATGATGTGCCGTTGGCGACGGGAGTAGGGTAGAACGGCGGGCTGAGGCCGTAGTAGGGGAGTTCGGAAGGGTATTGCCCGTCGGGGTATTGAGAGGACGGGTTTGAAGATGATGGTAGGCCGTTGCATGAGTGCAGAGAAGCGGCGGCGAAGATGAGGGCCGCGGCGCCCTTCATGGAGAAGATGACTTCTTTTGCTTGGTCGGTAAAGTAGCCTGGGCCTGGAAGGCTCGTTGACAGCCGTAGCAGTTGCTCATAAAGACTGCTGAGATGGTTCATGGTTGCGGTTGTCAGTTGGATGATGACTGCATTTCTCAACGTTCTCGAGTGTCGCTTTGATAGGTAGTCAACCAGATACCACGCTGAGTTGAAGTGATGTATGACTTCCTTTGATGAGCGGAAGACGACGAGCACGACATTGGCGATCTGGTTCTGGCGCTTGGTAGATGACCGGATTGAGCTTTGGTTCTTGTTGAAGACAGCCAGACTGAGCAACTCCTATCCTCATATGGAATCTCGGTATTGAAGACAAAATTCGGCAGGTCGGTACTCGGTCTTCAATGATTTTCTTACCACTAGTCGTGAATATTGGGCTGCGGCGCCACGTAGTGACGGACAAAATCCCCGCTTCGGTTGCCTTAGTTTGTTGCATGTTGAAGATGGTCATGCATGCATGGTGGTTGGCGCAGGATGCCGGGCGTGAGGGGAACAGGGCGATAAAGATTACCTACTATCTGCTTTCTATGGACTATTATACGTACAAGTGTTAGTGCACTTAGCCGGCCTGGCACTGTAGAGCGTGCAACCAAGTTTTACCTCTAGGGCAAGCAGATAGGCACGAGAGATGCTGAATATCAGGTAGGATTCATAAAGGTCTCCTTGATGTGTAAAGCGCACGAGGAGCTGTTCTAGGCTTTCGTAGTAATGATGGGCTTCCGATAACCAGTCGACAACAGTGATTTTCTGCGGTGAGGGAGATCATGAACTTCCACTTGCATATATCAAATTATAAGGTTGGCTGATTGGTTCACTTCTGTAGTTTGGCGGAGTGGTGCCTTTCTGACCGCGGATGACGCGACCGCCGCAATTCATGATAACTGGCATAGAGTTGGTGATTGAGCGTTTCGCTCCACCACAATTATCTTCCATCTGTCCCTTTTCCTGCCAATACGCCTTGTTGCCCAATCCCAGTTTGGACTGTGTTTTGGGTGTTGGGAAGAACCTAAAAGGAGTCGAAGTTGTGAAGGTTGAGGTGTATGCTGTACGTAGACCCACTTCCCCTCAGATCACCAACAATTAACAGGACTTGGCACTAACAGCATCAGCGCTTGACTTTGTCTCCCCAGATTCTTTTTCCGCCAGGACATTCTCCGTCTCCGTCCGAAGCCAGAGTTTTCGAAACTGTGTGCTTTAATTTTCCTCTTCCTATCAACGACACAAAAGAAACCGTAATTCTGTCGGTTCCACACTGTCATAAAGCACTCAGAACGAACATCACCATTTCACAAGCGAGTGCAACAGGCGCTTCCTCGAGTAAGTATAGAGTTGCGTCCAGCGGTCCTGCTCGTTAAAGAACGGTCTGGGCTTACCACCCGGAATCTTTCTCGGCTACGCTACTTTCGCGATCTTCCAGCCACATACGCACCCCAACGATCGCACATCCACATCAGATGGAAACACACGAAGACGGACTAAACATGCGACAGGCAGCGGGAGAAGACTCTTTCGAAGACAAGAGAAAGAGCTTGTTTGGGATAGACTTTTAATCTCGACCGTTCGTGGAGACGGTACTAGGTAAAATCTTTACATACTAATGCACCTCGGAGAATATGAAGGGTGAGCCATGTGGAGATATTACCTAGTGTAGGTCCGGGATAACGGGTGATGAACTTCACGCTAACTGAATGAAAGATTCGGGTTCACCCTCATAGTCGTTGGCTGAGAACCTCCATGGAAGTGCACTATTCCTTTTGTGTGAGCTGGCAGACGGACGGCCAGACAACGGGCTACCGTATGTATAGTATGCCATATCACATGTTTCTAAATGCCCCCAGCTCACAAAATCAACTTAAGGTTTTCCATGTGAAACGCTTCGCTTGGAGTTTGCAGGAGAGCGCGAACAGGCAGAGAGGGACGGCACAAGGCAAAGAAGACTGCTCCTAGAACGGGATACCACCCAACACGGAACCTTTTTTCTTTGGGACCTTGCATACAAAACCCTCACGCCAAGCCATTACCCTGTGCACAGGTGCTCGTCTACAACCTACTAAAATATCGGTTATCATGCCGCATCTATAACCTCTCCCCGACTCGCAGTTCCAGTCGGTGGGATAATCCATAGAGTAGGTACTATAATATGCCAGAAGCATGATAACCCAAAAGAAATTGGGCTCTGTTCAATATCATATGATCCTACATAAAATCTCGCGCCAGGAACGAATCAACAACGACAACTCACCAAGACCGCGCCCGTCACACCGTGCTATCACTGACACTCTGCTCGCAAGGCCGCATTGACAATTATTGACCTTACTATGCGTTATAGCGAAGAACACTGGAAGGACCCAAATGAATGAATTATCCGTGCTCGCGGCGACAATGTGATGGGCAAGCGGAGATTTGGTGTCACATTGGATGTCTTGATACGATGTAGGACGGACTGGAAAGTCTAATTGAGGAAGGACGGGCGGGCGGGCAAATGGGTTCAGGGTTTACTTTTGTCAGTGCGACCCGTTGTTACTAAAGTCCATGCGTTGGAGATGCCACCCCCCCCCCCCCCCCCCCCCCCCCCCCCCGAAAGAAAAAAAAGAAGAAGAAGAGAGAAAGAGAGAGACGAAATAAAGGGAGATCGAAAAGGTTATGATTAGAAATGCAAGGCGAAATTGCCGTATCTGATAAGATTGGAGGGGTGTCGTTGTGGGGGACCTGTCTGCTGTGAGTATGAGAATGCCATGCGTTATCCTGATCCCACCATGTCTATCTTATCCTCGCTACAACCGTGTTCACAGCGATATTGCCCTTCTCGTCATGGATTCTCCAGACTCCGATGCCTTGAAGTTGTTTTGTTCTAGGCCGATTGATCAACGTCAAGGTCACATGCGGCCCGGTAGAAAAAGATGCTTCTATATCGCTGCCAATTGGACTCAAGATGTTGATAGTGACCCAAATGAAGAAGGATCTCCCACCAAGATTTGTAGCGGTGTCAATAATCATGCAGTCGTCGAAGCATAGTGTTGTGGGGCGCAACCACGAGCTTCTAAGATCGCGGAAGCGATGCGCACCTTTTAGCGGGCAGTCTTTGGGCAGTTGTTGCGATGATTCTGTAGAAGAGTTCGACACAATGCCTTGATTGGAAATAGAAACACCGGGAGATGACGATGGGTTGATTACATTTTGGGCAAGATATATTGTCACCGACGGGGATACGTGAAAAGAAGGCCGCGCGCCTGATTACACATCTGCCCCACGTCAGAAAAAAGATTGCCTGGAAAGTGAGAGGCGGAAAAAGACCATAGTCTAGGTTTCTTGAAGTAGACTGAACGTCGGGTGATGTAAATGTTGCCGCTACGCATGTCTGGAACGGCGACATGGAAATAATTGCCTTGCCTGTCCATCTCCGCGCTGTTGACAGACCTTAATCGAGCACCTATCTCGATCATTTCTACGTTTGTTCTGCTCTACACAACTGGTTCAAGTGCCAATACTGTCCATGGACGAGTTCTCGTTAAGCGGGGTTTCCCCTCTTGTGTCTGTGCAATGCGGGGTTGACTTGAGGTTCCAGTTCAGCCGTTCACTACTCACCTGCTTGATGGCGAGCAGCCCAGGTCTCACCTGTCGACCCTTCGCGTTTTTTTTTGGTTTTTTTTTTGTTTCTTTCCCCTTCCTTTTTTGTCGTTGATGCTGTCTTGGAACTGAAACCTGCAGTGTGGTGGGTTGTTTCTGTTTCATGATATTCCCTATTCCGTCATCAGTTCCGCTCTAGAGACGAAGTGAAGCTTACAAACTGTAAAGGCATCAGATGGTGGGGGACGCTCATCTTGGAAACGGACCAAAGCCTAACTTCCATGCTGCAGTGGCCGAAGCCAGCTGAGGCCAGCGTTCGCAAGGCGCGCCAGAAACGATCACCCCACCAAGATTACCGGTTCGAGGTCCATTCATTTCTCGTGGTTGTGGAGTTTCAATCGAGCCTGGTTGGGTTTAGCGTCAGGTACAGCCGTCAAGTGCTGCTTGTGCATGTAATTGGATCGCGGAAGATCCGTGTGGAACAGCTATCCGCGGCGGCTACCTAGAGCCGGGGAGGGCGTGTGTCTAGTGGATCTGCCACAGCCGACCATGGATGTCGGGTAGTGCATACTCTTTCTAGCTGATGGGCAATGTTCAGTGATCCACCCAGATACACCTCGCAATATCACCAACTGTGATCCTGTAATTGGGTGCGGTCACAAAACGAACAACATGGCGAAAGATAACAGGATGCACTCGTTCTTGACATGCGTTTGCTTCTTTCCCAACTGCACTACACGGTACAGCTGACATAGGTAGAGGTAAAGGATGGACAGGAGGCTTCCCCTCCACGGACCAATCGGAGGGCAAGAGAGGGTCGAACACGAAGACTTGAGGCTCTACTGGCTGGATGCAACAGCAAGTGAAACCAACCAGCAATAATTAGGGTGCCAAGAACACGATCACCAGTCGCTGATTGCAAACGCGAAATCCGCCCTCGTTGACGTTGCCGTTTGCTGTGAATAAGTGGAACGCTGTGGCTGGTCAGCTCGATGATCGTCATATTTCGAGGCTGTTGATCTACCGTACCCCACGACAGCGGCGTGGGATGCAAGGGTTCTCGTTTGGCCTTTGCGGCATGATACATCCAATCACACAAGGTGAAATTCTCTGCGTCTTCATTCTGGTGTAGATTCGGAGGAGGTGGTGGGAGCAGATCAAGACGGTGATTATCGACCCAAAGCAAGACAATAATCTGCATTCGTGTTACAGCCAGAAACCGACCAGGTTTAACTCGTATATCGCGGTAGTACAGAGACCCTAAGTCTGTGATATCCGTCACCGTAAATAATCCAGTCAGTTGGTCGAGGCATGACCCAACATTGTCGCACCGGCAAAATTTATGTCTTCTTGGACATCTAGCTGGTTCGATACCTTGGCCACAATCATTCCCACGTCCGCCGCCTCTATTGCCTACTCGAGCCATGATTCGACTCCTGATCGTAAGCCTACGGGCGGAACGGCCATAATGGCAGCAGAAAGGGAGCAAATAGCCGTTAGAACATCTGTATTGTAGCCAATTCTGTTCCCGCCGCGGTGTTTGCCCACTGTTTGGGTGAGAGGTGTTTACATACCGGCGAGACTGGCCCAACTGGTGATGCTTGGCAGATGTCACAGTTCGGCTTTGGTAGTGGAGACGGCGAGAACCCTGCTCGCCTTGTCCACGACAATTCGACTTGTTGTTGCAATACTGATAAGTTGGCAGTCTGTGTAAATAGTGGTGGCGATAAAAACGAAAAGTTCTTGTTGTTGGACTTCGACGCCGAGGTATACGACTCTGAGAGGGACAGAGCCCAGACCTTTACTTTTTCTCCAACCATCGTATCTGTCGTCATGCAAAGGCAGAGAGACAAGTTAGATGCAGCATTGTAAGATGTCTGGCTGTCCGGTACCTGCAGTGAAAAGTTGTCGTGGGTTGCAGCCTGACCCGCACCGCATCCGCATGCCGCAACGCCATACCATCCAGCCCTGGTTCGTTTGTGAGTTTTATACAACAATACGCCCATTTTCAATCTCGAGCAATGGAAAAAAAGCAACGAAATTACTCAAACTCTAAGCGGACAGGTGCAATAAGAGACTATCCTCGTATATCTACCAGACTTGAGGATCTGAAGGAGACGGATAAGGGTATGAAAAGAGGCTTCTGTAGCGTATTATACCCTGGTCATTGAACATCTTCAAACGGAACATTGAACGGGCCATGCGAACCCCCAATCTCCCCTGTTCAACCCTTGGCCGAAGAACCAAACTACCTACCTCTAGGGTAGCAGATAAACCAGTACTGTATTGTACGGTAAGGTACGTACGCAACGACACAGATCAGCACCGCGCCCAACGATAAAAGCGGGTGATGGAGGGGTATGTCTCGGGCCAATTCAAAGGTTGGGAACACAGTTTGAAAAAAAGCAAAAGCCATCCAGAACGGACATGCCTGATGAGCTCAGCACCATGACTCGTTAAATTTGACCAAATAACGGATGTTCCTGTGAAAAGGTATGTAAGCAACACTGAAAAGTGTGATCCGCCTTGCCCTACCGGACAAAAGTTACCTTACCTTACAGCGAACAAGATGAAATGAAATTAGATGGGACGAACCTTGGGGTTAGGGTTGAATTCATAACCCCCTCCCCTTTAAACAAGCGCAGAAGACAACAGCCCTAGATCATGGATCGCAAAGCTCATCTCAATGCAAATGTCACTTGTGATTGTTGTCGACGATCTGGTAGCCTTGGCTCATCGCTCTCCACCCACGGGGTTGGTGGTAATCTGACGGCACTCTCCCAGGCCCTCCTCCCCACAATGCCCTCGTCTCAAAGAGGTAGGTACGCTACCTACCTCGCTGAACAGACGCATGGAGAGTGCCAGCGTGGTCAGTGCAGGGCTGCACTCTGCAGGGACGGGGTACACAACTTGGAATGAAAGGAGCATTGTCCACACGTCGGGTTTCCGATTTTTTCTTTTTGGCCCCTGTCCGACCTTCTCTCGAGGATTCTGCCCCATGAAATTGGCTTAGGGATTTCATTTCCTGGAGCACCGAAAGCGCACCATTTTTGGGGAGGAGTGGTGCACAAGTTGGGCGACCAGACGCACGGTGGAATCGTTTGTCACACAAATTGCTTTTACAAGCCCCTTTTCTCCATGGACGGATCTCCGCTAGCCAATGACCGAGCTCAATTGACCTCCAATAAACACACCCCCCACACTCGGAGGTCATCCGGTCCACGGCGGGTCGCTCCTCCGCAGTGCTTCCCACGGTGAAGGTGAAAAAAAAACTAGTGTAGAGGTAAGCCAGGTCGGCCGCCAAGGCGCTCCAAATGCGCTCCAGAGCGCTGCCAGCCAGGTGCTAAATAGCCCCACTATTCAGGTGTGTTGTTGCAGTTCCTGTTCCTGGCTCAGTGGAGGTTGCAGGTGCCGGGCCCTTGTGCCCTTGGTGCCTAGAGGTAGGGGCCGACGGGATCCCTGGGAGGGGACTTCCTTGCGCGTGCGTGCGTGCCCTGCCCTGCAGTGTGCATCCAGAAAGAAAGTTGACGGTCCTCCTCCTCCGAAAGGGTGAAGCTTCGCCGGCGACCTAAACCTTTTCCACCTTGCCTCATCCCCAGAACCAGGTTCCCAGGCCTGGCCCCAACCCACACACTACGTACAACCCAAAACCTCGTCCCATCCCATCCCATCTTGTCGTCCGACCATTCCATTCCTCTGATCACCAGCTTCAGGTCCGCCGACAAGCCCCTCTCAGCCGCCTCTTGTCGCTTGTATTCGGCTCCCCGCGTTCTAACCCGCACTCACTTCCCTTGGGTGTGCCCGCGCGCCGGTCGTCACTCCTTTTACCTGGCCGACAATAAGAAGATCAACCCTCTTCTCCGACGACACCTTCTCTTCGCCCGCTCTCTCCTCTCGAATAATTATCGGTATACTGCGACCAGGATACCAGCAAACCCAAAGACGTGGATGTGACGTGAGATCGTCCCGGTCTTCACAAACCGAGAAATAGACTTGCCTTCGCCATCCTATCTTTTGTCCAAGGCAAAAGATTTTGACCTTTTTTTTTTCTTCTCTCTTCATCACACTCGCTCACTGTGTTATCTTGACATACCGAAATATCCCACGCCTGATCGACCGACGATATTTGATTAGAAGACTACCAAAACCAGTGCTGTGCGATAAACAGATCGGGACGTCGTAAAGACACCTCGAATCCTCGACACTATTACCCCTGCAGCTTTCGCAACGTCAGACTCATTCCTCTTGCTTAGGGGTTTTCATCACAGACCTCTCTGCTTTTGTTGACCATAGAAAGCGGGTATACGACTTCGGATTCGCCCGATAACGGCGCCGAAACATACGGTGAGTGGCCCGGGGTCCTGGTACAAAAGGTTGTGATTCCCGCGAGCACGCGCAAGGGGCGCTGTTGCGCTTTGCACGAGGCCAAGCTGACACACAATCCTCCCTCACATAGAAACGCAATACTGTATCTAAATAGGTTGACGGGACGTCACTTGATTCGTCTTGCCATATCACCGACGCGATTGCTTCGGGTGAACCCTCGCAGAAACAAGATCTGCACGACATCCCTGGAAGGAATGCAAATCTCCCCATCCGCTACTCTGATCTGACCTGGGGCAGTTCTTTTAATTGGGCCTCACCCCTCTCCGTCAGTGTGAGCTTGTTTATATCCCGACATCGCGCCACAAACCGTCAACATGAATCGCTTCAGGACCAAGAAGAAGCAGGCGAAGGAGGAGGCCGCTGCAACCGCCCGCTCTAGCGAAGATTCCGAGCATTCCTCCTTGTCAGGCTTCAAGGGGTTCAGGAAGGGGAAGAAGGCACCGGTAGAGGAACCCAAAATGGAATTCGATCTCTCGACAGCCCTTCCTTCCGACGACAACTTCCGCACAAGTCTTCTCATGACAAATCTATCAGCGCGCTTTTCCATGCTAAGAGAGCAAGACGACCCCAACACAAAGATTGGCAAGGCCAGCGACGACAGTGTATTACACCCAAAGCGACTATCGCGACTCCCTGATTTTGGTTTTGGTGCAGCCGCCGGAGGTCTTGGGGACATTGCTGAGGTGGAGTCCGTTAAGGCTCCTTCTTACTTTTTCAGGAGCGATTCGATTGCTTCTGCTGACTTTGACGCTGGTGGAAGCATATTGAGTCGCGGAAAACCTATTGAGGGTAACAACCTGTTTGGTGGAAGGCAAAAGATCTACAAAGTGCCTGCTGCCAAGTCTGGCGGCCTGGGAGGCCGGGCATTGTACGCCGATGACGATGTCGCCTTGTCCGCTTTTCAGCGTTGGCGTATCTCTGAAAAAGAAAAGGAGCAGCAAGAGCAAGTAACTGAGGAGGAGCATAAGCAGGCGAAGGCCCATGAAGACCACCCACGGTCTGAGTCACCACCCCCCTTGGGATACAATCGCAAACGGGAGACGAGTTCGACCACCTCGTCGGCTTCCACCATGGCGCGCAATTCCACTGCTGCCAACTCGATCATATCACAGCCTGCAGGATCTGTGTCAACTGCGCCTACCTCAGGCGCTTCTACCCCCACTCTTGACCGATCGGTGAACCATAAGAGACGCCTGTACGAGCAAAGCACGAGCCAAGATGGGCCAGAACAATCCTCTGTACTATCGAGGATCGAGTCTCTCAACCGCCAGAAGACCGCGGCCTCGGGCGTCAAGGCCCTTGGTGACCGGTTGGGCGGGGAACGGACCCTCGCTAGCAAAACAAGCGCCCCTCAGCTAAGGTCAGTCAGTCTTCCGATCTCTACTCCTGCGACTGGTACTGGGGACTTGGGAAATGGGGCTGCTCCCCAAGCAGATCCCGAGCTAAACATTGGTGGCTCTCCTCCACTCAGTCCCCCCATCAGCGAGACTGGCGAACCGCTCCCTCTGTTGCCCATTCAGCCTAACGATGTTGGAAAAGCCACCGCTATGGGAGTGTTTCAGAAGCCTTCGCAACCATACGACGAGACCAAGTACGCCCAGCGCCAGCTGCAGCTGCAGCAGGGTCGCGAAACGCCAACCCAGCGCTTCCGGGCAGAGTCTGATGCTTCCTTCGCTACCGCTCGCTCACAGGAGTCGTCTACCCACGGACAGTCCTTTGAGGGACGAGGGGAGCCTCTCAGGACTCAGCCAGCATTGGAAGAAGAGCCCGCATCTACCGACCTCAACTCGCAAACACCTGAAAGTCTTCAAGCTGAAGCTTTAGCAGCCCTTTCAGGTCAGCTCAGCGTTCAACGTCCTGCCGATGAGGAACACCCCGCGCTAAGGAGGGCTGCTGTTCCACCCCCGCTTTCTATCAGTACATCAGCAAAGTCCGAAAATCCAACAATTTCCATCGAAGAGTCAATTGAGCCTGCATCGGCAGACTCTCCTACTCTTGGCCCCAACGCTGGACTTGGTGGCCTAGTCCGTTCACACCTTCGCTCAGGCAGCAGTGCTTCTTCGGTCTGGAGTGCCGCCACACAAAACAACGATCCTGACCCGCGACCGCTCAATATGTTGCCGGAGCCCAAGATCACTCCATGGACTGCGCCCGAACAAGGTTGGACACTGAACTATTTCGGAAACAGTGTCAAACCAAACACTGACAACCAGGCAGCTGAAGCAGTGCAGAAGGAAACACCTGTCGTAGACTCTGCGCCCTCCAATCGGTCAAGTAGCGCGACCAATCACGGGTTGTCCAAGTCTTCAAACAGATCCAGTAACACTGACAGCGAACTGGACGAGTTCGCAAGTCAACTGGCCGAAGCTCGGCGACGAGTGAAGGAAAGACTGACTTCTTATGCCGAGTCTGATAGCAGCAGAGCGACATCACCAGTCAGACAGCCAGAACTCCCCTCCCATAAAGGCAGCCAATCTTCCCTGAACCACTTGGGCATCGGCATCCTCAAGGCAAAGTCAAGTAGTAGCTCCCTGGTTGATCGCTCACGGAACAACTCGGGAAGTCAACCCAAGTCCAGCCTCAAGCTTCTGGGCCTTGGGGGCACCAGGAGCAGTTCTCGGAGCCCAACCAAGGAATCATTCGACGTGAGGGAGACAGCCGTGCAATCTATCCCAGAAAGGAGCAAGGCGCGCCAGGCCCGTCATAGTTCCGAGACTGAAAACGACAATTCAGCTCAGTCCAAAAATGACAAAGATGATACTCGGAACGCTCACCCAGGTTTGATGGCATTCAGAAATGCCAAACGTGAGCTGCAGAAGCGGAAGGAACTTGAATCTCTCGCACAACAGCAGCTTTCCACGACCGCGCAGTCTCTGGATGAGTCAAGCAATATGGAACCGCTGGGATTGCAGTCGCCTCCAAGAGTTCCGGGGAGGGGACGAACGCCGAGCAGGGACAGGAAGGTACATCCCATGCAGTATAGTTCACGCGGCCCTAGTCCGGAGCGTGGACATGGAATGCATTGCAACTCTCCTCCTGCTCACTTTATGCCTGGCAGCCGTGACAGAAGTGATTCGGAGGCCGACCGGGGAAGATCAACATCCCAAAGCCGCCGGCTGCACCATCACATGCTGCAACAAGACGCGCATATGGCACCTGGGAGCCCTCGCGGCCCAGTGCGTTCTCCTGGTCTTCCTGGCACAAACATCAAGCACTTTCCCAACATGCCCCCCCAAGGCTATCCCAACCGCAGCGCCCCTTCCCCCAAGCCTTCGCCTCCTGTGCTTGAAAGATCCAAGTCTGCAGGAAATCTGAAAGCCGGTCGTTCGGTATACGGTGCTTACCCAGGACCGCCATCACCCGCATCGCCAATGCCTCCTTCGCCGTATACTGCAGGACCTGCGGGATCCCCGGCGGGAACGCCAACATTTGGTCTCAAATCAAGACAGCCCACAGCTTCCCAGCAACCTTCGGAAACAGCGAAGCGCTTTGTAGACAAGCGGGAAATTTCCGAGCCGACGTTTGTGATGGCAACTAGCCGTATGCCGACAATGGATCTGCCATATGGCTACTCACAGGAAGGCGGGTCTCGCCCGAGCAGCCGTGCAGGAGTCCCACCTGTACCTACCACGGCGCCTCCAGTTCCACCCATCAACCCTCGTCGCAGACGCGAGAGCCCACGCGATACTGCTGACGATGCCGGCATGGGAGTACCTCACCCTCCATTTGCAAATCAGACAGAGAGCATGGCTGTGTCGGATGCTGAAACGCAAAGTGCCTTCTCTGTTAGTGACGACGAGGAGGCCGAAAAGGCTGACCACCGGCGACGGTTGCGCAAGCCTCACATGGAGTCATATGGACGTGTTGGGCGAGCTCTTGCTAACATGGGGGAGAATGGTTCAACGTTTTCTCGTAAATAAGTCGAGCCACAGCACAAACAACCCTAATGGCATGTTCCAAGTCCATCTCGTGCCTTGTCTGGAAGCCGATTGGTGCAGGCATCTCTGTCATTGATCTGCACAAAACCATCTTACCTGTCATTTTCCGATCCTTGGAACCCGTCTTTTTCTTCCTTCAGGGGCTGTGTTACTTTCCGGTTATGAGGCTTGCAGCACTGGAGGCCGGAATGGCCGCCGTATTAAGATGAACGGGGCTCATAAAATCGAGATACCTTTGCATTTGTATCAACTTCATGTACAAAATTTGTTATACCTACCATGTTCTTTCTTGGTTCTTTGTCGAAACTGTCATATCATCGTTTATTAAACTTCTTGCCCGTTTCCATCGGCTTGCCGTTGGGTCTTCTTAAGTCTTATTTGTCTCCTTCTTCATTTTGCTTGTGCGGTATCTAAATGAGCGTGCGCAGTACCTGGAGTTTTGCGCGTTGAGAACAAACCATATGTAGGGTTCCGTGCATGGCAGCGGCGGGTTGACCGTTCCTCGATAGAGGTTGGCTCGGAAAAGTAGCTATGGACTCCATCACTTTGAGGAGCAGATGAATTAATTAATTATTTGGAATGGGGAAAGGAGAATGAGCCAAGAGTGTACGGACACGGCTGGATGACGGCGGGAGGCGGGGAGGCGGTTCCCAGCACTGTGTTTTTGGGATGTTATTAGGTAATAGGAAATATACCAACTTATGTTCAAGACCCAAGTTCGAGAACAGCTGGATGAGATTAACCGAAGGTTTCTGGGCGTACAAAGAGGGAGAGAAAGAAAGCTTGGCGCCCAGAAGCCCTCGGGTATACTGGCTGCTTTTCGTGATATCAGATCGGTAGCACTTACACTAAGAGGGAGACACGGCCCGAATATCCTAGGTCTCCCGAACTTTCCCCAGAGACCTGTTACGCCGGGGTAAGTCTCAAACTTTTCCAGACCGAGGATGGGTCGAATAAGCAATGGGTTGAACTTCGGGAAACCTCATTTATGATGTGTGTATTATTCAAGGTAACCAACCCCTCACCTGCTCACTCTTTTGTTCCTTTATTCTCACCATCTGGACGTAAGCTTAGATCTGAACAGGCAGAAAWAAAAAAAAAAAAAAAAAACCGTCGTCGACCACTACCACACATCAACAAGGCAGTCAATCCTCAACCGCAGCCATGCCCTTCATTCGCCCCTTTGAGCCAAGAGATACTGAGGCTTGCATGCACATTGTAAGTGCCAACCTGAAGCACCTCACTTGACCATGCAACACTGCTCAGTCACTCATCTTTCCTTTCTACCGCGTTGCTTACAGCTCAAGATCATGCATATCCACCAACCCGTCCCTTACCAAACCTTGCAGTATTTCACCTAACAACAAAGCACTAACACCAAACCCCCCCCCCAGTGCCGCGCAACCCAGTCCCCAACCGTTGCCGCTGACCCCGTCGCCGCCCGCATGTCCCCCTACATCTGGTGTGTCCAATTCACCCATCTCTCTCCACAGACCTGTTTTGTTCTGGTCGACGATACCGACATCAACACCGACTCCTCTCCCCCATCCAAAGACGCAAAAGATGGGAAAGTAGTAGGCTACGTAATCGGCACACCCGACGTCCATGCCTTCGCCGCTTCCTACCCCCGCTACATCAATGAAGTGCTTCAATCGCCACAAGGTCTCATTGACGTTCCCCGGCCCAAGCAACTGGACACACTAGAGAGCTGGTTTCTTCCATCTTCCGGAACCACCAACGAAGCTGCTCAAAGGTTGAATTCAGTGTCTCTAGCTCAACTTGCGTATAACCCGCACTGGTTGGTCCAGTCAGGACCGGGGGGCGGACCCGCGGAAGCGAGGAAGAAAGAGATGGTAGAAACCTGGAGAGCGATGTTGCATATTGATTTGTTGGAGGGGTGGCAGGGGAAGGGATGGGGAAGGAAAATGATTGAATGGTTCGTTGAGACTGTAAGGACGAGTGGAGCGGACTATGGAAGGGGAGTGCATTTGGGGGTGGCGGGGGAGAACAAAAAGGTGGTCAAGTTCTATGAAAAGGTAGGTTTCAGAGTCTTTGAAGGCGGAGAGGTGGAGGGAAATATTTGGATGGTTAGGGACTTGTGAGGAGGGTTTCCAAGAGAAAGCAAATATTGGTCAGATCGCAGTGTTCGGATATTTCTGGATCCTGTGGTCGGGTCCTACTACCAGGTACTTCATACAAATCCCACAAGATGCGAACCTGAGGTTATTACCTGCCTGTCGTGCTTGTGTCTGTACGTAGAGCACTTGGTATTGCGGGGTAATGCCATGCAAGACATTGAACTGAACCGTCCTCAAGACGTTAAAGCGGGTGCATGAACGATCGCTCCTTCTGCTTTTGTCTAGAAGTTTCCTTTATCCTGAAATTCGGGCCGCTCTTACCACTTCTCTCCCCAACAAGCTTGTGTGATTGGATTTCTGCAGGCCTCTCCTTGCAGAAAACTCCCTGGAGAGTCTCTTGCCCATTACTAGCTACCTCCGATGCCACCCATTGCCCATCCGGCCATCACTGGCGTCCGAAACCCTAAAAGACCTCGTTGATGTCGTCGGCATGGTTGTGGTTACCCCGACAGACAGTGGACCATGACCAGAATGGTGACCTGCTCTGGGAGGATGGCTGAACCCTGCTCCCTGAATTGGACTTCGATTTTCGTTGTCTTCTCTTTTTCCACTCATCATCACCAATCCCGGTCGCGACAAGTCTCCTCTAGCCGCACTGGCCATTACCAAAGGCTGAGGAGATCCCCGCGGAATACTAGCCAGATATTCTGACAAATAAGTGGCAACATCCTCTGGTTTATCCAATGGTGGTGGCGGCGGCGGCGCTCGTCTGCGTCTGTACCTCGGCGCCGGACATCCTGGCTTCCACACTGGTATTTTCTCATCCTCGTCCCCGCAGATATCCATCTCGGCACCCCCACAACCAGTAGTCCTGGGTCTAAACACATCCAGCAACACCGCTGTGGGTGGCCCGGATAGTGCCGGCGGTAGATGTCCCGGGAGTACTACTCCCTTTCCTTTATCTTTCTGACCCCTCTCAGGTATCATACCCAAACCTTGTCTCTGCGCCATCCATGGGCCATTTCTCTCGACAACTCGCTGGTCCGCCGTACCCAATCGTTGTCCATACCGGTTCATCACCACGCTATCCGGCCTCAACACTCCAACGTCTCTTCGATTCTGAAACTGACAGCGCGGATTCGCACACCTCGTCAGGTGCATCGTGCAACGGGAATCAAACACATTCCTTATCCACTCCCGGCAGGCGCATTCCCAGTGACATGGGTCGATATGGAAAGGATGAGCGTGTAGGCCGGCAACGGTTCGGACAATCGTTGGTCCCTGCGTATGGACTACTCTACCCCCTCCGGGAGGGAGCAGGTTGTTGAATAATAAGAGACCGCCAAATCCGGGTCCGAGGGCACAGTTGGCACATTGGATATGAGAGCAGGCAGTGTCGTGACAGCGATCGAACGCTTTGTTGTTCACCATGCCGATCTTGTCGACGCCCCTGTATCCATCGTTCTGCGAGGAGTGCATCGCTCTGGTTGCACATTGACAACAGAACCATCGGTTCAGTTGGGTGAGAAGAGGGATACGCAGGTGGAAAGGAAAGTCACCCGGAGCGGAGGGTGGATAAAGAACCTCATCTCGGCGGAGCTCTTCGACGCCCGGTTCCGGAAGGCCTTCGGCTGGAAAGGTGGTAAGAATGCGAGTCTCTAGCGCCGAAGAAGTGTTGGTGGTCGGATGCTGGTGGTAGTTCATTGTGTTTGCTTGTCTGTGCCCTCTGCTTGCCTGCTAGCAGCTCGACTGGCTCGATACCAAGCTGGAGGTAGCCGAGTTGAAACGCTCTGGTTTTTGAAGAACCCTCTGAGACGGATCGAGAAAGATTCCACTCCCGCGATGTCAGTTGCTTCGGTAATACTGCTGCATTTATCGATGGGTCATCATGGATGACTGATGGCGGCATGCGGTGGGAAGCGTGCTTACGGTATGTCCCGTCCCTCGGTTGACAAGTTTGATGGCCATGTGTCGCTTACAGCGCCCCAGTAGTACGCAAAATGAAAATGGATGCGATTATGCAGATGAAAAAACGAGGAAATTGGAAAGCAATAAAAGCAACATTGTTATGCCTTATCATCTGGACAAACCACAACCCGTCTCCCACTTTCCATCGTCGGAGGTTGACCTGAACCCCAAACGTACGTACCCTTTTCCGATCCTCGCTCTCCCCTAGCTCAATAGGAGCAGGAGTATCCAAGTGCAGTCGGGATAAGTTCCCTACTACAGCCAACTGCATGAAGCTTTTAATATCGAATTCCGCCGTACATGGACAAGACTGGGTGACACATTGATCCCATGGCATGCACGCTTTCTTAGAAGCATCGGGAGCCTGCCGGCCGGGAAACGTGAGACCTAATCCCTTGAGACTCACGGCTTGCAAGGTAGATACTTGGTTGACCACCATGTACCTACAGCCCAGGTTTGCTTCTGCGGATCTGAGGCGGCCATTAGAAGGGTCGAAGTCCAACAGAACGGTGTAACAAAACGGCCGCGTCTCAAGCATACCGTACACCGAAGGAGCGTTGCTACTCTGTCTAACACAAACGCCACATGCAAATCGATGCGATATGTCATTTGGTGGAGTAATCGCACGGATACAGACGAACAATGATGGGAAAGTTGTTCGGAATGGAGTGGGCCAAACTTTGGGTTAGTTCCCTTCGAGGTCATGGGACAATCGTCAGCAAACGCCTGATATCGCATTAGGGAAATCACATCACGAGAGAACATCGAGAGGCCAGTTGGTAAATCAAAATGTCCATTGGTTTGGTTTACTCATACTCTAGTAAAGATGAAATACTAACAGCAAAATCAAAATCTCACATCTGTCCACGGTTGGATAAATCGAAACACATCTGTACAATGGTTCCTCAACCAGAACATGCAATCAGGAACATACAAACCAAGCGAGAAAAAAGAAAAGAGATGGCTACTTGCCACCTACCATGTTTCGCTAAAAGCCCTTCTTGATCAGGTATTCGAAAATATCGCCTACCAAAGCACTGGTCGTAGCCGCCACCTGGGAGCCTTTGACCAACCCAGTAGCAGTCTCACAGGCATAACTCACCCGCCTCTTGAGAGCCGTGATCGCCACTGGAGATGGAGCCCTTGGTTCAGGAATATTGAGATCCTTGAACGAAACAAGACTCTCACTCCTCTTCATTGTGCCCTCTTCCTCGTCATGGTGCTGAGTCTCAAGCGCGGGTGGCAAGTACCCCTCTTCAAGACTGGCGATGATGTCCGTCTCGTTCTCATTGTTGGCGCAGGCACCGAACCCTTGATCACTCGATCTGTTGCCGAAAATCTCCATATCAAACAAGGGACGGAGTGAACGGCGTACTTCTTCGTCAATGGGGGTGATTGGCTCGGGCGAGCCACAAAACTCTCCACGATGGCGCTGATCGTCAGATGGAAGGATGGTGGTAGTAGTACTAGTAGGAGAGGAGGAGAAAGATGAGGGGAACCACGAACCTTGTTCATACTGGATTTCAGGTTCCAGCATAGGCGCATATGGTGCACGCTGCACCCGCTCGAGGAGAAGGGGGGTGGGACGATGCGTGTTTTTGCGCACCCGTCGGATTTTCCTCGCTGTCGAAGTCGATGTGGATGATGTGGAACCCATGGAGGATATGGAGACCCAGGGCGAGATGAACTGCTCGTGTGGGAGAAGAGGGATGACGATGGTCTCGTTGCTATCGTCGCTTGAAGATCTGGATCTGTCAGAGTGCCTCATGTCGGGGAAGGGGAACGAACCTGAGGACTTGGATTCGCTCAAATCATCCGAATCAAGAGGCAAACGGTGGGCTCGGCGTAGGGCAGTAGAGTACGGCGATGAGAGGGGTTGAAGGCGCTCGTGGGCCAGGAGAGGTGCCTCAAGCGGTGAGTTCATGCTGGACGTGCTCGATAAGGAGGAGTTGTTTGATTGCATAATTTTCGTCGTTGTAAGTCGTTGTCTTGAGTGTTCTTGAAGCTTTTGTTGTTGAGAAGAGACATTGATTCGCTTCGGAGGAATCGGCGTTGTCCATTTATGTTCGAGTGATGGCATCTTCTACGTCGTTGCTGAATCCATTACACGGCAGTCGTTCTCCTCTCAGTTTGGTCTCATCTAGCCTGTTCATCTACCGATCAATTTTCTCGAATGAATGATTGTCGGATGGTGCTGCCGAACGACAAAGGACAAAGAGAAACAGTACTCGTGTCCGGCTTCTCAAGTTGCCTTTGTTTCGGAACGGAAAGGCTACATCCCCGAGAACAGTGGAAACAAAGGCACTGCTTCCGGATTCTAGTGAACACAGTTGAGTCATTCTAGAAGACGGGCATTGTTTCGGAAAACGATATCCGCTTCCCCTAGCTGTGTGGTAGCTGGGATGCTTGGCCTGTCTTAGCTTGGAAATGAAGGATGGTACCGGCACGATTACTCAGTGCAATATTTGTTGCTGAAGACAAATCATGTCCATCTTCCACGCAGCTCATGTTCCAAAAGTACCTCTATTCATGGCCTTCGGTCTGCCCAGGCTCAATCATATTTCCACATGGCTAGAACAGAGAGCTTCTCGAGAGGTTCGATTGTACACTCCGTGATCATAGGAAAACTCAGTGTTCACGGTGACTAGTATTGTTTTGTCGAAGCTCACTGCTGGCAACAACTATCGAAAGACTACAAGTGGCACTGGAAATAGTGCGATAAACTCGATGAAGAGTTACCCCCTAGCTTCAAGAGCTGTTCATTGCTAAATCAGGTTTCTTAGCTGACTTGTTTATTCAAGCGAGCCTGAATGGGCCGGACCAAAAATGTAGAAGATAAAGACGAATACGACAAAGCTAGGTACCTATATGGAAAAGAAGAGTGGTGAGATGATATTCATTGGACAAAGATTTATGGATTGAGACTGCTGGGAAAGTTAATGGGTTTGAGATGGGATAGTTGGGGACTAGGAAGAAAGGCTCGCTCAAGAGAAAGGTCGAAGTGGGGAAGGGCTTTGAGAGAACGGCATCATGTTACGTCACGTAGGAAATAGGAAGGCCTTCAAGGAAGAAAATAGCATTCTCAAGCTCAATTGTTCATCAGTGATCATTTTATTCATTCTTTCAATCTATGTTGTAAGTCTTTACCTCTGGTCAGTAAGGAAATCTATCACTCACCCACAAGCTTCTGTTTCGCCACACGCTCCTACGCACGTTATCACCATATCATCTCCGGATTCACCTCATGGCCACACTCCCCCCGGCACTCCTGACTCTCTTCTTCGGCACCGAACAAGGCGAGAGGGCCTCGTCCTCATCATCCATTCTCCCCCTCTTCTGCGTCGAGGGCTTAAGCCAGAAATCATCTGTTCCATCCCAGTTCCCTTTCTTCTCCCAAAAGTGTGGATCAAACTTGTAATTGCGCTTACCATCGGTAGGGTGGATTCCTTTCTGTGAGCCGTACCGAGAATGACGGTAGGCAGTCAAACGCCTGAGGAAGAAGAGGTCATTTTGAGGGGGGAGGTTGTTAGTACGTACCTGGGGAGTGGTAGATGTTGATGGGGGAGGCATCATCTTGACTGATGGCCTTCTTGTTCGGGACGGCGCTAGATGCCGACTAACGGGGTTATGGTATGGGAAAGGGGGTTTTTGAGGGGGGGCAAGGGGCGTACGATATTGAAGAAGGGTTACCTGGGGGTCAAGCACTGGTGCATCTTTCATGTTAGTAATCGTAGGCACTACTTGTCCCGGCATAACCGCCAGCATCTCCGGGTGTTCGAGGTAATAGCGGAAATCCTCCTGTCGGCGTTGTGCCATCTGCTGTCCATACGACTTCGGTGGTGGTGAAGGATGTAAGTACTTGACGGACAACGGAAACAAGTTAGCAGACGGGATAGGGATGGGAATCGAGGGGGTTTTGAAGGCCAAGCCCTTCTGGCTGAAGACTTGGCGGGCAAACTCCGTCATCTGCGATAAGTCGTGTTCTAATGTTAGCTCCTCTATTTGAGCTCCGATCAGCTGTTTGTGTAACTCATCTATGTTGAAGTCGCTGACCTCAAGTAGATTGAAGTCGAGAAGAGCGCCGGCAGCCTCCCAGAAGTTCCACTCCTTGTACAGGATTCGTAGTTTCTCTTGCTGTGCCTTCAGCTGCTTCTCCAAGTTGCAGACGATATCTTTCAGAGTCCCATGCAGAATGGCGGGTGAATCGGAATATATTTTAGACATGGTGAGTGATTTCCGATGAAGTTCGCAGTACTGTTTGGGCTGTCGCTTGTCTCACTCGAGTGGAGTAACGGGAAGTGGTGAAGAGTGGTAGGTATTGACTGGCGCTTTGCAAGCAATTGTAACAAAGCCGTTGAATTGTTGATGGCCTGTCAAAGTCTGCTCGTAGCGCCATGGCGATGACTGTCTTTTAAATTGGATCAGGTTGAGATGAAAAGATAGGCACATTCTCCTTCAGCGTGAGTGTGGACAGCCTAACAAGGGTATTATGAACAATGGACAAAGGTCTCGGCCTGTTCTTTGACCGGGCGGGAGCGGAACGTCCTCCCGTAACCTCAAACATGGACAGACGAGCTTGATCAAAGTAAGTAGCATACGGCCGCACGATGAGATGAATGACGAGACAAAGGGGTGCTACTATTGAATGTGTGAAATTGAATGCTATGCCGTGAACAGAAAGTGTTGTGAGGACAAAGGCGAAAGCACAGGCGGAAGCGTCCTGGAGCTGACAAGAAATAGCATGCAACCGTCAACAGATGGCAGACTTGGCAAACGGATGAGATGCCTAAACTTGTCATATGCCCGACGGTGATTGGATGGACCGGATGAGCGAGCTGGAAGAACTTCCGGTCCCTGATTGGTTGGTTGCGAAGGCAAACAAAAGGGACGGCATGCACAGCAGGCTCCCGCTCGGACTCAGCAGTCACGACATACTGACAGTCAGTGAACTTTGCACTTCATTGCCCTTGCCGAACCTCCTGAGGATCACGACGACAACGGCTTTGAGGCTTTCAGTTGTCGTGATTGGAACAGCAGATCAGCTTAGAGAAGTCGTGGGATACTGACAACTCACAGACTCGAGGTGCAGAGCAGGGCAGGCACTTGCCCGGTCGTGCCACTTGAGCTCGTGACGTTGAATCCATTCCATGCATTCCAGCCCGCCTGAACATGGACTCATTGCACTCAAGGAACTCCTTGACTCCATCTTGAAGCCGCGGGGCTTCCCCTCAGTCTGGCTGGCCGTGCAACCTCGAGAGACAGCCACACAACCACCCGACCTGCTGAAGTGCGACATTCGGCACAGTTCGACATGTGAAAGTCATCACCATCAAGGTACACCAAGTCGCACCATGACAAACTTCCATGCCAGTTTCCGTGGGAGATACGGGGAGGGCCAGCAGGGTTACTTCACGTAGAGGGTTCCTTCGCGACGACGTTCGGGTCGGCATTTGCGATGTGCGACATCCTTCATATAAAATGCCATTATTACTTCCAGATAATGACAGGGCATCCATCATTCTCGGTTTGCATCTGACAGCGATTGCCGGCGACGACCGTGGTTGTAGCGCTGATACTTCCGGACCCTGTTTGCGTTCCCCATGATGGCATCATCAGCCTGTCCAGTTTGTCCTGACACCCTCATTCTATACGGTAACCTCCTTCATGTGAGGTAGACAAGACGGACTCCCGGGCCGCCCTGCTACACACCACAGCGGTCACTACATCTGGTCTAAAACGATGCAAGTGCAATCACTGCAACAATTAAAAGCCAGCGACAACGGACAGCGCAACATCACAGGCACTTCCCATGCGTCTTGTGGCTGCTACCTAACTCGTCTTGGCCTGTGACGCTGAGAAGTTTTCCAAGAGTCAACATTTCCATAATACACTAGAAGAAGCAGACAGCCCACCACCCACCCGCCCTCACAAGTTCACCGCCAACGGCGCCATTCCTATTGCACCATTGCTGGACAACGTGATAAACGGCGAGCTCGTGGCAATTCCCCACACTCTCAGCTTTTTTTTTCTCCATTAACCCCGCCCTAACGTCGACGTTGAAGATTTTCCTTTTCCCCAGCCTCTTTTCCGTGCATAATCGGAACGGCTATCTTTTTTGTTCTTTTGGCGACGTGCAGCAGATTTGGATGATCTCACCCCCACGGTCTGACTCACGACGGAAACATTCACGAGAAAAATTTGCGATCATTTTTCCCCGCGAGGTCAGCGCCCTTGCAGTTTTTTTTGCAGTTCTCTTGCAGCATCGAGGGGTACATATGTACTGCAGCAGTTCGATCGAGTGAGCAGATAAGTACTGGACGAGTGGACAAATCACAGCGGCCATTGGACCTCCGGCTCCGTTCACGAGCTCCACCGGCCGCCCCGCTCTCCGCTCCCCGGTACTTGAAGCAGTGGGCGTTGCAAACGGGCATTGCAACTCACTTTCAACAAAAGGCCCTGTCCGGCCGACCGACCCGGGCCTGTCCGAGTCCCTGTCTACACAACGCTCAAGGCCCTGTCCCTCTGCGGCCTGACCGCCTCTTGGGATCCAATCCCATCGTGGACTGTTGCTCAACAGATGCATCCGCGATACCGAAATCGTCCAAGCTGCGATTCGCGCCTCGGTCACCGGGTGAAACTGGTGGAAATAGCCCACAACGTCACGATCACTGACTGTGGACTGACCGTCGTTCCCGATCAGCAGAACGTTGACGCGCGGAGTAGGCAAAGTGCGCATCCAGCGATTATCTCCAACACAACAGCTCCCGGCCCTCGTAGGTAATTTCCATCTCTAACCGCTAGGATAGAACCGCTAGAACCGCCAGCCGTTACGTTGACGGAGCCTTTTGGGAGCCCAGAGGACCAGCCGCTTGGACGGGCCGAACCTCGATCAGTGCTCCCCCAGCTTTACAAGAAGTAAAATATTTCCAGCCGCCTTCTCGAATTAATTTCTTTTCGTCTAGACTACTTAAAACCGGGGCCCCCAGAGAGGTTGCTTCCTGCTGCAGTCAAGGGTCGGCTGCATCCCGCTAACGCGCTTCCCCGGCGGACCTTCCTGTTCACACGCTGCCCCTTTTCTGCCAATGGGACTTTTGGCCTTGTTGTCCCAAGTGGCTCCCTCGCCATATCTACAAGCTCATTCGCCCGTCCCCAGGCTTCCCTGCTGCGAACGCTTCCGGGGCGTTGCTGGTGATTTCGGTCATCCTGCCCCAAATACACGCCGGCGTCTTGTCTTCCTGAATCCAAGACAAGGCCCAGAACAACACGCGAGCGCTGACCGCAACTTTTTGGTTCCGACGTGCCAAAAGTGAAGTGCCCTTTCCCAAGTCCGACAAATCCATCTCTAGGAACCCCTGCCAACAATTCAGGCTTTAAGGAAAAGAGCCCATCCACCCCCGTCTGGCTCCAGCACCGTTGTTTATTTATCGTGGGTGGCCTCCGGACCTCTTCGAGGGTTCCCAGCCTGCTTTATGCTCCAACAAAAGTCACATATCGGCATCTATACACACCATGGCTACTCAGTTATCCTGTGACCGCCCGCACTCCCGTGTGAGCACGATATCCAACCAGACATATCACAGCTTCAACGACATCGAATCTCATGAACCTGAAGTCACCTCGCAACAAACTACCATTGTCTGCCACGCTCCTCTTTCAAAGACTCTTAGTGAGGAATGCTCTCCACCGCCCATCCAGGAAATGCGACGCCAAGATTCCGGCTACGCATCTATTCAACGCAAGGAGTCTCGCTCGTCGTGTCACCTGTCATCTACCCTTTCGGCGCCTTCTACTTCAGCCAAGCGGCGCTCAAGACCAGCCGTCCAACGATCCTCAACCGACACTAGCTCCAGCACTCGCTTGAGTAGGAAAGCTGGCAAGGCCGTCTCACAACGTCGGTCCTACCAGTGTCGTCCGACCCAGTCGCAGCAGCCAGTGACGTACTTTGAGTTCCCTGTCTTTACCACCTCGAATCCCGAATATGCCATCGACGAGGCCGAAGTAAATGAGGACGAGTCTGCGCAGACACACGCTCATCCCCTACCACCACAGACAACACACTACTGGACCAGCGACTCTACCAGGAGGATGGAATATGCGGCTATCGATGCTGCCAGCCGGGGCGTGCGCGGATGGTTCATGCGTCACATTGTGCCAGAGTGCGTAGTACCTCCCAGCAAGAGGCATGTTGGATTTGAAGAAGACCGAGGGAGCGTGGTGCGGTACCGTCTGGACCTTGAGGACGATAACACAGAGAAGGATGATGATTGTAGTGATCCGAGGCGCAAGAGTTGGTGGCTCAGCATGTTCAGGCGATGAACATTTCTATCCGTGCCTCAACAACTTCGCCTTCTCACGCTCGCGATCTCGACATGGAGCACACACGTACACGAGGGATCTGGCGCATTTGCATTTACCGGTCGAAGCGGGCGTTATCAGCAGCACATTTTCAGCATCGGTTCGGCGACTATCATCAACCAACAGGCGTATTATACCCTTCATTTTGTTTCGGGTTACTTTCGAGCTTTCTTATCGACATGCTGGCCGACGTCAATGGTTCGGATCGTCGCCCTCAACCTTGGTTTTTTGGGCGTCACATTATGGAGAAATTGGACTTTTTTTGCAGCATGTTATACGGAGTTTACAGTTTGCGGAGTATTGTTGGAGGAAAGAACATAGGAATGATCATAACGATATTTTGCTTGAGGAGTTTATTGGGCTAGATTCGCACAGGAAAACCACATCAATTCTACTGAGAGCAGTATCCGGAAAACAGGACACACTGGAGGAATGGGGTTGAAGGACAGGCTAAGTTGGAAACAACAGCCCAGACCTTGCCTTTCAACGACGGCAACTTAGCGACAATCGTTTCGTTGTTATTTTAATGATCTAATTACTGAAATTTGAAGGGATTCGCTTTCTCAAACACTTTATTTACAGTTCTCATACTAGCCTTCCGTATCTCCTGGTGAACACCGACGTTCTTCTTTTCTTCCATCAGGGGTATTACTGAAACCTTGTACCTTTGTCACACACTCACATGCTGGCTGATTTTCCAACGCCTCAAGATGATGTATACAGCTGTTACAAACCTCGCGCGGTGAGCTCCGAAGGACAGCATTGTCTCACCCCGCTGGTATTCTCCCGATTCATTGCACCGACCTGTCATCCTCCTGATCGTCGTAACTTGGAAAGCTGGGTCCAGGCTGCGTGTAGCTGTGTAGCTGGCCTCAGACACCGGCATCTTCGTGACACCCTTCCATCACACGATTCACCAAGGTAACAACAATACAGGAATAGAAGAGAACCAGGGGTTATTCGACCGACTAATAATCGGTCACTCCGCTCTCCTCAATTTTACATTCGCTTCATGTTCACCTTACAAACCAGCAAAACCAGGCACAACCGGCAACGCGGCCTAACTCAATGGCACCTTAGCACGTGGCAGGCACGTTTTCTTTTTTTCATCGTGTTGTTTCAATTGTTTGATTGATCGGTTGAACCGAACGACGACGATTTGGACCCCTGTACCTTACCTCGTTTACCTTGATTTCTTAGTGTAATCCTGTTAGTGCTCAATGCACAGGGGTGTTTTCCAAGGCACAAGGGGCGGCGGGCTGATCTTATAATTGCTTACGCTATACATCCACCCCTTCAGCTTCATTAGCCGGGTACTTGGACTCCTCACAGGCCTAGGTTCCTCAATTGGGGAACCTTAGCTTAGGGTGATTCTGTCGGTTCCCTTTTACGCCAGGGCAGAACAAGAAGAAAATGTGTGCGCGGGTGTTGAGATGCCTTCTGTTAACTCTTTTCTTACCAAAATTAGGTGTGTTCAACCAGTTATGGCGCGTTACCTACCTGATGGACGTGCCGGCCTGCCTTGCAACCCCCCTGTCACTGTCTGTAGTGTACGTGAGGGATGCGTCCCGCGCTAACAAACTTTTATAGCATTGGCGTATAGGTACGTACCTACTGTGTGCCCCCCTGTGTCCAACAACCTTATAATGACGAACGGCGACGATCATCACCACCTTTTGGAAGGTAGAAAAAAAAAAAAGGCGAAAATGGGACTCTCTTGGTTTTCGATTGCCGTTGATCTACGGAATCTTGTTTTCTTCGTTCCATTTTGAGGTACTTTGTGGATTCTTGCTTTTTTTGTTGGGAATGCGCATGTACCTACATATGTACGTTAGGGGGCGGACATTCAGGGGGGTCAGGGGTACCATAACCGGCACCAGCCACCGCCCACCAGGCATGCAGGCACTGGGCAATTGGGAAGTCTCAGGGGCTTACTAAATTAAGAATTCAAGAGTTGTGATCAGGACCATGAAAGGGAAAATCATTGTCAAAGAGAGGTCCCTAGAGGTAGCCAGCCAAGCACAGTCAGGCAGAAGCAGGGCTGGTCAGAGTCGTGAAGTAGTGCTTGGTAGGTAGAGAGAGGTAGAAATGGGCTTGGACTTCGACACTCCCTTTTCACGAGACAAAGAAAAGAGGGGATAGTCCTGAGAGATGTTGAAGCAATTAAAGGGGATGCTAAGTTGGATATGTCCTCTTCTGTGGGTCGTTTGTGTTGGATGCTGGCGTGATGGTTTATATCCACGCAGCTACTTAGTCAGATTCTGATTATCGAGCTCCAGCCCACCAGCTTGCACACACTCTCTCTAGCTATCATTGAACTCTTTCCTCGCTCCAGCTCTGGTTATTTTCTTACTTTGTCATGGACTCGATTTTACCCCTTCCTCATCTCTCTTTTTTTTTTCTCCCTCACAGCTCACATCAACCTTCACGTCCCACCTATTTCCCTCTGGAATGTCCCGGCCGTAGAACAGCCATCGACTGCTTCCCTCGTCCTCTACTGTCTGCGTAGCAATGCAATCCCTCGCTACTCCCTGATCAAGCCTTTGCTACATTCTCCATTCCTCTTGCGTCCGTCCTTTGTTCCCCCCTTTTTTCCTCAACTACTTCTTCCCACTGGTTCCACTTCTGCTTCCACTAGCGCTTGGACTTGAACTTGCACCTGGATGCGAAGTCAACCCCGAATCATGCGAGCTTGACCCGGAGGCACTGCTTGACGTTGGGGCGCTGATGGTGATTGTGGGGAGGAAAACGGGAATTATAGGGGGGTTTCTTCGGGGCTGCGACATCGCACTGTCGGGAGGAAGATGTCGGGGTGTCTTCAGCTGTCTCTAGTGCCGTACTGTTGGAGGTGAGTCGCCACTAGCGGGAAGCTAGTGTGGAAGTGCTCTCGAAGGGTGCATGGAGATTTCGACGGGCGGATGCTTGTTGAATCTTTTACGCTATGGATTCCTTTGTTGCTTCCGAGATTGGTGGGGGGGTGAAGAGAGTCGAGATCACGATGCTGCTCCGTTGCTAAAAGAGTAGGGAATCGATGCAAAGTTACGGTGGTTCTTGCCTAAATATATTTCTGTTCCTGTATTCTTTTGTTTCAACTTTTCGTTTCTTTTTGGCATAGATCATTATGCTTGGTGATGAGGGCAGGAGCGATGCGTGGTCGTGAGCCATGACGCGATGGCAGCGTTTGCCTCAAACGTGGCGTTCTTCGTTTGTTCGTTCGAAGATGGTTTCGGATGTGGTCACGAGAATCTGTAGTTAAGACTGCACAATCTCAACCTGAATTCGGTAGCACACTGATAATCTTGATCAAGTAGGTAGCCGTCATTGCCTACTTTTCTGCGTGTTTTTTTTTAGCTGTCGTTCAACACCAACACCAACATCATCGCGGTTCACGACGACTAATCCGGTCGGTCATTGATATACCAAGAGTACGACGTAGGTGGATTGCGAGAAAAAAATGCGTTCAATAATCAATACAGGCTGCAAAATGGAACGACGGGTTTTACGAAGAGCGACTCGATGCTGCTACGTGCTGCTGTGCTTTTCCCGAGACAGCGTGGTTACTGGCCAGTTTCCACCGCAGCTGCTACGGTACTGAGTAAAGAATGGATGCTTGAAGATGTTGATGGGCGATAGAGGGCAGACAAACCGGGGCTGCAATTCATGGGTTGAAGGACAAATCGAACCTGACCAGCGATCAGTGTCGGAGCATACGGGCATATCGCTCTTCGTTTGCTGCAAATTTCAAATCCTGGTCCGGTGTGGACGCCTGCACCGCGAACGTGATGGCGGAAGGAAGTGACGTTACGATAGGCTTGGGAGGAGGAAGGGGCCAGGGGACGAGCAAGGATGGTCGTTGCCTACGAAGCATCCACACTTTGTTGATGGACCAGGGTAGTCTTGACGTAAAATTATACGCTAAGCGATGCCAAGATCTGATGATAGCTTCATTCTCGTCAACGTTTCTTCATTTCATGATGCATGCAAACGAAAGTATCGCGGTTGTATGCTTCGCCCCAAAATCATGAAGTGCAAAAAAAAAAATGCAAAAAAATAAGTGACACGAGCAGGGGTCGAACGGCGGACGTACGAGAGATGGAAGGGAGTAGAAGAGCCCTATTTTGCATAGCCGGAAGACGCCATCTCAAGAAGTACTTCCCTGGAGTTCCCCCGCAGTTAGGGGACCTTAGGCTACGTTTCAGGAGGCCGTAGGCGGTCGTAGGCGGTCGCCGGGGAGTCATCGGCGTCCCCTCGGGGGGCGGGGGCTTCAAGGCATGTGGTGCACAACCCTCTGTACACAAGTGCAATGAGAGCTCAGCGCACCACACCGCTCGACCACGCTGCCACATGTCTAGTTGGATATCCGGTGACTTGGGGTCACTTATTAACCCCCACTCGAGGTCATTCTGGGTTCACCTCGTGCACACCATAGCCACACAGCCATGCGGCATGTGCCCTCCATGTCTGCAAGCCTTGAATGACCGCGCCACGATGCTGAAAACAGAAAGTCATGAACTTTACATCTGATCTCCGTCGACTTGTTGGCAGTCTTGTTTCCAATGGTAGCGACAGCAGTACCGGCCAACGCATCGCAGGTTGGAAGGAATGAAGAGTACAATAAAACCATCGGACAGGAATCCATCGCGGCAAGTGCAGCAGACTGTCCAGCCTTTAAAGCGAAGGCAAGCGCAAGCCTGACAACATTCCTTCCAAGTGGGATAACCGGGTCACATGCTGGTCTACAGCTTGTGACCTGGGGCAACCCTTTTGCGATATGGGTACAATCGGTTCTTGAAGTCTCAGTCATCGACGCCTGATGGCTTCCGCTTCGTACTTTGGCGTATCTCCCACCATCTCTCAAGGATGAGCAAACGTGATCAGAAGCAGGAAAGGAAGTTTCAAGTGCCTTTCTTGGCTCATCAAGTTGCTATCCATCGATTTCTTGCCGACTGATTTTTCATGGACAGCTTCGTCATTCAGAGTCGTGCCCGGGTTGAGACATGACTCCTCACCCGCAGAGCACAAGCACTGCACTTGCCTCCTAAAGTTTGAAGAGGGATGCACAGTTTCTTTGAATCTCGCGTCTTTGGCAATTCCGATCGTGGAACTGTCTGTTGATTTGATCGGATGGGAAAGTTCGAAGGAACGAGAGCTTTCCCTCAATGTATTCTTGAAACCAACAACTACCAGTAGCCCATCAGTTAACAGGTTACCACCCACTTGAAAGTTATGAGTAAGATCCATGTTTTGGTTTCGCAGACTGCTCTCCATTTTCAGTCACCCAAAAACATCTCAATCCCCAGTGTCCGCAGAGTGTTGATTTTCTTCGCCGTCATCAACTCCTTCCCAGCAGTGGCCCGGTGGGTGTCATCCATCCCTTCATGCACAGGGGTTTCCCTTCGTATAAGTGGAGTAGCAGCAGAAGGGGGTCCTCACTTCTTCTTGCCAATCATCTTTGCAAGATGTGCCCGCCGAAAACGATGATGTGCAGTTTATTGATCAGGAAGGACACTAGGTTCGATCCGCCTCATTGGTGCAAAATGGAAGGAAGATGCCCGAAATCTGGCCTCTTCCAGGCCGCAGTGGATCTACTTCTCGCCTTAAAACCCAGGTCTCTTTTCCTCTCCCTTTTGCCAGACTGCTTTGGCTCTTCAGCCGGCTTGCCAGCTCACCAGCATCAAGGAAGTGCTTTGGGCTGCTTCCAGGCTTGAACAGCTCAGCGAATATGGCCACCCAAGATGCGTTGTTGAACACTCGCTACTATCCCTGGATGGTCATAGAAATTTTCTCAATTTGGAACAAACATAGAAGACCTCAGGAAGCTGATTTTCGAATTGAGGTCTTTCCAAGATGCCCAACTACCCAAAGGAATAGGGCAAGTACAACGATGAGGGAGGGGACTTGGAGAGCTTCCGGGTTTCGTTGGCCAACCATCAGCCCGACCTCCATTCAAAATAATCGCCATGACCACCAGAGCAAGATCAGCACAAAACGCAAGATCCGTCACATCACGCAGTTTAAACTTAATGGCGAATCGATTTGAAAGCTGTGCGTTCTAGCTTTTTTGCTTTTCAAGAACGCTGACACTGTGCACGTGTAACCCAGTATGACAATAGGGTTTCAACAACTGAACGCTTCCAAACAATGACATGTCTCCTTATGAAGATAAATGTTAGTAACTCACTGCAGTCACTCCAAATTGAGAATGGGCAGAATATCCAAAGCAAAAAGTAAGGTAATTGACTGGCTAGTTGCTGCCTCAGCTCCTCGCTCTGAAGCCATGAAGTAGAGAGCAAACAAACAAAGCTGAACTTTAGTTGTGTTCGAAAGAAAGCATGCTATAAACAGGAGAAGAAGAAGTTAATGCCCAAATTATCAAACCCATCAGGTGCAGTCTGTTCGTCAGTCACAACCCAGCTCACTCCTCCAGACCATCTTCTGTTCAATCTTTCTTGTTCATTCACTCTCAAAGAAGAGTGAAGCACGGAGAGATTGTGAAACTATCAGGCCCCACAAAGGACGGTAATTGTTTCTTTTTGTCTGCTTGCCAAAAGAAAAAGAAACATCGCTCAAAATCCGCTTAGAAGCCAATGAGGCCGAGGAGACCGCCAGCGAGGCCGCCGAGGACGGCGTGGAGGAGACCACCGACGAGGATGAGCAGACCGCCGACAACCTTGTCGAGACTCCTGAGCAGACCAGAGAGAGCGACGAGGAGAGGTGTGAGGAGGGGGATGAGGCAGCCTATATGATGGTCTGTTAGCTTCAGGTCTTCGCCCTCCTGCGAGTGAGGGTGGACATGAAGCACCAAGGAAAACAACATACCGAGACCGAGCTTAACAATGAGGAACTTGAGGGTATAGCAGATCTCAAGGACGAGAACCGTAATCTTGGCGGTCAAGCAGTCATCGCTGCAGAAGCCGCCACCGCCGCGAGCAACAAGCTCGGTCCAGAACTCGCGCTTGGAGAGGGTGTTGGTGGCCTCCGTGAGGGCATTGGTGACGGCGTCGAAGTCGGGCTTGAGCTTGTCGGCGGCATCTTGTTGCTGAGCGAGGGTGGGGTTCTCGGGGTAATGAACGGCAGTCGCGTCTGTTTTCGAAGTGGTAAATAGGTATCCTAATAAAGCAGAGCAAAGTCGGAGGAGACTAGTAGAGGAGGATACATACTCATGTTTGCGGTGTGCTGGCGAACAAGAGTGGTCAACTGATCGATCTGAGCAGCCTGGCTGTCGAGTTGGTGCTCCGCAGTGATGGGAGTTGCCAAAGCCGAGGCGGCAAGAGCGAAGAAAGAGAAAAAGATTCCGGCCTTCATTTTGATTAGATGACTGGTACAGGTAGTTAAAGTTCTTGAAGAACGTTTGAAAGGATAGTTTGTGTGTAAAAGAGAGGCTGAGAAGGCTGGAAAGAGCTGAGAATATCTGGAACTCTAGGGCTGCTGATGATGAGAAGAATGGGACTGAACTTGAGGAGAGGAAAGACCAGTATTTATATCTTTCGGATGAGGTCAAGATGGTGCTGATTTTCGGTGTTCGATCGTCGGTAACATTGTCTTTTCTCCTGTCAACACCTTTTCCGCCTTCTCGTCGTCCCCGTTGTCCAATCGTCGAGTGTTTTTCCAAGTGCCGATGGTCGGTGATGTTTCTTTTTCTTGTTTAGCCCCCTCACAAGAGAGGTAGGTGTGGAAGCTTGCATGATCCACCATGTCCAACAACCAAGGGAATATCATCCATTTGTGGACTATGTTGGAACGGTGGCTAAAATTACAACTTTCTCCTTGATCACATCAATCGAATGCATGATGACTATACGTGGCATGCCTGTTCTGTGGAAACATACAGTTGTTTCATGGTACCTACCTAGGTGTAGTTCATGTTTGCTGGTATGGTTGTGGCGGCTGAATTCATTTGTTCTGGGGAAGGCTGTACGTGTCGAGGATGGAATAGAATTGTAATTACCATATTACTATAGGAAGGGGAAGCTTCGCCGACGAATTGGATGCAGACGCCAGATGGATTGAAAGCTCTAGGCTCCTATCAAGCGGCTTGTGGACAACTCTTTTGGGCAGAAATATCCTGTGTCGATCAGAAAACCCTTTGCCGTTTCCAGGACCAGCATTGATTGCACACGCCAAGGCAGAAAAGCGAATTGACCACCCGAGTCTACCCCGTCTTGTGAGATTGAACTTTTTCTTTGGCAGCCGAGACGCCTGTCTAAGGAGGGTGATTAAAAATGCTTCTGGAGGTAAGTATGTGGGTTGTAGAGATTCTTCGAACGAGTGAGTTTTCACCTCGAAATGTATGCCGTGACATACCTACCTCTACATGTGTTGAGCCGCATCTTGTGCTGATCAGGCGTGACACGAGGGCATACGAGGCGTCTGGATCCTACTGTGCAAAGTTAACTGGTGACAAACAGGAGCCAGAGGCATGTGTTACGCTGGACGATAGCCCATTGGCCAGCCAATCTTTGCGGCGCATAGGACAATGGCTGCACAATGCGAGTTCTTGTCAATAGTTTGGAGAAGCGGATGAAATGGCCTATTGTTCTGCGTGCTGGAAAGGCCTAAACCATCGAGCCCGTTCTTGATGCCACCCAAGGATGTCAGACTTCATGACCATCATGAATTTTCTGGTGACTGCCGCGGAACGGTTTGATGAGGAGTTCTCAATCAATCATCGGTGGTGGAAATGGGCCAAAAATTGAAGTACTGGACTTACATTAAACTTTCTGAAGGAAAGATTCGCCAACCTATGCGTTCTTGCAATACCTATTAGGCCTGGCAAGGCTGATATCTTGGTGAAACTGGTAATCCGCTTGAAGATCATACAAGGATCTTCGTAAGTAGTCTCACCGCAACTGATCATCATTTCTCACTGCGTTACACAAAGATCTATGGAAGAACGCAAATGTTTCGGTGGCAGGCCGTTTGCTCAATGTCTCAGTGCGGGAAGCACGACATCTAGAACATGGCGTTCAATCAACAGGGCGGGAGCTATGTACATAGAGAGTATGACCAATACATGGACGATTTATTTTTTGAGTTTCATACTATTTGATAACTCCCTGTTTATCTTCCTCATATTGGCTATGCGGAACAGCCTAGCAGGTAGGTGTATGGACGGATTGGCGGGTACGTACCGCCTTCTTCAAGCCCGTACAGCAAAAAAGAAAAAGATAAGAAAACAAAAGAAAAAGATAAGAAAAAAAAAAAGGAAAAGAAAAAAAAAAAGAAAGAACGAAAGGAAGAGTATAAGCGAGGTGTAGCTGAGCCGCTGCAATCTTTCACCTGCAACTCCGGATGCCACTGTGCTTTGCGAAAAGATGGTTGGGCAACTCCGACAATTGCGGGGAGATTGAGGTATTGTCGTTACATTCCGGTATTCGCCAAAAGTAAGGTACCTATCTCTACCAGAGTTAGCCATTAGCGACACTAGGAGATTGCATGGACCAGGGCAATTAGTCAACAGCGAAAGTCCTTTGCCAGAATCTGGTTCCCGGGATCGCACTCATGCTCGAAATACGATCCAAGAGAATATGCTACCTTGTTAGATCTTGAAGATATCTGGTGGGGTCTGCATGTCCGGGCATGATAACCCCAAGCCACAGTGCATCATTCGTCACTTGTCGATTTGGATCGACGATAGTAAAGCTTGTTGTAGCCTATCAGAGCATCACCACTCACCCGATCTGAACCAAGGCTGTAAGCTGTGAGATCTCGTACCTGTCATTTTTTCAACGGCAGCCCAAAGGGTACAAGATCTACAATGCAGCACAGTGTCTCGTTACATATCCTGGGGTGGTGAATGCGGAGATTGCAGCGTCCCGTTCCGATAGCCGTTAGCTCCAAGACCGGCGATTGCTGGAGCTTGATTCGCAGGATTCCATTTCAGCGCTCCATTGGTCGCGTCTTTCCAACCTCACAGGTGCCAGTCTGCATATGAGGTCTAGAACCTATTCCTGATGCTCTTTCTTTTTGTTCCTGTTGATCCACCTAGCAACAGGACATTTGCGCTCCACTGCAGTGCACATATCTTTTCAGCTGCGCAGTCAGCACAGGAACACCGATCCGGAGCACCTCGGCCTGCCCCAGGAATCTCAGGCTTGAGCTCGCCAGCTCCACGACAAGGTACGGTGCATGGTGGTAAGGTTGACCACCAAATCAGGCTTGCCTATTCCAGAGGCTGGGTTCCCTTGGGTGCTCGCTTGTTGCAGGAAGCGACGGGGAAAAGCTGAATGGACGGCAGTGGATAGTGGTCCGGGGGTTCACATTGGATGGCGCCGAGAGCCAGACAGCAGACGGGTCACGAAATACCAGTTTCGGCCCACGGAGCAACATGCAACCGCCCTTGCTGGATGGCGGCTTGGTGAGGGGGTAATCCTGCAGACTGTAGTTGGCGAGCTGCCATAATGTCGAATCAACACCTCCTGACGGCCAGCCAGCCTCCCCTAGGTCACGACATCGTCGCGTGAAACTCGTAGCCGGCAAGTGCCCGATCGAAGAACAAACGTTGGTGGTCAAATTCAAGCTTTGATCAGTTGTGTCGTGTTGTCCACATTCTTCGTTCCTCGGTCCGACTGCCGCATCTCCGGCTGCTCCGTCGTACAGAAATGTTATGTGGATGGTGCAAGGTTGATCAGCCAATCTTGTTGGCAAGATGCTGCACATGGAACTGAGACCAAGCTCACGAGGTGTGGCCTTCCCCGATTGAGGATTGCTGTTACGAGCGAGGACGCTCCGGCTGTACAGCGAGTTGTCATGGAGCATAGAGGTAGTGTTGCGCGTGATGGAGCTAGTCTGGAAACAGATGAGATAACGTGATCGTGGAGCTCTGCTGCTCAATTGAGACAAGGCGCCGTTAAAGACGCACAAAGGGAGAAATCAGATGCCAATCGCTTTGGTACAAGGTAGCATCGCCACCCTGCCAAGTGCTGCTGTTTTGCGGCTATTTTTTGACAGCGGGAAGGGCTGGAAGATCCACCGTACTAAACGCAGTTGTGGATCGCTCTAGACACATCCAGGCCCACGTCACGCCCTGTCGACTCTTGACGGGCCGGGAACTAACCTAGCACACCCAACTTTCACTCTTCGTGATCGATTCGGCTTTGGTATTCCCGTTATAAGCGTCATGCAGGTTTGAGCAAATCGGATCTCCCCATTTCTCCTCACGATTCGACCTGAGCTTACAGATACTTACCTCGGAAGTCCCTAGCCTTGGTTGTACATACTCACAAACGTTGTGCGCGGGTTGCTTAGCTGACAAGCTACGTCACCAAGTCCTCTTAAGCTGGTATCTTTATCTCAGGGGGCGCACCAATAGTGTACATAATGTTTGGCTGTCAAAAGGATACCTATACACAGTATAATCGTGTCTTTTGCTTCCGGTACTCCGGGTCGTTCTCAGTCACCGCGGGATGAAGTGGTGGGCTGGCAGTTACTGACTTTTACCGCGACAGCAAGGTGGCAATCGGGGACGACATCGATGACGGTATCGGTCACCCGATTACCGGCAAGAGCGGATTCCTGCTACCTTCTCATTCATCGTCTTCCAACGGCCAAGTTGAGATGAGCATGGGGAATGGAGAGAGGATATTCAGACAGATGGTATGATATCACTGTACAGGACAGTCTGCTGTTGCTCAGCAGTGCACAACCAGCGGGAAAGTCACGCGTTTTTCTGGACTTGGACATCTGCTAATGGAACATTCTCGAAGTATCGAATTAAGTCTTGATGAACGCGGGTTCGCGACGGCGGATTTTCAAGTGCGTTACCGTTAATAACAGAGACCAGTCGATGAGCAGCAATAAGTAATCTGCAGAGATGTCAAGTAGAAGTACCTCTAGTCAGTTGACTGAAAAACCCCAGGGAGAGCGGGAACTTGGTACGTACCGCACAACTCGAAGTTGGGTTGCTGATGTGGCTTGTATGGGTTGAAGATAACCAATGGGAATTCACCACGAGGAAGTGGTTAGGGGTCCTGTCTTTCAGTATGTACCAGGTACAGTACCAACTTCCACTTGCCATCTTCACTCTCATTCGTTCTTGGTCTCAGTTGTTCCTTTTTGGCGAGCTTGGAGTTGCAAAGACGCAAGTCGGCCATCACTACTAGAGGTACTTCACTTGAATTCAGTTTAGCCGGGCAGTTGCAGAAGCCCAGGGGGAAGCTAACAGTCATCGAATAGACTCGAGACTGGAATGGAACAGGACTTTTCAGATCCCCCCTCCCCCGTCTCAAATCTAAAGTACCCCCGTACCTAGGTGAATGCGCTATCCCTCATCATCATCGGCTAGAATTCACCACTACAAATACCACGACAAAATGATTGGCAGCGGTAGGTCCAACATAACATTGATATGTACCCTTTGTCAGTTCTTCATCCTGACCACAGTTGTAAGCAGGTGTCGGCTTCTCCGGACTGTTCCTGCACGGTCCAGACGCCTGTTACCGGGCTCGCTAAACCATGTCCGGTAAATACAAGAGGATTTTTTGACTCTACATTCTTCTTTAGTCAGTTATATTGCTCGACCGTCCAAGGTGATGTTGAATGGAAAACTCGCTAGGGCTCGAATTGCATTCACCTTTTCTCCCGAGTAGGGTATAAGAAGGTTGAACTTCGCCCGAGACTGTCAGATCTCAAACATAAACAAGTCAAGCTGAGGCCGATATGTATACCAGAAGTGGCTTTGAACCAAAGTGCTGATGTATGGATCGGTCGTCGACGCCTTCTTCTTTAGCTTCTCAAGGTTAGCTTTGCCTTGCCTCCTTCTGGCGACGCAGTTCCATGGCGTTATCACTGTCCGCTCAATTGGCTGTTCTTGCCTGGCAAGTGGCAGTAATGATATCAACTCAACTTCTACTCATTTACATCATATTTTCTGGCGGATATTTTCCTAAAGTCGCACCGCGCAAGTGGATAGTTCATGAGCTACTGCTAGAGGTAACTGAGGCACCGAAACCTAAAAGAACAGGGCGTTTGGCAACATGCCCTGCTACGGCAAGCTCGGTTCTATCGAGAGGATGGCAAACCCTGAGCTTACCTATGGACTCGGTGTGTAGAATGAAGGGTGTACATCAGGTGGCCTGTGAATACGCGCCCGCAATTGCCAGATAGAACGATCGACCGCGATCCGTCCGCAAGACCTACAAGCATCTAGGAGGCTTATCCAGCTCGGAAGGTTCTTTCGCGCCCAGTATCACCAGACAACACCTTGCGCGTGGCTGCCACATACCTCTACGAAAGTGCCCGTCTAAGTACTATGCATGTTATGGGCACAGCTGGGGCACAATCAGGTACATTACTTATGGCTCCTCCGGTTGCACGTGCAATCGAGCCCAGGAAGCTCATGTAAACACTCGTATATCGAAAAGTCACTTCCAGGCTTGACATATACCTGACACGCGGTATCCGCCGACAGCTACATCGGAAGCCGCTGATCATGTATTGGCTTCAGATGTCTCTGATTCTGGAGGTCCGCTGGCCGGGCACTTGAGCGCTGAAAAACCGTCAGAACTGACAGCGACTTCCGCTACACCAGAAAAATGTGGCGAGCACCTTCTCTCTTAACGCTGCCATCCCCGCTACGCCAGGAATGGCCGTGACGAACAAAGATCCATGGATGGCAACATCCCACAGACTACACTTGATACCTCGACGCGAGCCACTCTCGGCACGGTAGTCATTCCCAGTACAACAGGCACTTCTGTAACATAAAGCATTCTTCGGATGGTATCATGGCCGGGTACATCCAATCTAGCTTGGGTTGCCGCTCATGTTCAGGCCGCAACTAAGCATTGCTGAGATTATACATATCACACAAGTCAGGCATTTCGTATTATTGTGGTTCCTTCGTGAACATACGTGGACAGCCTCTTGGATCAAAGTCTTGAAGTCATGCTAAATAGCCGGGAAAACATGAATAGACAGGCGGCCTCGTACCAGATGTACCTCTAGGAACCTCTCGCGAATCAAGTGGAACCATCATCGATGTTTGCAAAGACAGGGGCATCGGACACTCTGACTCTTGCTTTCCAAAACTGAAGGCTTAGGTGCTTTGTTGAATTCGGGCAATATCGCGGTGAGGGTTGCCATTGGCGACGGCAGTCTTGTTTGCTCCTTCCTCTTCTCTTTGGAATCTCTGACTAAATCGTTCTTGGAGTTGGGATGTTCCTTCCACGCCCAGCCGACCATACATGACTCCAATCTCCCATACAGCTAATCATCCTTCTAGGTACCTCGCTTCTTACCGCCATTTGTTACCAGCTACCTTGAATTATCAGGTACTTTCAACTTTTCCGACCGGTCGAGGAACACGTTTCGGTTCATCATTACTGTACCAGTCCACTCAGCTTTCGATTACTCTGGTTACGATGGCCCGACAACGTCGACACACCGTTGGTGGTTCTCGATCCAGCACGCAGGATATTGTTGCCGCGGGTCAAATATCACCAACGAACTGTAATTCCGGCTCTCCGTCTAGAGGTACCCTCTCCCAGCCTTACCATGAGGTCGTCGAGGCAACGACGCAGACCAGTGATCAAACGGCTGATACAGCCGATATGCCGCCACTCACTGGAGCCGACAACAGTACAGAAGATGTCTCTTCCGTCGCGCAATCCCGATCAGACAGGTTACCTGAATTGATCGAAGCCTTCACACAACTCGGGACTAGCGATGAATTACGATCCAACCCAAGATCTGGTGCGCCTTCTTTCACAGTTTCAATACCTGTGGCGGCCAACGGACTGTACGAATAGTTCGACCATGTGCCTCGTCGCACTATTTGATGGATTGTACGCGGTATACCAAAGACCTCCCTCGACGCATTTGTAAAGGCACTAGTTCGTTCCGGTTTGTTGGACTAGGAGGACGACGACCTACCCATAAACCCAGAAACAGGAGTCGTGATCATGGCCACGACATTTCAGCGGCTTGCATCTCCCGCTAACTTCAACCCGTCCCCAAATGTCGTTGAAAGGTTAGTGCCAATGACCATCTTGCCTTGAATGTTCCAGCCCCCACGCATAGTGGCTGACTTAAAATATTCCAGGACCTTGATCGACGTCTCCAAAGCCACCGGTATACTGTGTGGGAGTATAGATACTACTCAATGGATCTTAGCCGTCCCTACGAAACTTCGTGGTCTCAAAGAGATGTAAGCCGCATGGACAAATTCCCTGGCGCGCGGACAAAAAGATTCGGTTTTGGGAGCAGCGTCATTGTGGACGGACACTTGCACAAATTGTGGGAACATGGATGAGATGCATTGGCATGCGCAATGCTAACAATTGAGGGTACGCATAGAGGCATCACTGACTCGCATTATCACAGAGCCTGATGATACATGAAGTCTAGAGGATCCCGCCCGAGCAGGTACCTATGAAGGGAGGCAAGCGCAAATCATCAACGCACAAGCGAGGCATGTCCAATCGGTATTCAGTAACGTCTTGGGAGCTTTGCAATCCTAGCTTTCTTCCTCCCAGTACCCATATCACAGCTGAGTAACTTCCGCTCCTCCAAAACATGGGCTAGGAGTTTTTACGGGGCTCTCTGTGTAAGGTATCAGACGTCTGACACTTCTTCCCGGGGACGTATGTGACCTTGTTACCTCTACGTTCCGATCCATTACTCTTTGGCTTCAATGATATCGGTAGAAACTCACCTGCCTCTCAACACCAGGCGACAAAGACGATGCTTGATAGTGTATTGGCCGTTGCTCTACCAAATTGTTTATATATCAGAGCTCCTGACTCACGTTCACATCTCGTGCTAGTCTGGTTCAACACTGGGCAGAGTAGCGGTCAACTAATGCGATAGGCGTACGGGCTGAATGTGACTACATCTACCAAAATATGATAGGTTTTCTAGTGCAATCCAAACACTGGCCGCTGGTTATAACGACAACGTGAGGTTTCGTTTGTTCATGTTCCAAATGTAAGCGAGTATTGCACTGTCGCGCCTGTCGGTCATCTTACCCCACTCACACACACCCACATACCCAGAGCAGACACTTCGTGGGCGGTCGGGATTGGCTTCGGCTGGCGTACTCTTTAGGTGAAGATTTCTAATGGTCAGATGTACCAGGTATCCTTGGCTCTTTTGATACATATTTAGTACATCTATACGCGGTGGTCGATTTTCGAAATGTTCACGACCGGAAACTGAAGTTGAGTGGCATTTTGGCGGTTTGGAGACGGTGATCTAGAACTGTTCTACTTTTTGACCTCCATGTCCAACCAGATATAGGCATAGAGGCTTGGGGTTGTTTGCCCGTCTTAGTTGGAGAGTGTCAGTTTTACAGTTTCAGCTCTGGTTGAGGGCTTGATAATCGATCGACACCTCTGGGCTGGCTGCTATGACTATATGAGGTCGTGAGTTAGGTAAAACCTATCGCCTCTTGGCTCTGGAGACTTGATAGGACATCGTTTTATGTCTGAACATCCTACTGAGGACTGGACGTCGAAGTCTCTAGACAGACGTAGTACCTATTTTCATCAGCTCCTTTAGATCATTTCTGGTCTTGTGTTTAGAATTTTTGCTAGATCGTCAGTGTACCGTCGGTATTAGGGATCAATGTCTTCTAGACGTCACAACGAAGTTGCTCCAACCTCCATCAGAACTATGCGTACACGCGCTGTCCGAGCGATACCCAATAAACCTTCTCTCACAGCGGTCCGCGAATGTTTTATAATTCCTTTATGGGCCGTAAATGGTTGTGCTAGAAGCTGATGCGTGCGGTCCGTAATCCAGGGGTAAAAAACTGTCGGGAGTGTCTTTCAAAGAGGCTACTAGTATTGTTAGACCTAGAGTGTGAGGCAGAAGATCTAGCAAGTAAGGTGGCAGACTGAGGAGCTACCTAGGAGGGATAGAGAGGAAGAGAGAGAAAAGTTGTTAGAAAAGAATCGAACGGACAGTGCGCAGAGGATAGCTATGTTTGGTGCATATACAGCGGCTTACTCGATGCTCGAACACGTGTGCTGCATATGTTGGGTGATTACCTAGAGGTAGGTAGGTTGTTGCCCTTCACTTGTCTTGTTCCGGAACTGCTGTCCGTAATTTACACAGTTGTGTCTTGGTCTGTGCGAGATATCATAATGTCTACGGCCCTTTTGTTTACTAGAATCTCTACCTTGTGTGTTTGTACATACCTCTAGACTCGTGGAATATTCGCTCCCGTCTTAACTGCGTAACGCCAAAGAAGGGTACAAGACGTAGTATCAATGACAATGTCCAGCTCACTACCGTAATCTTATACTTCTTTCTCGTGCTTTGTATATGTCTTCAGCTACCATAGTAAGCAGAGTGAGCCTCTTAGGTTCATGATAGTTATCGAGTCGCTCAGCTACGCATATAGGATAGTACCTGGTTGGGTATCAACGTAAGTTTCCACATGCACTAGACATGCCTCTTTCAGACATATTCGCTGGATAAGGGGTGGGCTGGGTTTGGGTCCACGTACAGATGCTAAACATGTCGCGCGAAGCTACGTAGGATTACCTCTAATCATCGCCAGTCCTACCCGGTACCCGAGGTCCACTATTATCAACTCAGTCGGCCTTGCGTGCCATATCATTGGGCAGCCACGAACCAGTTAAACCCAAAACTGCATGCGCATAAGATACCGATACGGATCATTCGAGCTGCCATAGCGAGCATGGCTGGGTATTATTGGTATCGGCTAGGAAAAGTTATAACCAATATTACACCCTATCTAGTATACTCCTAGGACCAAATAGACAGCGCCATCAATTGATTTCGTCTTGACATCGCACAAACCACCTCTCATCCACCATATGATTTACTAGGTAACTTTTGACCCGGTGCTCACCCACCATCCTTTGAGACGCGGTTTATCTCCAAGCGGAGACGAAGAACTTGCACAATCCCGACCACACATTCATTGCGTTCAACGTGAGCCCCGGCCCTTCTAGCTCGCCTCAACTTCCGGTTAACAACAACACAACCTCGCAAGTCGCAGCTTTCCGCGCGACAAATGAGTGCTGAAGGGACCTTGTACTCCACCCAGCACCCCAAGGAAGCCGTTCTCACGCGTTCGCGACGTGACCAGCCCAACAAATACAACGGCTAGCCAAAGAAGAACACCGGCCGGGGCACGGGAAACTGCCGGCGACGATCGCCTGACATCGCGCAATCCGGTCTTCATCTTTGGCACCTGCACGGATTGCTGTCTTCGCCTATCCCTCACACGGCGAGGATCGGCCATTCATTCAAACCCAGGTCTACTCTTTTATTTCCGATTGTTAAAAGACGATCCCCCAGGAGGCGAGGCGCAGAATGGAACGTTATCGAGCATATGAGCTTCACTTTCGCTTTAGCAGAGAGGTGGACGAGCTCGAAAAAGAACTCGAGACCGAGAAGCAAAATGCATTGCAAGAGCTGCAGAAAGCGAAAGATGAAATCGAGAACAGAAGACTCGAGGAGAGGTCAATGCTGCAAAAAAGCTTCGGTACCTCTACTATGTCTACAATACCTCCAAGTCTCGAGCAGTTTATTGACGACAAGCGAAACTTCTACCTACGTCAAGCTACTCAAAACTACGAGGAAAGGATAGAAAACGCCCGGAAACGGTTTGTCAAGAAGGTTTCCGCTGTGAACGAGAAATGGAGAGCGCTACCGTTCGACATGGAAGATTCTGTAGGTGTACCTATATATGATTCTGGTGTATTGGCCATATACTGACCGCACCTTGTTATCTAGTTATCGAATGGTATGCCTTCTTCCGCGCAAAACCACCCGCCTCCTAGCACGCAGCTTGCGCCTCAACCGGTGGTTAAACTTCATGTCTCATCCGCCTCATCTACTGCCAAGCGTCCCATTACAGAGACTCAATCTCCTAACGAGCAACAACCGGCAAAGCGTCCTGCTACGAAGTGGAAACGATCCATCACTTTTGATGAAGTGTACCAAGGCGGCCATGCCAAGTTCAAACACATCATAATCGAGTACCCTCCTGAGAGCGAAGAGTTTTATATTCTCAAGTGTGATGACCATGGGGTTCACTTTGGTGCCAATCCTCTTGCGGGAGCTGCTAAACACCTAGCAAGCAAGATGCATGACCATCAATCTAAGAACTATAGTGTTGCTATCGACACGCTGGGTTTTCGCGTCATTGGGTGTAATATAGGATTGGCACAAAGGAATAACGCAGTTGTCGAAGAAGCCGCCATAAACGGCTATAAACCGGTCAACTTACTTCAACTAAGCGTGGGAAAACGCGCGCGATATGTGGAGGCGAATCCCGAGTTTGCTAGTTTCGTGCCCGTTCCCGTTCCCATACCTTCGCTAGCCTCACCAGCCGTCGAGGCACTGTCTCCGGCGATGGCACCCTCCCCATCTCGAGAAACAGCTAGTCCGGCGATGGCACCACCTCCGTCTCGAGATACTTCTACCCCTAGTCCGGCGAAAGAACGTCAGAAGAACTTACACATACGGACACCGTCGGACCGCAGCACACGCTCAGCTGTCCTTATCCCTGATCCCAAACCAGGTAGCCTTTATAAAGGGTTTTGGGTTCAAGATAAACGGCATTATCCTATTATGGTGTTGCCGGTGAAAGAGGCAGATTTGAGTTCAGTCGGACTTGGAAAAACGCTAGGGGATACTAAGCTTTTGGAGTCTGTACCTCACTGCTATAAACTTGGTAAAAGAGATGCAGTGGGAGGAAAGATGAAGTTCGAAGGGTGGGCCCCGGGATACGAGGATGGCGGGCCTTTGGTCAAGCTTAGGCAGGTTCCTGTCATGTATTTTGACCGAGACATGTAAGTTTCGAAGACGAAGTTGGGCCGTTGTTCCGATTCACTAATGTTCCTTACCTAGGTCATTCGGCTGGCTCTCTATAAAAGATATTTCACCGTTTGACTTTGATGACCCGGACTGGCGTCAGATACCCTATTTTCAGAAGGCTGTTGAGCACTGGGAAAGTCTGAACAAGGTTGGCGCGACTGCTAGAGGTAGTAGCGAGACAGCCGGTGGTGCAGAACAACCTCGCTTGGAACCTGACCCGGCAACTCTGCCAGAACCCACGCGGAATCCAACAGCCCCGGCGGCAGCGGCAGCGGCAACGGCACCAACAGAACCAACAACATCAACGGAGCCAACAGTAGCTGCGTGTCGACCTCAACCTGTTTCGGCGGCTGTCTCTAAACCACCGGCAGCAGTAGCACCACCATTAACTACCGCGGCGGCTCCTACAATGTCAACACCCGTTGCTTCTAGCACTGTGAGCGCACCGATTCAGTCAGGTCCGAACGGCATTCCTCCGGCCGTAGTACGGTTGGCGGAAATTGCTAAGACAGACCCTCAGCTCAGGGCTCTAATAGACAGAGTTGGATCGAAAGAGGGTACTAAGGAGGAAAATAAGCAGTTAGAGCGCATCGTCGACCGCATCGCTTTAGAACTTAGTAGCTCCGGTGAAGCCGTAGCAGCTACGGTTCAACTTCTACAACCCAATTCGGTCAGCTCAGGCCTCAGATCGCCAGAGTCGTCCAAGCCGCCCACTCCGCATTCGACCAAGGTAACGATTTCACCGGCAGTGGCCCGGGCTCCCCTGGTAACCGCAGGCCCGACGCCCGACTCTAGCACAGCCAGCTCGCGTACCACCTCTCCAACCGAGGCTTCCACGTCTAACTCTACCTCGATGAACAAGCCACCCGTTGCCAAACCCGAGAATGAGGTCACCACGATAGCGAAGACGGCGCAGCCGCAGAATGAGAAATTTGAAGTGTCCATCGAAAAGGGCAGCTGGAACGTGGAAACTAGTTGCCCTACGGAGGATAAGCTTACAGTTCGGTTGATAGCATGCAGCCAAACCAAGATTGCTTCCACAGCGCTCGGTATTGCAGACCTCTACAAGGCCTGCCCATACAAGTTCGAAATCAATCCCCACAACTTTGCCAACGTCATCGTCGAGAATTGCCCGTCGGGCCCCAACGCAAAGACGATTGTGACAATGGTACTGAAGAAGGGGCGTGAGGGTAGTGGGGATAGGACAGTAGTCCTAACGTTTGATCGATTCGTAAATCCGGACACCAAGGCGGTGGAGAGCGGGCGGGTGCAGGCGAGACGATTCTGTCGGTGGTTGAGGGGGGTTAATTCGAATATCGCGTACGCTAACAAGAGGTAAGTTGTTGGAGATCCGGTTTTTCACGGCCTGATAATCCCTAACTGTCCGTTCAGTTTTCAATAGATATTCAATCCTGTCCGGTTTCGTGGGGCTTGGATGGTCGGCGGCAATGCCATGTTTTCAGCCGGACTCGATCATGGCTCTTTTGCTTAGGGTTTCTCTGCATATGGTACTGGAGGAGGAGGTCAACAACATTTGGGCATGGGAGGTTAGCGGTCTGGTCCTATTATCAGTTACGAGACTTGAAAACAGGCATATATATATGGGTTCGCACGGGACTGAATGCCTGGGCTCATCTTTACTTCCAGTTCTAGCCAGCAGTGTAGACGGCTGCGTCTGCCCTGGGCACTCCCCCGCCTTTAGCGCAAAAATTTGGGCGTTGATTTTCGACTTGCTCACAGAGAAATTTCGCGGCAAGGTCCATAAGCATCCTGATTGCAACATCAACTGTACACTATGCAAGATGGCGATTCTGAATGTGTCCACCCTCTAGCACCCCTTGAAACGGTAGGTGTGAGAAGGCAGGACATTGCTCCAGGGTAGCGACCCGTCTCCGCCACTCTTTTTCGCGAGCAATGAAGTGTGTCGAATGCCTGCTGTCCGGTTCCTCTGTGACATCATTGTCGGAGGAGAACACCAGCAGGGTCCTGTGCCGGCTAGATTCGGTCCACAGCGTGCTTCAAGTCGTGCCGAAGGTGGTGATTGTACCTAGGTAGGTACTAGGTATGCATATGAGGCCAGGAACGGGCAATTAGGTTTGCATGTGATTCTTCGGGGGGGAGGGGATTGGATGTCAGCAAGAAGCCACCCTGTAGGTAGCGGGAGGTACCTACTAGCACAGGTGCTAAAAGGGAACGAAGTCTAACAGAAGAACCGGGCTCAACGACCGAAACTAGGTCCCGTCATCCTCCGTTGTTGCTAGGAACCTGGAAGTAGGGCGGCCGCTGTATCATGGTGACGAGATAGGCAATAGGGTGCTAATGCTTCTTTTGCATCGAGTGCTAGACCGCCCCGATAACCCCGCTTGAGACCGCCCGCCGTATACCTCTAGTACGTAGGCGGCCCCACCACAGGTAGGTAACTTCCATGCCAGGGCATCTCGAGATCGTAACTCACGTGGAAATGATGACTAGACTTAGGTGCTAGATTAGGTCTGTCTGACAGCGACAACAAAAGGCAGACTTGTCTTTGATTCAATCCCAATGGACCAAAAGTTTGTCCGCTTTGCTCCTAACGCTCTTCGTCGCTCCTGTTTGTGCCTCTTTTACCTTGTCGAGAACAACAATCTCGCATCACCATGAATACCAACTATCCTTGACTGGACAACAGTGTACCTCTATTCAACCCCAGCTAACCACGTGCGCATCTCCGCTGCTTCTTAGCGCCGACTCCATTGATCTGACCGCGAACCGCGAACCACCACAAATCCAAAAGCCTGGGGAAGACGGTCGGGGCGCACATTCGCAGCCTATGACGTTGGGCTACGACTCGAACGAGCCATTCATGGGCGCGTGCTACCTCCGGTTGGGCTTGCGTGCGGAGAGCAAAGCGTACACAAACGACCCTCATCACCATCAGTTCCGGCCATCATCATCATCGTCATCATCATCATTATCCTTCTTCTCTTCTTTCCCCTCCTCCTCCTCCTCCTCCTCCTCTTCCTCTTTCTCCTCCTCCCCCCTCTACCTGCGGCTTGTTTTTGATTCATGGCTGCATTCGTGAGTTCTGCCCTTTCTTACATGCCCTGAATAATACTCCTACGGGCTTTTTGCTTCATTTCCTTGTCCCTACCTATCTACCACTATCCTGTTTACCTTCTCTGTGCTACCATTCCCACCTACTACTATACGGCGAGGTTGCGCCAGACAAACATCTTCCCGACGGCACCCCATCGTCGTACATATGACTCTGTCCTGTTGAAAATCGATCTGCCATCCCAACATAACCAGGCATCCTTGCCAGGCCCCCCCTGGCCAGCGATCCCCTTCAAATAGAAAGGTCTGTCGGCGATTTCCGCTGCCGCCGAATCAGCACCAAGAGCTTCCAATCCAGCCCGTCGTCATCATCAGCACCCCATCCACGGCCATCGTCATCCATCCATCAAGGCTACAGTCCAAGGCGACACAGCATCCACACACACTCCCACAACCATGTCATCGCGCACCTCGACCAAATCATGACCCATCGTTGCATCACCATTCCCGTGAGGGAGAGCTAGACAGACCAAGACTGACAGTTTCCTCCATCACATAACAGGATCCTCCCTGGCTTTCGCATATGTCCGCTCCTCAGCCACAGCGCAGCGGCGATGCGCTGAACTCTCATCCATCCACCCCTTCGAACCAGCCAAAAGGCATCCTATACTCGAATGATGGCACCACAAGCACTCCGAACCCGACCCATGCCTCCTTTTCTCCCGCTACGCTAAGCTCGACCGCGCCGAGCGCGACCTCTGCCGCCAAGAGAAGGAGCACCATCCTCGTGCATCAAAAGTCGCCGCTTCTCCTCGCGACGCCACCCCAGATTACACGTGCTTTAGCCTACAGCCATCCGTTCCTTCTGCCCTTGAATACGCTTGCCGGTCTGATAACATGGACGACGCGCGATCCTTGGGAGAGTTTCTTGATGGTCGCGGTCTTCTGGGCTGCCGTCCTATATGGTGACATCATTGTCCGGGTTGCCGGACCCGTCGTGCTTGTCCTGCTCCTGATCGGTGGCATGTACGGCCGGCGCTACAGCCCGCTAAGCAGCAGTGGTTGGACCGAGCCAGGCGTGGCGGCTGGAGACGTGGCGGCGCTAGCTGGGACAGATGGAAAAGGGAGTGTTCGGGGCAAGAAGGCGCCCAAGAGCAAAAACCTTTCGGTCGACGGGCTTCCGGACAACAAGAATGGCAAGGCCAATGGCGGGCTCGGTGGTGGCGTGGGAGCGAGCGCTGGAGGAGGCGGACAAGTGAGGAACCAAGGGTCGGTTTCCGAAGTGACAAACACGCGGCACCAGAAGACGTTGGACGAGATTGTCGAGACACTTAAGGAGTTCACGGCGCGCTGCAACATTCTGCTGGAACCCATGCTGGAACTCACGGATTTCCTCAGCACTCAGCGAACACCTACATCGGCCACCACAAAACCCGCCCTGACGACCCTTTTCATCCGGATCCTTCTCTGTACCCCGTTTTGGTTCGCCCTGACGCTTCCACCTTTCCGTCTGATTACTACACGCCGGGTTATCTTGATTTTTGGTACCCTGATCCTAACTTGGCATTCGCGTGTCATGCGGGTATCTCGCGCCATTCTATGGCGTAGCGCCTCGATTCGCAGGTTTTTGGAATTGGTTACTGGCTTGCAGTTCGAAAAGCCCGTCAAGGTGTCTCCTGTTGAGAAGAGTGGCGTTGCATCATCCGCTGCATCCACTGCTAGCGGCAGTTCGGCGAACAAGAAGACATTCGCCAACGTCAAGAGTTCAAAGGCGTATAACGCGCAGGAGTCGGAGCTTACCAAGGCCCTTCGACGTGCCCGCGGTGGACACGACACAGGCGTACGCTTTACATTCATCATTTACGAGAACCAGCGTCGTTGGGTCGGTCTGGGATGGACTACTAGTCTGTTTGCTTATGAGAGGCCGGCATGGACCGACGAACACAACAACGCGGTCCCACCGCGAGACCAGTTTGAGCTTCCCGAGGTTGAGGACGGTAGCAACATGCGCTGGCGTTGGGTCGAGGGATCAAGATGGCGGGTTGATGGAGTACCCGACGAGGCTGTTATGCCTGGAGAAGACGCGGATGGGAAAGAGTGGGATTACGACAGCCCTGGGGGGCGTATGGGCTGGGTTTACTATGATAACAAGGTTTGTTCTTTTCGTTTCTGGAGATATTTGCTTGAACACGGAAGAGAAACAGAGAAACCATGCTGACCAAGACGTAGTGGCAAAATGGCCGCCGAGGTCAAGACGGCTGGGGACGCTGGACAAGAAGAAGAAAGTGGTATCGCGATGCCGAGCTCGTAGAGGCAGACGATGCCCTAATCGAAGAATCGGCAGAGGAGGCGATAGTTGACCAACAAGGAAACAACCACACTGTGAATGGATCCGCCAACGCCAACTCCAGCGCCGATTCAGTTACACCAACCGCGACACCGGCGCCCGGACCTGGAATAGGTGCTCGGGCACAACCCCGATCGCTCCTCTCCGATCAATTAGCCGCGTCGGGTGAAATTGCTTCACCCTCTATTATCACCCCTAGAAAGACGTCGATCAAGCTGAAAAAATCCACACCCGAAAGCGCGGCCGACAGCTTAGCAAGAATACAAGCGCAGGATATGACGAAAAGCAGAATGGATATGAAGGATAAACTCCGGAAAGACAAAGACACAGAAACAGAAGGAGGAGACGAGGCCGCTTCGGTGGTTTCCACGTCCAGTACTAGTAGGTCCCATAGATTTTCTAGTGCTTTATTCGGTAAGTCGCCGACCAGCGGTGCTTCCAGCGCTGTCACCATTCGGAGTGGTCGTGGTTCTTCCACCGGAGGACAACAGAGACGGAATTTCACCGATGTTGCCACTGCCCCCACCACCACCGGCAGCCCATCAGCAAGTTTCTCCGGTGGTGGTGGTGGCGGCGGCGGTTATGCAGGTTACGATGGTCGCGGACAGAGCCCCAGTACCACGCCCTACTCCTCCTCTCACTCTTTATCCGTCCCATCAAGTCAGAGTCGCAGTAGCAGCCTCAGTCGCAAAACGATTTCAAATAACAGTGGTAATAACAATTCTTACGCGAGGAGTAGGAGGTCGAGTCACAGCAACAACGTAAGCATTAGCAATGCGGCAACAATAACAGCAACGGCAAGAGGGTCATCACCAACGCCGCAATCCACGCTGATGACGGCAAAGACCAATGAGGAGGATGAGGTGGTGTCATCGTTTGGGACGCAAACTAGGTTGGCGTTACAGGATGCCGGAAAAGATGCAGGCAGTTGGGGGTTTGGAGATGAGGTCAGGATGGGATTGGAGTGAGGATTACGGGTGAACATATATATCTACTGCTATATCATACATTACGGGATTACTAAGGAGATAGATAGCCTTGGCTAGACTATTGGAGATGGGATACCCAGGAACAGGACGGGACGGGACGGGCATTCGATGGGGAGACTGGATAGATAGAATGTGCAAGTCTCTCTAGGACAGGAACAGATCGAACAAACGAGACCGAACCACCTATCATCTTTTACTCTACTACCAGCGTAGTACACCGTACCTCTTTCATCACTCCGTTTGTGATACTGTCGGGGTGGTTGTTCATTGAGGCCATCACCAGGTCTTGGCATTTCTGTCGACGCAAAACCCGCTCAAGTCACTCGTCAATCCCAACAGCAAGATCATTCTCTTTTTCCATTAAAACCAGGCCCATGACAGCTTGATGGAAACGTTCAGAAGAATATGGCTTGCACCTTTGTCTGATCGAACAGGCCTATAGTGTTCTGATCCCTGAGTGTCTTTGCATTCCAAAGCTGAAAAGTGCAGAAACGCTGTCGCCGGTTGCCTCGTCCGGAAAAAACCATGGAGCCACCAATGACCCGAACTTTATTTCCTTTCCTCGCAAGCTGTGATTGCGATTCCAAGATTTTTACGTCTGTTTGTGTATCGCTACAGATTGTGTGTGCAACCGGGAAAGCAAGTTGCTTCCCTGTCGTTTTGGACGCTCGTTCTCTTCTGATCAAAGTCTCAAGATGAATAGGTAGATATCGAAAGGTTCCACTGGCAACTAGCTTTTGACAGTAACATGATCATGATCTAATCACGTATGTACCGATTCGGGAAACATGTGAAGTGAACAACCGAAAGATGTCCGGCTACACTAGTGTATGTTACCGACTGATGAAGAAACTGCGCAATGCCAGTCGACAGCGATGAATAAACACACTAAGAAAAAAAATGAAAAAGATAAAAAAGGAAAGATGGCAGAATAGTGTATACCGCCTATTAAAAAGAAGATATTGAGAGAAAAAGAAGTTATATCAAGTAGTACACAGGATGCACCTACAAGGTCACTGTAGCAAAACCACTACATATGTAGAACTACCAACCCTACCCTTCTCAAGAGATATCCTCAACGCTACAAAAGTATAGACAAAAAGTTGGATGTATTTTAAAGAGCCGCAAAACCCTTCGATCTCATGAATGACCGAAACCCTTAGCATAACAACAAATGGGAAAAAGTTAAAAAAGTTGGGGCTCAACCGGGATTTGAACCCGGGACCTCGCACATTCATGGATACCATGAGGGTGATTAACCCGAAGCGCGAATCATACCACTAGACCATTGAGCCATTGCTGGTTGGTTGTTTTTGTTAATTACTGTTAGTAGTTATAGCTGTGCTTCCAGCAGCTGTGCCGGTGGTGAACTGCCCGCAGTGGACCTGCTGGCAAAGCTACCTAGGGGTGGCGTGCCACTGCGGACCACGCCCTGGGAAACTCGCAATGATTGACTTGCAGAACTCGCTTAGGTTTGTCGTTTTGGTAGTCATCCTCATCTGGTTCCAAATCATCTTGCGACTTTCAACTGACATTTCGTTACGTGCACGATCGACTTTACGAATCACAAGTGCGTTTGTCGCGCCCCTTGCTCGTTGTACTCCAAGTCAAGACGATGGTTCGCATCGAATGGCGCCGCCCGGATATGGCAAGATGTGAGAACCAACGGAGGACAAAGCGACAACGTTTGGACGTGCAAGTCTTCCCATTGCTACTTGTGATCACAAAGGTGTTGAATTCCAGAAGTCGTACTTTTATTTCTTTGTTTCAAGCCTGAGGCCGCCACATCTTGAAAGACCTCATTTATTCGCGTGCACTTGCAGCCCGGCTGGCTGATGACCTCTTGAACAAGATGTGACAATGAAATGGAGGTCTCGAAGTCAGTTTATTGTTCTTTCTCTGTGTCCCTCCCACATGGTCCGGAACACCGTCACGCAACTTCCAGACACATTTCACGCTGCAGTCACCTGCATATTTCTCGAGTCCGGTTCTGCGGAACAGCTACATATACTACGCACACATTTCCTGGTCTCCATTCCGCCACAAACCATCAAAAATCATCCACCACTTATCCTCGTCCTTTCTTGAGTCACTTCGCCCTCAGATAACGCTATATCCCAAGATACATCTGTGCCGCGCAGACTTGCCTGGTCTAGATTCATCATAAACTATCACAAACCATCTACCACTCGTCCTCACCACCCCCCCCGAGTTACTTTGCACTCTGATGCGACATCTCCCCCATGACACCCAAACCGAAAGCAAAGTCCTCCTCTAACCCCAAGACCAGAGCCAAGATCAAAGCTCCTCGTACACTTCAACCCACTGACAAGACCACCCCCAAGACCACCACCACCACCATGAAGACACCAACCCCCAAAAGAAGGACCATTAGGCACCACGCTTGCCGTCTCAAGCCACCATGCAGGCAAGGCCACGGCGGCCCAGCAAAATCAATCTTGCCGATCGGCAAGTACTTCTTCAGCGAAGAAACACTGGAGCACGACTTGGGTGCTCTCAAGAAGCGTGCCGTCTACAAGGGCGACAAGGAGTTCTACAAGCGGGTGAAGGCTTGGTATAAAGCCGAAGTTGATCGTTGCATGCATCGGAAGTTGGTCGAGAGTGAGGTGAGTACGGACTGAAACCACGGTGGGGGAGAGGAGGGGTTGCAGGCAGTGGTGATAACGGAAATGACTTGACTAACAATTATTGACAACAGGCAAAGAAAGAGGAAGAGGAGAAGGAGCTCGAAGAGATCATGGCCAGACCGATGGTCATCACACGGCCAGTGACTACCAAGCGCACACTTGCCGCTGCTGCTGACTTCGACGACATCGGTCTGTCTGACGACCGCTCAACGTCCGAGTCCGCCGATAGTCCCCCGGAGTCGGAGTACTCCGATTTCGAGGATGTACATCTTCGCAAGATTATTGCCTTGAGGGCTACGACCCCAATCCGGCAAACCCCTCAAAGCCTTCAGACACCATCACCATCCCCCGGGAAGAATACACCGACACGTGTGCAACCCGCTCGAGCAGCCAAGCGTAAGGCCGAGCCACCGTCGCTACCACTGACACCGATCAAAACCCCAAGTCCCAGACGTCGGAAGGTCACGTTGACCATCAAGCGCCCGAACCCGAGACCTAAAGTGGAGCAGCCAGGAAAGAAGCCAGTCAAAGAGACCAAGGGCGACTACAGCCTGTCGAAGCTGGACCTGGATGAGTCCCAGCACAGCTACGCTGACCGCGGTGAGATGGCCGACGGACTAGACGTAGCTTCCTTCATGACCAGCGTCGAAAAGGCCGTAGAGACCGCCATCAGCGAGCTAGTAGCCGCTCGCTTGGGAAACGGAATCCTTTCCCTCTCCTCTCCGAGGGAAAGTGGTCAGGGTGTTCGGGCAAGGTGGAGGAGGCTTGGCAGTATCAGCCATGCCGAAGGCCAAGGCCGAATCTTGGAAGCGGAAAGCAAGGATGATGAGGAGGAAAGGTTTGAACCAGCAGGTGACGCAGTGCCTGGGGAAGACTGGCGGCCACCGGCACCTTCTCGTTCTGTTCCTGCCACTATCGAGCTGGGGACGGTTGGAGGGAAAAAGAAGGATGCGAAGAAAGGGCTGGAAACTCGACTCGCGTCTAAGGAGGGAACACCGGCGCCGGAAGCGGAGATGGAGCTCAGTCCAACTCTCGGTCGGTGGCAGCTTGCGGATAGGAGTTTGTCTGGGCTCTGTGGTCCTGGGCGGACGGGGAATGTAGACCTGGTGAAATTGGAGCTAAAGGTCGACTCGGAGGCAGTAGTGTTGGATATGGAGCGTGGTCCCGAGTGGGGAAGTATAAGTACAGTGGTCAAATCGCCGGTTGAGGAGTCAAACAAAAGATCGGTGCGAGTTTCTGGGTTGAAGTTCGATGTGGAGCTGCGTTCGCTCGAAGTTGGACGAGATGGCGAAGGACGAAGGGAGATACGTTTCCATATGCTGTGATTAAAACATTGTAGGAGCGGCCTTTTCCCAGTTCTCAGGTAGAGGCCATTATTTGCCGTTCTTGCTGGAACCGACAAGGAGCATTGCTATTCCAAGGGGCAGCGGAAGCGGGAAGGGTAGAGGATTGGCGGGACTTGCCATCATGGCAATGGATAATGTCTGATTCATCTGCGTCTTGACCGCGGCTTCATCAGGCCGTGATGGCTTGTTGTTCGAGCTTGGGCCGGACTGGGGAGAAGACCGATCATCAGCAGATCGATTATTTGCTGCCGGCCGCCGAGGAGCCGATCTAGGGTTGTTCAGGGGCGATATCTGCTCTGAGGGTCGACGTGGTGCCGGTCTGGTGTGTGGAGTTGTTCTCTGAGTATGGGAGGCAGAATTGTGCAAGGATGGTGGTGCTCGTTGCTCTGGTGTTTTCTGAGCTCGTGGATCAGTCCTCCAGTTCTCTCGGCGCTCCGATGTTGACTGTTGATATTGGCCTCCTCCTCGTCGTCGTTCGTTGTCTCGTGGATCTGTTCTCCAGTCCTCTCGGCGGTCTGATGTTGATTGTTGATATTGACCAAGTCGTCTTCCGTTGTTGTGGGATGGTGTCTGCGGAAAGGCCTGGGCCCCACTGCTGCTACCAGGACGCGGACAAGTTGAATTGGACCTACGTGGTGTGGAGTACATGGCTGTAGATAACTGCTTTTTGACCAAGATGTCTTTGCTGGCTTCGGAATAAAATGTATGATGGAAGTAGTTCGACAGCTTCTTTCGGCTTTTTTTTGTCCAAGTTATTCGGCCAGATTATGTTAGAGCAGAACTTGACATTCGACTGAGTCGTAACGCCGTTGCCGTCTCAAGAACGGGCATGAGTCGATAGTGACGAAGTGGAACTTGAAGTGTTTCAAGATGCCGAGCTCAACCCTAGAAACGTACGACTACGAGAGATCAGCTTCCCGGCAACCCGAATACCTACCAGTATACTATCCCTCAGTATCAGATGGTTTTCGGGCGTCTAGACGACATCTCACCGAGTGTCATTTGATGAAGTCGGGCCGGGTTGCCATATTCAAACGTCTAGCTCTGCCAACCCAACAACAGTCCCATACTGCCACTGATTCGTAAGCTTCACAAGCCTCGCCCTCAGCATGGAGGTTTCATTCGGTACCCTACAGCCTGATGGAATCATGGCCATTGGCAGTGTGCGCTTTGGCTTATACCATCACGACATTCGTGACTGTGTTTAGCAGTCGTGAGTTTGCTGATGGCGGCGGACTATGCTTGTCGTGTCTTCTGAAGCAGGTGAATAATACCCTTCCGTGGTAAACATTGTAGAACAGGCACAAATGGAGATACCGAGCATCCATCGGACGAGAACATGAACACACGGGTCGGATGTCCGTGGAACTGATTGAACCAGGTCGAGACTCGCGAGCCAAGTGGATTGCCTCGAGTTGATACGCGGCAGGCAGGGGCAGTCAGTGACCTTCTCAGTTTGACGCTATCTTATCGATGCTGCCCGTGCGTCTCAGCTTTTCCGTCATGCTCTGCCTGCGTCTCACTGTTAAGGATGATGCTGACTTCGATGCTGAAAGTCGTGCCGATGCACTAACACGGGCAGCTACATCATTGAGTTCACAAGTCCTTGGGCAGGCATCTCCTTCTGAAATCCAAGCGAGCTTCAGGCGAGTCTCGACCCCCGGAGAATCGGCAGGTGCAGGGGATTGGCCGGTCGATAGCTCCTGCCGCCGAAGTGAAGTCATTGTGCTCCCGGCGAGGTGTCAGTGGCGGCATTACCTCAATCATCGACCAATTAGGTAATCAGCAGTTCACATTTTACTCCAAGAATGAACACATGTTTCTGGTTGGTGATATCACAGCTTATACGGGCATTAAGAAACGGGTGGCGCTTATCTTACTGAAGAGAGCGAAATGTAGCCGGCACAAATATCGCAACGCCAAGTACTAGTGTTTATGTACTGCGTGGCCTTGACACTTCACAAAACGCCGGAAGTTCAACTTGAATTTGTTGTCATCTATCGGGCAACGTGCTAGCAACATCTCGAACGGGCGATATAGAAGACCCTTGGAAACTGATCTGCAGGTTCTGAGACATCACATGAACAACGCAACCATTCATGCGTTGGAAATCAACGATCTCTATCGTCATTGCCTTACAAGTGCATACACAGTACGACGAGGTTATTTCGCCGCGCGGGCTGGGCGGTTGAGCTTGCCAAGCCGCACAAAAGACGCAGCTACGGCAGCGAACACCTCCACTCTCGATGCAGCCGTTACGGCACAAATATCGCACACCTGTGCAGGCGGACGCCCCCGATAGGCTCGGATCGTCGCTACCATAACATGCCATACCGTGTTGTGGAAGCTAACAGACAGTCACAGTCACAGTTCCGAACGGTGCGTAGGTACGTGACAGCAGGAACAAGGTAGTATCATTCAAGGGTATATAAAGCCACGGGACCCTAAACTTGGTTTCTCAATTCATTCACTCGCCATCAACGAACTACATCATCATCCAAACAATCAAAGACAACATCAGTCTTTCACCAACACATCACCAACTCAATTCTCCCCCAACAAACAACCACTTCTATCAAAATGGGTGACTGCGGCTGCTCCGGCGCTTCTTCCTGCAACTGCGGCTCTGGCTGTAAGTTTTTTTTCTTTTATTTCCTTCTTCGTCGCTGTCCGATCCCATCATCCGTTGCTGGACCCATTGAAACGAGACCAAGGTACTAACATTTGAAACCTTCAAGGCTCTTGCTCCAACTGCGGCAGCAAGTAAATGCAATTGTCGCACTGCTCAATGCATACGCGTACCCGAGCGACCTTGCATCCTTCTCTGAGTCACTAGGCGCAGCGACAGCGTGAGGGTCGGAAGACCTTTGGCTGCCTGACATATTCGACCGACATACCGACGTATTTGCATGGTGGATCTCACCTGGAGCAATGGTATGGCAACGACAAAAAGTGGTCTTTTTGATTTCAGGCAAGGAATGGAAGCTTTGGACTTCGGATTTGGGGGTTTTATTCCTACTAGTTGGCCAAGACGCCCATTGGCACTTTCCTCCTTTTGAAAGATATGGACTAGATGAAATGATACAAGTCTTTTCCCTGTTTCACAAACCCCGCCTGCTACTCTCATAATTATGTTTTGACTGTGATTTCGTCAACTGAACTCAATGCATATCATTCATGTCCACCTCCTTAGATCAACACCTCTATCCTCTCCAACATCCTCCCCTCCACCAACTCGCCAAACCCGCTCCCCATCATCCTCACCACCACCTGAACATCAGGTGGCTCCGGCACCTCCATTTCCGCTAACCTCGTCAGCGCCGCCGAGTCCCACGCAGCCCCATTTCCATTCCCATCCGTATTACTACCAGCCACAACGGCGCTGCTGCCCACCGTCGTCTTCGCCTGCGCAATCACCCCTTTGACGTCCCTGCCGCGCCGCACCTGGCCGCCCGTAGGAACTTGGGGAGTAATAAGCGTCTCGTCCATCAGGCTCTGCCAGCGCGAGAGGAACATGCCGGGGCCACACATGCTGGCTTTTTGGTTACTGTTGACGTTGTTGCTGTTGCTGTTTCGCCTGCTGGGGTTTCGGGAGCCGAAGGGGGAGCTGGCGGATAGGGAGAATTTGTCTCGCAGAGAAGAAGTTACTGTTGTGGTTGTTGTTGCTGCGGCTTCTGGTAGTGAGGAAATGGTGGGGGTGGTGAGGTTCATGTCGTCGAGGATGTGTTGCATTCGCTTGAGGGAGAGGTCCTCGAGGGATGAGAGGTAGGCCGCGTGAGCGTCTGCTGCTGCGAGGACGTTGGGTTTTATTTGGGGAGGGAGGGCGGTGAAAAGGGACTGGATGTCGGCGCTTAGACTTCCGGCTGCTCCTCTGCGGAGTTTGGTGTCGATTGCTTGGCTGCTACTGTCGTCCGACGGAATGGCTGATGAAAGTGGTTGCTTCTCGGGCTGTTGGCGGAATTGCGCTAGCGTCTTCTTGCAATACTCGAGGAACTCCCCCTTGATTTCGGGGCAGTTCTTGGCTACCTGGTGGACAAAGTTGTAGGCCGATTGTTTGTGTCTCCTAATCAAGCCGACGTAGTCCTCTATGGAAGGAGCGCGGGTCTCGATCGTTGTTTCTGCTGCTGATGTGCTAGAGATCGCCACTGGAGAATCCTTCGCCTTGCTTGTCTCGATAAGGTCGGTTAGGAAGCTTTCGGCTGCAGAGACGTGTTCGCGAAGGTCAATATTCTGGTGAACAGCCCGTATCATGGGCTCGAAACTACTGATAAAGTCCCGCACGGCCTGAGTAAAAAGATCTGGGTTTTGTTTGCAAAGAATCTTGATAATCTCATCGCGGTCTCGAATTGCAAGCAAAGTTGACAGGTATTCCTGACATTGCTCATGCTGTTCCTTGGACAGGGACTTCACAAGCCCACGGCGGGATTCGTTGAGGATGGTGGCAATAATGGACTCGGACCGCTTCATGCTGGTGTTCCGGATCCTCAAATGCTCTTCCCTCGACTTGGCAACGTACTTCTTGATGACTGCGATATGGTCCTTAGAGGGACCACCTTTGGTCTTCTCTATTCGTTCGGCGGTCTTCCGAAACTCTGCCATGTCCCACGATAAGATCAGCGAGATGATTCTACGCCTGTTAGTATTGGACTGCCATCTGCATGAAAACCGTGGATGCTTGCCTCTGTAAGAGATTCATGCCATCATCCGCATTTTGTGTCAGCCCGAGCCAGTTGGTGAGGCCTCCGATACTCATCTTGGCCAGGAGGAGCTTCGTGATCCCACCGATCATGCTGGCTGCATTTCCAATTCGAAGAGTTTGTTTGATGGCCGAATAAGGTACCAATTTGTGTACGCTCGCCACCATCTGTAACAGATAAGACCCTTCGGGAGAGAGGACGAATACCTGGTGCATAAACGTCGCAAGGCTGGTAAAAGTAGATTAGCAAGGGAAACCAAAAGGGTATAATCAAGAGCAAAATCACATACTGAATAATTATATAGTCCACAGCAGTTTGCACGGCAAGTGAATGGCCTTCGATGTCGGGTTTCTCTGCTATGCGGTTAAACAACGCTTCAACGAGGTTTCCGTAGACAAGTTCATGCAGTACGTCTTCCCAGGCGCGCACAAGGTCTTGTGCTTTCGACCTGTCATAGTGACCGTTCAGGTCCCTGGATGACCCCTTGGGAAGACCACCGATCAGACCCCTGGAAACAGACTCGTGGATGACCGAGGCAGCAGTGGCCAAGGTTTTCCTACTACCCAAAGACCCTTTATCATAGCTCTCGGACAGGTTTGCTTCACCAAATTTGGTCATGATTCCTTGAAATTCGAGTGGCCAGAAACCAGCTGGAAGATCGCGAACTCCTGGCACCGGGAGGACGATGGCGCGCAGCACGGTTGCCAGAAGCGGAACCGATGACTCTTTCTTGATGACGGGCTCGGCGGCACCCTCTATCGACGACGCAAAGGGATAGCCATATTTGAAAATAGCATTCGGACTCTTGAAACATTCCACTTCGGCATATGTCCCATAGTGCGTGAGAATGTCGAACAAGGCATGTAGTTGTGGCGCGGTAAGGGCGTCTGGAGCGGCTGAAGCTGGTGACGGAGAAATACTGGAGCTTTCGCGTCCTGCCATGGTGGGAAGAGCAAAGGAGTTTGGTGTTGACCTAAATAAGCCTACTACGTAGGTAGTAGGTACAGATGGTTGAGGTAGGCTCTAAGGTGTCATAGGTTGGAGTCCAAATGATATCACAGGTATCTCTCATGGAGTCGTCGAAAGTCTGGGCCTCGAACTTTGGATGGGAGTTCGGACGGCGTTGCAAGGATCAGCTGGTTGGCCTTTGCCGTGGGGTGTCTCGAGGTTATTATGTTGCTTTCCTTGGCATAGACGTGGCCGAAAGAGTGGAGAGAAAAGAAGAAGAAGAAGAAGAAGACGAAGAAGAAGAAGCCAAGAAGAGAAACAGGGAGATTAGAAAATAGCTGGTAAGTCTTCATGTAAATCAGCGGTATCCGGGGAGACGGTGACAAACACGGGTCAAGACCAACTGTTGGTATTCTTAGGGGAAGTCGGGCTGGAGCTACTGTAGACTTGATCCATTGCCGTGACGTCAGATATTGTACACCGCATTCAGTGGCTCAAGATCGCAAGCATTTGCTTGTGATTCCGGGCGCTTGAGCCTCAAGCGATGTGAGGAGAAGTCATCACCGATTCAGCCGCTTCACTTCCATAATGAGCCCCAAACCTCAGGACGATTGTCTCTGACGGTAGGCTGAAGTGTCTAGGTCGAGTCGGAGGAACTTCAACGGACTGCCATCATGCATGATTGTCACATGCGATTCTTAGCTTCACACCTAGGTAGGTAAGGTATGCACCTCCTATTTCTTTATATCTAGGGCGTACAGAGTCAGGATCACCTAAAAAGGGAAGGAAGGGATGAAAATGCGGTAAGGTCGCCCGTCAAATAGGTAGCTCAGGTTATTGACGGGAAAGCGCCGCCCCCGCAGGTTCGCAGCAACTGAAATTAGCAATCTGGGAAGCACCATTCAGGTGTGTCGGGCCTGTAAATTGATGTATGTAAACAACCGTCAGAAGTAAGGCCGAGAACCCTAACCCTTCACACCCAGTAGTATCCTTCATGTGTTGGCGATGCATGCGATTCCTGCTTGAACGTCTTCTTGTGAGTGTTCATCAGACCGAAAGTCACTACCTTGTGTATATAAGAAGCATCTTGAATCTCGTTCGGCGAAGGTGAGCACTAGGGATCTGGTAAAAAGAGGCCTGAGCAGCTCGAGACACCGTGGGAGTCTGAAAATACTGCTAGGTCAGAGGTTGTTTGCTTATAATGGTTAGTCACTTGGATGAGTAGCTTGTCGGAATCATGAAGAAAACATGGATCAGTACTTCAATGAATTTAACAAGAGATTGTGGTTTGGGTAAGGAGAGGTGCTCAGAGGTAGTATCATTTATCACCGAGGCGAAAGTACACAATAGTGTCAGCATCAGCCGTCCAAAAGTTAGGTTGGTTGAACATTGATTGTTAGTGTACTTTGGCATGCAGAGAAATTTGGATTCCACAGATTCGAACGATACTAGATTAGCTCTCTAAACATGTTATGAAAGGTTTGAAGTGACAATTGAAACGGGATGTTGATGCATGGAGGCAGTCGCTTTCGCTTTCAGCATAGGCATTCCGAGTCTGGGTTGAAGTTCAAGTTCCCCGCACCCGTGTCGAGCTTGACGGCTTGGCATCCAAAACGGCCAGGCGGTAGGATTTGGCGAGAAAAGGCTTGTGTGGTGTGGTCTGCTAGGGAACGGGCCACATGGGCTGCTTTTGGAAGCCCGCCCTGGGCAACCAGCTGCTGGAGCACAGCAACAGCCTGCCATTCTGTAGGCTGAGCTCAGCTGCCCGCTGTTCACAACAACCAACGGACAAGCAACGGCGGCTACTGGACAGCAATCTCCTACTTCCCCACCCTCATCGCTCTCGAGTTCATCCTTCAAAAGTTCCAGTCCAATTCCCACGCATCATCACGCATTTGCCGCAATCGACACAAAGGCACCCTCGATACGCGTAGCTGCTTATAGATACCGGGTTCGAATTGATGAAGCTACACCCCTGCTCAGCTCCTCGCTCTCCGCTCTTCGTGTTTCCTCTCCTCTCTTCACCCAAAGTCGTGTCGGCGCCGCCTTGAGAGCTGGCTTGCTGCCTACGAGTTCTCTGACCTACCTTTTAGCGCGAGAGGTCCAAGCCTTGGCGGGGCGGCGCGTAGTTCAGACATAGCAAGCCATCCACCATCGCGGGCCATTGCGTCGAGTCACCCTGCACGGTTCCAAACCACAGCACGACCAGTCTGACGATCCCAATTCGATGACAGCCGAGATCCATATCCTTACACGTACCGAAGCAGATATTGGACAGCGAACCGGGACAATGTCAACCACCGACACAGAGGAATTGCAACCACAGCCAGCACAGCTGCTGGTAGACGCCATGTCCAACGATGGCCGTTTCGGCCTCATCCAAGATCCGGCCCTGATATCCGAGGACGACGACATGCGCAATCCGTCATCACCGGAAACGATACCCTCCACCCAGGCCGCTAACACGCCAGATGAAGTCGATAACGGTCCTTCGGGATTTAGGTTGCGAGTTAACGAAGAAGGTCCTGTCGATACGATCATTCCCTCGTCTGTGACTCCCCCGCCTTCTTCACAGATGCCGAACGCCGCCGGGACGGGGGCGGCCACCTCGTTAGCGTTTGCAAGCTCACAGCGATCTGGGTATTTCTCCCCTCCCGCGACGACTGGTATTTTCGGAAACAAGAGGGAAGCCAACGCTGCTCTGGAGTTCAATCCACCCGCGTCGCAAGAGATTGCCGACGCGTCTATTGACAAGCTTCGTAGCATGCTACAGACGTGCATCGCCGAGAATGCCAAGCTGAAGATGGAGACGGCCCATCACAAACTGCAATACAACTTGCTTAGCCTCCAGGCCGACGAAGATATGAAGCGAGCGGCTGTCGAACACGAGATGACTCGCAGGGAGGTTGAGGCGCTTAGAGTGGCCGAACACACGCGACAGGCACGACGCGACCTCGATGCTGCTTCGGAAACGCAGCAGGCAAAGTTCATGCAACTGAAGGCCTTGTACGATCAAAAGGTGGAAGAGGTGGATTTCCTGAACCGCAAACTCAAGGCTGCCAGAAAAATAATACAGCAAATGGAGGACGAGAACATCAGTCTCTGCGACGAACGGGAACTTCTCCTAAACCGAATTCGTGAGAACCGTGAACACTTCCAGATATTATGCAGTCCCGGAGGCATGTTCCATGGCGCGACAATAGGGAGGCAGACGGTTGCGGTTACCGCGCCTTCTCAACCGCAACACCACACTCCACCTCGGCCAACACCTCGAACCGTCTATCGAGAAGCTCAGGCTCGCGCCGATAAGGACCACAGCAAAGGCAACTTTACCATGCTTCTCCAAGCTATCGACCAGGAAAATACCAGTACCCCGTCGACACCTCGGGGGTTGTCTCACAACGCTGCCAGGCATACGCGAAATGCTCAGTCCATGTCGTCGCTTCCCACCACCCCCACACAGCGCCTGCGTGGTGAGCCAGGCGGACTTCTCCCATCTGTTGATCTGGTGCCACAAACCGAGCCCCCGTACCGTCACACCCGATATGTGCCTGAGACACCTGTTCGATCTGCGACCCGAGACCGACGCAGGAGTCGGGAAAGCACCATCTCCGCCGAAGATAACGAGGAGCTCGCTCGCCAGGCTCTCCAGTCAGTAGCAGCCGCTTCTTTTGCCTCTCGTAGCTCGCAGCACCAGTCGGGTCCTATGCAGCGGAACCCAACTGATGAGGAAGAAGAGGAAGTCTTTGAGAGTCAGGCCAGCCAAGCTGCGACGCAGATGCTTCGTCGTGACCCCCGAGAGAGCTTTGAGATGGCTAGCTCGGTTGAGCACTCACGGAACGGCACGCCAGCGCCAGCGGATAAGACTGCAAAGCTGCAGGCGAAGCTGTTCGGCGGGCTCAATAAGAGTGGGGTGTCGAGCGGCGAGAAGCGCAAGTTTGCTGGACACGTTGACCCAATAGAAGAGTTCTCACTGCGGGATAGGTTGAGCCCGACGAAGAAGCTGAGGACTGTTGGGGGGCTGCGCGATCCGAGCAAGGTTGGACTTGGGATCCAGTACAGCCAAGACGCATAGTGTTGAGATTTTCTGGCTCGCTTGCATTATGCCCCAACACCGACGCCTAATATCATTTTGGCTTTCTGCCCTCCCACTTTTGGCTAACAAGGAAAGTACTGGCTGGTGTTGGATTATCGCTTTGGATGATGGTGGATGTTGGGACGATTTGAGAGCATTGTCGGCTTGAGCTCATTAGGTATAGTGTATTGCTCATGACAATCATTGCAAAGGGATGATGCATTTGCCAGGTTGGAGGAAGAGGAATTGAGGGCGGCTAACTTCGCCTCTCAATATGGTATAAAGAACGAGCTGTTGAATACAGCGAACGAGAGCGTATCCTTCTGTACAATCAGTCCTTGTTGGACGAGGGTGTATTGAGTTTTAGAGTTCTTCCCTGGGCTCACTATCTTTTTGCTACTTGTTTGCCCCGTGCTGTTCCACCCCCGGTTTTTTGTTGTTGACATCACCGCGTCTTGGCTTGACCAACGCTTCGTTCACTCTCCTAGGCTGATACGCAAACCGTTTCTGTTCGCTTCTTGAATCACCTTTTTTGTTCCGATGTTGTTGTGCGGTAGATTCATAGTTCACGGGAAACTTCAAAAGGAGGCTAAAAGTGGGACTATTGATCTTCCCCCGGGCTCACTGCTGCCGAGTTACATTGCCGCCGCTGAACCCCCCAAGGTCCCCTTGACCCCACTGCCGGGTGTATTATCTCCACTGGAATTCCCCATTTTCCCCATGATTCCTCCATTCCCGACCTTGGAACCCGGCGTGTAAGAGGGCCACAAGGGTAACAACCTCTCCCACCGTTCGTGCTCCCGTTCGGTTGTCCAACGCGACGGGCGGGCAACGGGTCGCTCTCCGATCTCGTTCTTGTTAATCCGGCGGTGTTCGGAGGTTCGGTTCTTCCATTCCTTTAATCCTAACACTGTTCCCGTCTTTTTGCTGTTACTCATCTTCTCTTCTCTGCTTCGTGATCTTTGCCCGCCAGTTCTCGGATTGTTTCGTGATACCCTCAGTCTTGTCTCACCTACCTATGTCTCGTAACTAGTGTTAACTAGCCATCTTACACCGTTTACAAAGCTCAGCATCCCAACGGCAACCGAGACGGGTTCGCCTTTTCAAGCAAAACACCAACCACAGTTAACCCAGTCCGCCGACCACCAAGCCAATCACGATGGGCGTCCTACCAAAAGGCCTCTCCTCCGTCCTCGCCAAAGCGCCCACAGACGTCGTCATCCTCTCCTCACTCCGTACCCCTATCACCCGCTCCTACAAGGGCCATCTCAAGGATGCCTACCCGGAAGAGCTCCTCTCCGTCGTCCTGCGCGCCACCCTTGACAAAGTTCCTGAGCTCAACCCAACCAAAATCGAGGACGTTGCCGTCGGCGTTGTCCTCTCCGAGCTCGGCGGCTCCAAGGCCGCCCGCATGGCCCTGAATCACGTCGGCTTTGATCCCTCATCGACCTCCCTCTACACCGTCAACCGCGCCTGCTCCTCCTCGCTGCAAGCCATTGCCTCCATCGCCGCCTCGATCCGCACCGAGGCTATCGATGTCGGCATCGGCGCAGGCATGGAGAGCATGACGCGCAACTACGGCTCACGCGCGATCCCGACTTCTTACTGGCCTGCTCTCAAGGAAAGTCCCGTCAAGGACGCCAGGGATTGCGTCATGCCCATGGGTCTGACTTCGGAAAACGTTGCGAGCCGGTACGGTGTCTCGCGCCAAGATCAGGATGCGTTTGCCGTCAAGTCGCATCAGTTGGCTGCGCAGGCGCGCGCGGAGGGCAGATTCAAGGACGAGATTGTCCCGGTGACGACGCAGTATCAGGAGGTGGATAAGGCCGGTAACAAGGTGGGCGAACCTCAAACTGTTACGGTCACGGAAGACGACGGTATCAGGCCGACAGCGTCGCTGGAGGGCATGGCGAAGCTGAAGCCCGCTTTCAAGCCGGACGGCGCCAGCACGGCGGGTAACTCGAGCCAGGTCAGCGATGGCGCGGCGGCGACGCTGTTGATGAGGAGGAGCACGGCCACGGCGTTGGGATTGGGAGATCGCATTATCGGCAAGTTTGTGGCTGCCAACACGGTGGGGTGCAAGCCGGATGAGATGGGCATCGGCCCTGCGGTGGCTATCCCGAAATTGCTGGGCCAGCTGGGGTTGGAGAATAAGGATGTGGATAGGTGGGAGATCAACGAGGCTTTTGCCAGTCAGGCGATTTACTGCTTGAGAGAGCTGGGGCTTGAGGAGGCTTGGAAGGATGGCAAGGTTAACCCGGATGGTGGTGCGATTGCTTTGGGTCACCCCTTGGGCGCCACTGGTGCAAGAATGGTAAGCACTCTGTTGCATGGTCTGGGAAGGACGGGTGGTGAGGTTGGTGTGGTCAGCATGTGCGTTGGTACTGGTATGGGCATGGCTGGTGTCTTTGTCAGGGAGTAAGTTTGGAACTGTGTAGAAACTCTTGTATATACTCTGGTACGTGATCTTATGGGTAATAATGATGGATACGAAAGGTAGACTCATTTCGAAAGCTGGGCCATATCAGTAGGTGTGCATTTCGGAGGTCGGTTGCTCCTAGGCGAACTCCGCACGAAACGAGCTCATGAACAGTGGGAATGCCTTCGTCAGCGGTGTCATTCATGTCATGCAATTTCCTATATCTAGCTGCATCTCGCAAATATGTCTTGATGCGCAAACCTGAAGAGTAGAAGCCAGGCAGTATGATATCCCCGGTATCACATCCTCCCCCTCCCTTCCGTCTAAGTACCACGTCATACTCCGAGAATATTTCCCGAACAAACATCAACGCCTCACTGCATAGATAAGTTGAGTTCCAACCTACTTCAATTCTACCTTTGGGGGCTCCCGTCGCTGAAGCTTGACTTCAGCCGCAGCCAGATACCGAACTGAATGCGTCCAAATCGACCGGATCCCAACTAAACCCGTAGACGCCAGAGATTCTCCAACCGCGGCATGTCCTGGTAGTCATTCCAGATTCCTGTTTTTTTGTCTACCGAAATTCCTTTCTCAGTCTGAGTCGACACCTTCCTTCTTGATCAGCAACTTATCCTCCTCTGCGTGAGCATCCATATATATATCAATCCATTGGCCCTCGTCATTATCCTCCACTTCGTTCTCGACGTGACCCAGACTTCCCAGGCTAAAACTGCTCGGAATCTTGCTCTGCTTCAGCCAATTTGCCCTAGTCCCCTGCTTCTGGTCTGAATCCTCGGCGTCGTTCATGGGAACATCATCCGTACATCCATCCCACGAAGAAAACCACTCATAGAGCATGGTTCTGATACTTTCCTGCAGCACAGTTTTCTGCTTCCTCGATTCCTCGGAGCTGCCGACTTCTTCCTCCTCGCCCTCCAAGCCTCCCATGATATCATCATCACCCTGCTCCTTCTCATACTCGACGATGTTGTCCATGATGAGATCGACCTGCTCCCTCAACTTTCTCGAGGCTGTGATAAAAATCGCTTCCAGTTGCATGGGAAACTTGTTGATTTCATCCAACACGTTCCTCTTCATCTTCATCACTGCATCCTTATAGGTCTTATCTGCCTTGGTTTCTGCAAACTTGACGAGGACCTGGTGTCGATTCTTCATGCTGCCCTTCCCCTTTAGTTTTGAGCCTGCTGCCTTCTTGAACGTCGACTTCCATTTGTCTTTCAGATCTGCAGCTAGCTCTTTGTGCAGACCGTCCGAGTTCACAGCCACATCATCTAGTGCTTTCGCGACAAGATCCTTGACTTCTTCTTTGATAGATTTCAGAACGGAAGTCTTGGTGGCAAGATACTTTCTCTGGCGCGGAAAATTTTTAGTGAGAATTTCAATGATCTTAGTGACACGGTAATCCCATCGGGCATCGATATCGGCGCGAGCGGGAGCCTCAAGACCGGGCAGTTGTTTGTGTAGTGAGGAGACCCACTGCGATACTATTTGGTTTCTGAAGGTGTTTGCAAGGCCGTCCATCCAGTCGTAGATAATGCGCTGACCTTTGGCCCGGCTGAGGAAACAGCCACCGCCAGCTTTAATGATAGCGAAAAACGTGGCGTAGGCAAGTTTGGCGTGAGGGTTGGCGCCTTGGGGATCTTTGTAGATCCAGTTCTTGACTTGCTCAATACATTTCTCAACGCAGGTATCCAGGGCTTGATTGGTGTTTCTGAGAGGATTGCAGCCGGCGACCTTGTCAAAGAGATCGACTCCAAAGGCGTTGAGTTTCTGTACGTTTGAATGAAGGAAGAGGAGGTTAGTACAGTCATGCAACACACCGTGACTCTTGAAACCCAGTTACTAACTCACCTTTTCCAGAACCTTGAACTCTGGGTTGAGGTATTTCTCCTACACCTCCTCGGGCGTCATGTGAAGTTTAATCTTCTCGCATTCTTGGTCGGACCATGTTCGCAGACTATTATAGAGGCCAACGAGTCTGTGGAGGAGCGCTTTCATATGGCGCTCCCTCGGTGGAATCGTGGCTTCGTACAACCAACTCTTGAGAGCTGGAATGCCTGTGTAGGCCTCGTCTGGAAATCCGTACAATGGGTCTTCTTGTGGTGCATTGGGGTCTTCTTCATTTCTTCTCCGAAGCGGCCAATATGCCCTAACGCTAACGGGGAAGATTTTGGGTGGACAATAAGGAGCATGTGCGCCTGGACAATTCTTCATGAAGACTGCATGCTTCCCCTGTAGGTAGTGGTTGATATCCTTTTCTAAGCGGGCGCTGCGAGATTGGACCGCCGTGAAGATTTGGCCCCAATGAAACTCTTTCTTCTGCCGTTGAAGGTCGCTTCGCACCTTTAGATGGTTTCGCTCCTTATCCCTCATGTCCCTCAACTCAGCGCGTCGGGTTCTCTGTTGCTCTTTGCTGAGTTTGTTGTTCGGTTGCAAGGTGGAGAATAGATCTCGCAATCTCGGCTTGATGTTCCTCACTGCGGCGGTCTCATCCGTGATTTGTTTGTTCAACTCGGCCATCGTTTTGATGTCATTCTGCCTGTGCTGGTTTCGTGCTGTCGTCTCCCAGTCGATGCCATCATCGGCCTTGGACAACACGATGCAATATCCGCGGTCATCAAGTTTGCCGCTCATCCGCATGTTTATTTCTTGGTTTTCCGTCATAAGGTCAACGGCTGTTTTCTCGCCGGCCGCTCGAACGGAGGGTGTGACAACGATGGTCACGGTAAGCTTGTTGTAGAACTTCTTTGCCACGGCCGCTCGACTCTCGACAATCTCTCCAAGACCCGGCAGGTCAACAAGTACGATCCCACCCCGAAGAATGTCTGATTTAACGTAAACTTTGACGTGATCAATCAGCGGCCAGACGGCCATATCTCTAGTCTCGTGGCCAGCTCTTCCTGATACACTTGTGGTTGTGGCATCCAAGTATGGCTTGATCGCTGGCGCAAAAGTTGCAAGGTCGGGTGAGCTGATCTTTTTGGTTGTACTAAGGAGCTTCACTGCCGGATCGCCTTTGTTTAGCAGATCCTGCGTGGACATGCCCTCCAACTCGGTCAAATTGTGACCCCAGACAGGTCCAATCTTCTCGGCAGTTGCGTTAATTCTTTCGATGACCTCACCGAGATCACTGCTGTCAGGACTGTCCTTGTCGTCGTCATCATCCTCAGGCTGTCTTTTTCCGTTAAGCAGTTCGTTACGCAGCTTGATGTCTTCGAAGAACCTGTTTAGCTCATGCTTAACGTCCAAGTGCTTGCGGAACGTAATTTCTGCACGGAAGGCCTTCTTAGGATCATCGAAATAGTTATAGGCAACCTGGCAAATTGCAGCTGTGGCGACTAGTGCGTCGTTGGGGGGCAGCAAGTCCTTGAAGCCGAGAAGAGCATTGAGTAAAGACGTCTTTCCCGCTCCGGTCTTGCCCTGTACGCCGACAAGGATCTCAAATTGTCTGTGCTCCTCCTTGATTTCATCTTCATCTGGTCAGCCATACCCGTCCAGTTTGGTTATTCGTGGCCCAAGGTACTCACCTGCTTCTTTGATCCACTGATCATGTTTCTCTCTTCCGAGTGCCTCCGCATCAGCGTCAAGACCTCCGTCGTCACCTGTCTCTTGAGGTGCATGCTCAATAAGCTGAGCGAGCTTGGAAGAGTACTTAAGTCCGGCATCTAGGCAGTCCTCAAGCATGGGCATGCGGACTTGTGGCGGGAGGACATTCAGTGACTCGATCTTGCCATTCGGATCTGTTGCATCCGCTGACTGCATTTCGGCCAAGGTATTGACGCTGGATGCGTGGCGCTGGTTGAAGGATGAGGGACGACTGAATATGACTCAGAAGATGGCAGAGCAAAAACAAGCTCCCCTCCCTGGTTCACTTGTCCAGCAGGAGTCTTTTGTGTACAGGATAAGTGAGGGAATGTGCTCCAGTGAATTGATATGTCGTCGAGTAGGAGTAAGAGAACGCGGGAAAAAAGGATGAGGAATGGAAGTCAAGAATAATATAGCCTGTGGGAAAGGAAAGCAGGATAACGTGCTCTGGGCAGACGAGAGGTGCAGGTGAGGATTGAGGAGAAAGAAAAAGAAGGTAAAAGGGGAGAAAAAGAGAGGTCAAGATATAACCCGCGAGAGTGTTGAGGAATAACTCGGTCGATACAAATTGGTGGTTGGGATGACCACGCATGTCGCCAAAGTCCATCGTCGAGGTCAGGCGGAAGAACTTCGGACGAGACGGAGGATCAAATATGGGATGCTTGATATCACCTTTTCGGATTACTCCATCTGGTTTGGTTGATGGACTGTGCTGCGGCAGACAAGAGCAAGTGGGGATGTTGAAGTCAACTGTTTCCTCTATGTCTGGGTGATCCATTGGAACGAGATACCATCATTCATTGTCTATATCGAGGTCACTTGGAGGGTCGGCTCGTGAACGGGAATCGCAAGAGCCGAGAGGTACGTTCACGAATATTCCCGCCGTACTATCGCATCGACAACGGTTCCAAGCTGCGCCGCAGCGATCGTGGAGTTGTAACCATCGCGAGAGAGCCGTTTCGGGCTGGTGGCAGACTTGCAGGAGGGAAACCGGATGAAAATTGGAGCGTTTACGTTGCGAGAAAAACTAGTGTGGGATGGTACCGTCAGCGACAAACACAGGTGATTGAATTTCAGATGAGATATACCAGCCATCTCATGGAGTGTCCATCGGCATCGCTCCGTCGACGGCAAGCTCACGGTGACATGTCCTTGAGAGATCGATGACACCGCACATCATTCTTGTGGAAGACGACTGCCAAAAAGTCTTGGTTCGGTGGATTGACGGGAATGATGATCGGGTGATTGGAGAAATAATTCATGACGAGTGTCGTGTGCTTCTCCAAAAGCTTGCTCGCCCCTCACAACCAACAGTACACCGCGCCTTCCCGCTGTTAGAACACAAATCATAACACTAGCACTGGGCAAATGTTCAGATCTTAGAGGTAATGTTACGATTTCCATACTATTACGTACATGATAAAATACGAGAATTCCCCGGATGCGTCGCAGTGCTGCCCTGCCCAAAACTCCCAAATGTCATCGTAACTGACTTACTGATCAAAAAAACAAACGGGGTGAAACCGACCGATCGCACACCTCCGACCGCCGCCTGATATCCCCCAGAGCAATGCATGTTGTGTGAAAGCCAAAGAATCAAAAGTGGTCCTCCCTCGAGTGGGTAATTGAAGTGAAGTTCGTTCCGCCGGGTATCAAATTCAAGCTGTGTCGTCAAAAATAATCGTACAGTCCCGCTATGAGAAAAGGAAGAAATGGATGATGCCGTTAGGGCAAGATGGCTGAGTGGAGATTGTAGCAAGTAGCCGACTGATCGCAACCAAGGACATTGACGTATGTAGGTTCATGCCGATGGATGTATGTTCCTCGCTTGATCGGCCCAGTGAAGGTGCTCGAAAGGAGTGGATGCGATGGAGCTTAGATGCAGGAGGAGCACTGGTGGTGAGCGCAGTGGCAGCAGGAGTTGCTGATGACGAGCATGGTCTTGCACTGGCAGCAGCGAGGGGCCATGGAGGGAACGAGGACGACGGGGGTCTTGATTTCCATTTCTACAAAAAACATGTGTAAGCGGTTGTTGTTCTTAACTGGGGTCATGTACTACTTGGGTTGACTTACTGAGTTGAGGCGTACAGTAGATTTGTGTTGTGGTTTGGTAGTACCAGGCAGGTGGATTGCAGATTGGAAGTCTTTTTTTTCTGGTGATGGAAGAGCGTGCTCAAGAACAAAGACGTTCAACATAATGGAGGTGGTGGGAGAGGGATATATAGACGTGGAAGTCTGAGCTTTCGTCCGATATCAGTGGCAAACCTTGACTGAAAGTAAACTGTAACAAAAAAAAGAGAATGACGAATCAAAGAAAAGATGGGATTCCCTATCAGTCTCGGCGCCGCATCTCGGAGCTTCATGCCTTACCGAGCCTACCTACGTAGCTTACCACCTTAACCAGCGAAAACCTTATTGGAGATCCTCCAGAGTCCCCCCATCTTCCCCGCCGCCTATCATGACAGTGGGTGTGAGGCCTCTGGTTCGGGGAAAAGCCCTTGAATGCAGGAGAAACAGGAAACAATTCGCATGCTTGGCCTGGCCACAGATGGACTTACACAGTTACACTGGCGTTGGTGTGGACACGGCTTTCCGCAGCGAGCTGGGCAGATGTGTGGGCAGATGGTGGGATCAAGATGTGCGAAACCGGGGAGATCCCCCCCCATATTTTTGAGACAATTGGGGCTTCTCGGCCTTGGGGGCTCATGTCGAGGACGGAAGCCAAGCAAACGCCAAAGTTGCAGTACCAAGCGTCTGCAACCTCAAGTGGGCACAAGTGTGCTGCATCGCTGCCCTTGGTGCGTTAGTGTTTGGGGGTGATCGGAGCCTTCAGTTCCCCGCAGTTCTTAAAGCCGGACAAGGGTGTCTTGACGCTCGGGACGGCTGGGCTGGGGGAGCTGGGTCCAGTCACTGTGTACACTTCATACTAGCGAGGATTGGGATGGAGGACTTGTCTACATGATGCCCAATGAGAGAGCGTGAGATGAGCTATGCAGATTTGGTAACGCTTATTCCAGAGGGAGGCGTGGGGGAGAAAGGGTGTGAGGGTCCTCCGACAGTCCAATGCCAGGCAGATTCACTCCAAAGGGTATATTAATCGCGAGGCGCCGGTGGCTGAAGGACGGAAAGACGGGTTTTTGCAGACCACAACGTCTCAAAGAGCGTGGAACCGGGGGTTGTCCATCAGTCGATTCCCGGACGCTTCTTTGTTCTCAACTGCCCATCCATTCGCTATATCAACCCACCATCCCATCCGCAAGTTTTGGACATAGGCTGATGGTGCTAGGTAGGTGGTGCTTGTTGGTGGTCATGATGGTGTACCACACGCATGCGTAGGTAGAAAAGGAAGAAATTGGCGCCGTCGTCATCGCGCATGAAGTGGATTCCACGGGTACGAAGAGGCCAAAATAGTTAGGACCACGACTCCGAGGATGGAGACTTTCCAGAGAGGCAACATTCGGCGTCTGCGTACACTAGTGTGGTGGTGTAGCTATGATGATGGTCTTTGGAGCGAAACGCAGCACATGCCCTTTTTTTCCGGAGAGATCCGCATGCTGTACAACCTCTACCTGTTGTCGTTCTGTTGACCACCTGTATGCCGATCAGGATTATCCCGTGTAAGTGCTGCTTGCTGCACTCCATAAGTCCTGGTGAACAACTGCTGCGACTATTCGTATTGTGTCTCGTGACATCCGATACAAACGCAAATCGTCGAACGCCGAGTTGGCTGGAACCCACTGAATCAGGGCAGTGGTGGTTTGCCAAGACGCATCGGTTTTTGGCCTACTGTTCGTCCAGCGCCAATGACCTCGGCCAAGCCAACCCTGACACTTTCGAGGCTTAGATGCGCCAAAAGGACGAATGCATAGACATGGTTCAGTGGGCGTCTAGGCTAGTCCGTGAGAAGCATACCTACCTGGAGGCGACTTTGGGTCACGATGCATTCCCGTCCGGTTGGTGAGCGAAGAACAAACAAGGTGAAATGTCGAAATCGATGAATTCAAGCACAAAGCTGTTCCGTCATGATGGGGGGGGGGGAATGGTCCGTCTACGGCGTCGTAGCAAAAGCACAAAGCCGTGGGGAAAACGGGACCACCTGCCACATGGATGCTTCCACTTGCGGGGAACATCAAAAGTGGAGAAGCCTTGTATTTGCCCCACATGGCGGGGTGCACAACCCTTCACTCTACTGAATGTATCCCATTTCCTTCCTTACTAGGTAGTGACACAGCCAGACGACTAGTCAGACTCCCTAGGTTTCTCTTTCCGCTGTGGATTGCTCCAAAGCGGCGGGCTTGATCTTTGCAAGGGAGCCGGCATTCAGCCTCCTGCTGCCTGCCAACGGCATGGAAATAACGACCGATGTGTGCCCCTATTTTTCCAGCGTCTTTGTCAGGCCTTTGCCGGGTTACCGACGCCAAGGGGTCCCGGTCATCGGCGTTGGACATCAGCAGTCAGTCTCATCGCAACCGAACAAAGAAAGCCGATTGGTTCTTGTGCTGCGACACACTCGAGGCAGCATATAACAAGGAAAATGTCATTGGTATTCACTGCTACTGATTCGGTCATTGGTCAATTCCTTATTTTGACCAAAACCCATAAAACCCAGACTTGATTGGAACGTGTGCTGTGTTGCCAAGCGATGGGCGGTTTTCCAAGCCGCCTCTTCTCCGGATAGCGGCCCTCACTGGTCCCGGTTCTATAGGTATAGGTCAATCTCGGTCTTTTCGCCGGGTGAGTAAACGGACGAATAGCGGAAGGACCTCTCGGACTTCGGCCACGATCGTGCCGTATCCTTCTCCATACATTCTAGTTCGATCCATCGTAATTTCTCAAAAAAGACAAACGTCTCGAGGGATGGATTAGCTTGCTAGATGAGTTCGTTGGATGCCTCTTTATGTTGGAGCCGACGGCGGCTGTGACTTGATAAGCGATGTCTTGAATCAGACAAAGCGTGACATATTTGTTGGTCTGAGCTGCATCTGATGGACATCTGGTGATGATTCACACCGCAGGACCAACAAACCTTCCGTCAGCTGTCAAAGAAACGGCAGAGCAACTTCCTTATATTTCAAGCTCGGTACATGCACTTATCCAACTAGGATTCTTCTGCCTCGAAACAACATCAGCAACGTCAACACCGTCACTTCGCCACAGCTATCTCGAGGTAGAAATAGGTACCAATTTGAACATTTTCAATACCTCCCGGCGGTGTGGTTCTTATCGGTTGCAACACAGATAGCTGTCCAGTCACATCGGCGTTCTGCCGTCAGCTCGGCCCCCAACGACCTGCACCCTTTCGGATATCTTCCGAAACACCTTGTCGCCCATATAATTTCTCAAACAAACCTAACCCATCCAATCCATCCAACATGACCGCCCCGATCACCATCCCTATAGTATCCTCACTATCACCCTCACACTCAACCTCGCCAAGCTCCAGCTCAGGAATTCAGCCCGCCGCCCCCAACCTGGAAATTCACCCCCTCCCTTCTCACACCTCTGGCCTCCTCCTCCGCGTCATCCCCCCTCTATCTCCTTCTAACCTCCAAGATCCAAACTTCCACCATGTCCCCTGCGACATCGTCCTCGCCATCGATGTCTCAGGTAGCATGTCCGCCGATGCCCCGGTGCCCACCACCACTTCCTCCGACTACACAAACCAACAACCCGAACACAACGGCCTCTCAGTCCTTGACCTAGTCAAGCACGCAGCCCGCACAATCGCCTCCACACTCAACTCCTCCGACCGTCTCGGCATCGTCACTTTTTCCACCGAAGCCAAGGTCCTGCAACCCTTGATGCCGATGACGGCGCTCAACAAAAAGAAAACAGAAAGAAATCTGGGAGGCATGCAACCCTCTAGCGCGACGAATCTGTGGGGAGGGATAGTGGAGGGTCTGAAACTGTTTGACGGACAAAGTGGTAGGATGCCGGCCCTGATGGTCCTGACGGACGGCATGCCGAATCACATGTGTCCGCCGCAAGGGTACGTGGCGAAGCTGAGGGCGATGGAAACGTTGCCGGCGGCGATTCACACGTTTGGGTTTGGGTACAGTTTGAGAAGTGGGCTGTTGAAGAGCGTGGCGGAGATTGGAGGGGGTGGTTACTCGTTCATTCCGGATGCGGGCATGATTGTATGTATTCTTCCCTTTTTTTTTCCGGTCATGGAGGTGGGTTGATGACCTGTTGTGGAGAGTGAATTGCTGACCGCGATACTAGGGAACTGTATTCGTTCACTCGGTTGCGAACCTTCAGTCAACGTTCGCTAATAATGTGGTTTTACGCCTTACCTATCCCAAGTATTTGGGTCTTGAGGAGACAACGGGACAGTCAGTAGACAAAGTAGAGTCCGTCCAGCTCGAAAAGGGGGATGTTGACCAAGGCTCCCAGCTCGAAAAGAGGGAGGATGATCCCGACTCATCGATGCAACTCACCCTCAACCTCAGCACCCTTCAGTACGGCCAGTCTCGCGACATCTTTCTTCGTTACGACAGTAAGGCCCAGGAAGCTGTTGCCGACGGTTTTGACTTTGAGTCTCCTCCCTCCGTGCTGGCCACGCTCGACTATCAACACTTTACAAACATCACCAGCACCCTTGTTTCAAATTGTGATGACGTCTTCCGACCCAATCCCCAAGTCAAGCAGCTAACCCCCGCGCAAACGGCCTACCACATCTCCCGCTCCGCCCTCATCTCCTTCCTCTCCTCCCTTTACCCCCTCCGCCGCGATGGCGAACACCAACCGCGCTTCTTCGCCCGCAGCCTTGCCACCTCCCTGCAATCCCTTCTTTCCACCCTGCCCGCCGCCCAACCCGCCTTCGCCTCCGACCCGCACTGCCGCTCGCTAGTCCAAGACCTCATCGGCAGCACGTCCGCCATCAACGACGCCAACCAAGACGGCCAAGTTGCCCTGGCCCTGACTAACATGGACTTTTACAACCGCTGGGGCATCCACTACCTACCCTCTCTCGCGAACGCGCACGCTAGACAGGTGTGCAACAGCTTCAAGGACCCTGGCCCGCTGATGTACGGTGCGGAGAGCCCGCTGTTCGTTAGATGTCGCGATCGGCTGGATGCGGCGTTTGATTCGCTGCCTGCGCCGAAGCCAAGTAGGACCACGGGGTTCCAGGGCGAGATTAGTATGCGGGAGTATAATAGGAGTGGCAATCCTTGCTTTGCTGGGGAGACGAGGGTGAGGGTTGGCGTTGCTGTTGCTGAAGATGTGGAGGTGGATAGCGAGCAGTTGGTGACAAAGGAGATTGAAATCAGTAAGCTGCGGAAAGGAATGATGGTGCAGACGCCGAAGGGATTCAGGAAGGTAAGGGCCGTTCTGAAGACAGCTGTCTGGGAGGAGAGCATGTGCTTTGTTACGGCCAGGGACGAAGGGGCAGGACGGGTGCTGGTTACACCGTGGCATCCTGTTTCGCTTGATGGGAAGGACTGGGCGTTCCCGACGGATGTCGCGCTCGGCGACTGCGTCAGTTACACCGGGGATATTTACTCGGTCCTGCTGTCAGCTGATCCGGAGGTGGACGCCCATGCCATCATGGTTGAGGGCGTGTGGGCAGTCACGCTAGGCCATGGGCTGACGGGAAGGGGAGAAGGTGTTGTAACAGCTGCGGAAGATGTGAGGACGCATCGCTTCTTCGGTGACTACAAGCTTGTCCTCAGAAACCTGGAGCGGTTGCAGAGCAGCAACGATGGGTTGATGTTGGGTGAAGGTGTGGATAGAGATTTACAAACAGGGCTGGTAAAAGGGTTCAGGGGCAAGACATTGGCATATGTCAACCACCAGGACGATTGGTAGTATCTTAGAGATCGTGGCGGATTAGAGGTGAACAGCGATGATGGGTTGTTGGCATCGACCGATGGGAACTAATGGGTCCATAATTGAATGGAGTGAGGGGAATGGGAAAAGCAAAAGCATGACAAATAGGCAGACTATAGAAGGGCAACCTGGAATGAATCAAAAGAGAAGCATCTAATTAAAGGCTGCGGAGTCTTCAACATCTCGGTGAGTGTCTCGTTGGATGTGAAGGCTGCATCGTGTTGAACACTTTTTGAGAACCTTTGTGACTTATACGTCTTCCATGCAATGACGCCGCAAGATCCTGCACTGGACGCTGTTCTGCATCGATGCAATGCAAAGTTTCGCTTTCCCTCTCGACGGCAGTTCTATAGAGGCTGAAAACGCAGACTAATTGGGTCGGCCGACTCCGAATTCTCTCGGGACAACGGTGCAAATGTTAACCATGATGATCGCTGTAAATGTTGTTCCTTCCCACTGTCGCGGCAGCTTTACGAGCGTCGAGGACGTTTTGTAGGCAAAGACGAGCTCGGCAACGATGCCAATTGAAAAGTGGGGAATACGGTTGTGTGCGCACAGGGTGGCAGCCGACGGCCGGCTGGCAGAGGCTGGATTCTGCCCAAGCGAGGGCGAGTCTGCCCCACCGGCAGGCCGGTCGAATCACCAATCCCCACCGCCCTCCATAGGGTTTTCAAGCCCTGCCAAAAATTTGGCCAGCGACTCCTCCGTGCCGTGTTGACCTCGAAATTGCATCTGCCTTTACTGACCGGCGGCACCTCTTCGACAATCAAGAGCGCTTGATCCACAACCGTCACAATGGTGAGTACCGAATTGCTGCTGGACGATTGCGACAGCAGACGTCCTGTTATTTTTACGATGAGAAGCCAGTTTGACTGACCGCGACTTTTTTTGGGTGTAAATAGGCGATCAAGCACAACCAGCAGATTCCCAACAACCGTGAGCATCCCCATCCCGAAGGACAGCCCGACGATAACGACGATGACGACTTTTGACCCCGAAAACAACGACATGGACTGACTCGAATTTTCAGATTTCCGCAAGGATTGGCAGAGGCGCGTCAGGTGCCACTTCGACCAGGTTCGTTAAAACCACACACAGAACGGGGAGGACGATGACGATACTGCGAGCTGGGAACTATGATTCTGACGGATGGGAAAAACAAATAGGCTGGCAAGAAGGCTTCCCGCCGTGTCGCTCGCCAGGCCAAGGCTGCTGCTCTTGCCCCTCGCCCGGTTGACAAGCTCCGCCCCATTGTCCGGTGCCCGTTAGTACAACCTTGCATTCCGACGACATTTGAAGAGCGCGTGGAGATCTGACAGCATTTGTGTGCAGCACCATCAAGTACAACCGCCGCACCCGCCTCGGCCGTGGTTTCTCCCTCGCTGAGCTCAAGGTACGATTGATCCGAGAGAACCCTGAGAGATGGGAATGCAGCGCATACAGAAGTACGATGGCCGTCTGACACGGATATAAACTATAGGCTGCCGGTATCCCCAAGCTTGTTGCTCCCACCATCGGTATCGCGGTTGACCCCCGCCGCGCCAACCTCTCCGAGGAGTCCCTTGCCGCCAATGTCGAGCGCCTGAAGGCCTACCAGGCCCGCCTCGTCGTCTTCCCCCGCAAGTCCAACAAGCCCAAGAAGGCCGATACCCCCAAGGACCAGCAGACCGGCGAGTTCGTCAAGAGCGTCGAGGCCGTTTTCGGCGTCGAGCGCCCTATCGCCTCTGGCTTCAAGGAGATCCCCAAGTCCGAGCTCCCCTCCAACATCGAGGGTGGTGCTTTCCGCGCTCTCCGCAAGGCTCGCTCCGACGCCAAGCTCATTGGTGTCCGCGAGAAGCGCGCCAAGGACAAGGCTGCTGCCGAGGCCGAGAAGAGCAAGTAAATGGCTCCTCTTGGACGGGGTGGTTGAAGCGGCATCTCTGTGGCGGTGTTTGGCTGGTCTGGTCTCGGTTATGCTTTTCCTTGTCACCTGGGCGAGGACCACCATGTTGGACATCCTCGACCAAGGGCCGTGTAGTTCCGGGGGATTTCACGTCACTTTCTAAAGCGGGACACGGTTCAATTACTACACGCATCATAGGGATTTGCTAGAGCAGCGCACAATGAATGGACAACGGAAAAAGCATGATTCTTGACCAACTTCAATAGGTCCTTCTTTCTGGGTGATACCAATCGGGGAGTTCATACGGATTGCAGCAAAAATGCCTGAGTTCTTGTTTAGCTTTTGATCACGTCTTGTTTCATTTGTCTGCTGAATTGTTGACTCCCCTTGGTGTGAAGATGCTCGCCATTATTATTCGCTAATATTTGTGTCACTAACGCCCTCGCAATCTAGTGCCCCTTCCTGTCCTCCTGCAACAACCCAGTTCCTGTCTTCAAGATCTCCTCAAACACATTCTTTCTTGGCCCCTTCAGCTCGCTCGAGTGAGTTCTCAGAATCTCCGCAACCAACACCAACCCATTCTCGCGATCTTTGGCCGTGGCAGCAGCCGATGGCTTTGTCTCAGCCTGTTGAGGGTTGAGGTTCAGCCCTTCCATGATCGACGTCACCTCAGCTGGCTTATCCTCCTCCTTCTCATCCTTAACCTCCTCAATCCTCCCACTATCACCACTCTCGCTCTCCAAACCAGCAGCAACCTCCACACTTCCCGTAACCGCCACCGCCAACTTCTTGACCGCCTCCGTCCCCACGTTCAAAACCCTCAATACAACACTCGCTCCTCCATCCGTCGACCGCGCAAGCAACGCCAGCACGAACAACACCTCCGACCGCAAAGCCGGGTACTTTTCCTGCGCAAGCAGATGCGTCAAGTGCTTCGCAATTAACGGGCCATGCAACTCATAAAACTCCTCGCGAGTTGTGCCCCAGTCCTTCTCGTCCAGAACTTCGACCTTGTCCTCTCCCTCGTGGGCAGAAGCCTGCAATGCTCTGACCACACTCATCACCCCCCTCGCAGTCTCGATCTTCGTCGGCTCCAGATCCGATCTCGCACCGAGCGTCATCAATAAGTGGAAGTAACTCTTGACCTCTTCCTTTTCCGTATGCTTGAAGGCCGCAGCCAAGGGCTTACACAGCTTGGCGACGTTGCCGGGCGCATTAACCACCAACAGTCTCGCAAGCGAAACTGCAGCAAACTGCACCTGCGGTTGCACCGCCGTCTTGATCCACGCGCCCGCAAGCAAATCGGGCAGGAAGGCTTCGCCTATCGGGATCTTGTTCCCCTGCGGGATGGCCAGGTTCTTGGCGAACGAAAGAATGGCGTGCAACAACTGCGGGGTGGCGGGGACAGCATTGTTCGAAGGATCGAGCGCTTGCGCGAGGAGAGAAGCCAGGTGGGTGTGCACGTGGAGATCAGGATCCGCGACGAGCGCGGTGCTAGCTTCGTCGGAGCGAGACAAGTTGCCGAGACATAAGCAGGCGGCGGTGCGGAGGTGTTGGTTCGCGAATTCGTCAGAGGACAGCCAGAGAAGGAATTTGCGGGACACGGGGCTGGAGGAGATCGGGTAGAGCTCGGAGAAGGAAGGGTGCGCGGATAGGTCAGCCAGCAAAGTCACAAAGGTGGTGCAGACGGTCTTGAGCTGGTCGAGGTCGTCCAGGTCGGGTTCGGGTAAGTTCTCGTACGAGAAGCACGCGTTGTAGAAGGCTTGTTGGAGGTGGAAGATGTTGGAGGCTGAAGAGAGGAAGGAGGGTTGGAGGGATTCGTAAGTTAAGTAGGCAAGGGCGACGGTGCAGAAGCCGTTAAAGAGCTCGAGGGAGGGAAGGCCGGAGGGGGAGCCGCCGGCGAGGGCGAGGAAGACGGCGGGGGTGGAAGGGTCGGCGAGTTCTGGTTCGGGTTCTGGCGGGGTTTGTTAGCTACTAAGCGGATGTGATTGTCAAATGGTTATGCGTACTCTGGGACACGAGCAACTCGAAGATGTTGTTGATGAGATGGAGAACTTGGTCGTGATCTCCTCCTGGTTGAAGGGAACCCTCTTGCAACAGAGCTACAAGAGCTTTACTTAACCCTGCCTCACACACCTGAAGCTGTGCCGGCTCTAGAGTAGGATTAGCCGAAGATTCGAGTTTTCAGAGTTCGGGGGGACCGTACCATAGTCAACAATGACGTTATATAAAACCGGCAACAGCAAAGGAAGAAGAGACCTGTCGTTCAGAAAGCGGATGACAGTACGAAGTTGACCAGACTCAACCAGCTTGGCTCTGTTCTCATCTGTGGTATGGTCAGCCTAGGCCCCTTTTTTCATGACTGTATACAGAGTTCCTACCGCAGTCGGCACATCCATTTCCAAGCACACGCAAACATTGACGTTTCAAGCTCAGATCCAGTTCTTCTGTTGGTAAGACTTTTAATACGAAGTCTAAGATGCCGGCCTCTCTGAGAGAATCTCTTAAACTGGCTGTTTGATGAGTTGATTAGTTAGCTACTCATCTTGCTAAGTGACCTTCGCTATCTGGGTTTCGAAGGATTCACTATGTCTACTGAGATAAAGAAGAAACTCACGATCTCTGACGCCATCACCGATTCTTTCCAGAAGACCGGCCAGCGAGTCGAGCGGTTTATCTCCGCCGTTCCAAGCAGCTTCAAGCTGGCTCAACAGATTTTCATTGAGTGTGAAAGCCATCCTGTCTTCTTACTTCCGTCGCGGTAGTTGCCGATGAAAAAAAAAGAATAAAAAAGAATATTGGTTGCGAACAAGCGGTGATGTTTGGGAGACAAAGGAGAGGAGGTTGAGGTGAGAGCTCCAAACAATAAGGTGAGTGGGGCTCCAAAGTGGGGAGGTCAACAAGGTACCTATAGCGGTTACTCGAGTGAGGTAATCAAACTGATTGCAACAACTACCTCCGTACCGTGGAATGACTGGTTCATCAGCAGTCAGTGTCTCTCTCGTTTCGTCTATGGACGTGACTTTCATCCCTTCCTGGGTATTTGCTTGACTTGTGATCAATACCTTATCATTAACTGCAGCTTAACGTTCGGTGGTAGTGCTGGGCAGTGACATGCCTTTCAGGTCCTGCGCTAACACTGGAACGGGTTGATAGCTCCCCTTGTCAATTCCACAGGACTTGGCATCTGGATATCAGAACTGATTTCACAAGACTACGAACACAGTGGGTATGATGTCAACCAGAGAGAAATACAGAGTTTGAAGAATTCTAGCCCTTGAGCGTGAACCATATGATAACCCGAAAATTCACGTTGAACAATGACTCGTGCATCCTCCCATATTCAGGGGTAATAATCAAAGCAGCGCAAAAAATGACAAGAGGGTATACAACAAAAAGACACCCGTATATGCTACATGCCACATTATACACTTTACCGGTACACAGCAGTAGCCACTGCGACCGAGTAGGGAGACGGCTACACGTCCATCTTTGGGGCGCATAGATAGTATACACATGGCCGGCGCCGCATCGATCCCGGCCAGGATCATCTGTAACCATCGCCATGGGAAGCGTTCTTACATCCACACCCACACCATGCTGCGCTCACGCTACTGCCAACCACAGAAACCACTCCTTACTGCCTGCTACCAAGCCACTTGAGCTCGACGTACTTGCCGTGGTTACCCGTACCAAGAACAGGAAGCTCCCGCTTCTGGAGCTCCTTCTGGATGACCTTCCAGCGACCAACCATCTTCTCCTTGTCTACAGGCGTGACTCTCCTGGGGTACACCTTGACGTTCGGGAGCTCGGGCAAGATGCTGCTCTGTTCGATCTGCTCAGCAAGCTTCTTGGGCTTGGGAGGAGTGACGAGGGCATCCATGAAGTTGGCGACAGTCTGGATGCTGGTGAGTTTGCCGTCGGAGAGGATGTGACCGGTCATTCTCTGGATGCGCTTGGCGGCCTGTAATCGAGGGGAGGCTTTCGTTAGCTGTCTTGTCATGGGCATTAGAATTCGAAACTAGACGTACATAGAACTTGACGATAGGGTCCCGGATGATAGCCTCCTTCCAGTCGTTGTTCCAAGACTTGCGAAGCTCGACGGCCTCATCGACGGTCAACTTGACCAGGGAACCCTCCTCGCTCTTCAGACGATAGCCGAGCTTCTTGCCCTCCTCGAGCAAGTGCTTGGCCTGCTCCTTCTCGCCGAGAGAACGTAGCCTGTTAACCTCCTCCTGCCACTCGCGCTGGTAATGGGTTTTTTCCGCCGCGTTGCGCATAAGAATCCAGACTCTCTGCAGGTCGCTCTCGTTTTTGAGCGATAGCTCACCGTTCTCCCCACGGCACATTTCCACGGAGACGGTCCTCTGCCAGTAATCACCGTTGCCGATAATGGACGCGATATCCGCAGGATTCTTAGGGTTGGCGCCAAACTTTTTCAGAGCCAGACCCTCGACGAGCGCCCTCCTCAAAATGACTTTCAACAGCCTGGGGTCTGTGATCTTCTCTTGCGGGGCAAAACCCTGGTATTCGAACTGCTTCCCGCCATCTTTGAAATGCTCCGGTTTGCTCCACCAGTCGGACATGCCACCGATCTCTTGCAGCCCCGCGCCGGACGTGGCGGGCTCATAGTTGGGGTCTCTGATCTTCTCTGGGGCGTCGGCCCGCGTGGGTTGTCCTGGAAGAACGAGGTTGACCTGTCTCTGGGTTTCGACGAATCCTCCTTTCCTCTTCCTCTGTTGTTCAGCGGTTTCGGTAGGCTCGGTCGCAAGTTCGGCGGCGGCGGCTACCGGGGCTTCGGGAGTGGTCTCGGGAACAGAAGAGACGCATCGGCGTTGTGTCTGGACGGTGTTTTGCCAGACGCGGTTACGGGCGGAGATTTGTGTCGAGAAGTTGCATGACTGGCAGGTGGAAGAGGAGTCGGCAGCGGCCCTCAAAATGCGAAGGGGAGCGGCCGATGTGGAAGCGATAGACGACGAAGAGCTGCACAGGGCAGAAGCAGTGGACGGTATCCTCGGAATGCGGCGCATGGCTGGCGTGTTGAGGTTGCAACTTGCGACGACAGCAAGGTGCAATGGGGGCCTGTATGGATTGTCCGGGGGGGTGGTGACCGGGTTGGCGATTGCGTTCGCGGGTGCGGACGGGGCGACAATAATCGGGCAACGAGCGGGCAACTCGAGGCGCGACGGATGGAGTCTTGCCGGTCAAAAAAATCGAGCCCCGTTCTGCCCGTCCATCGGCCCAGTTGCCGGCCCAGACATACCCCGGTCGGCCAGCCCGGCGGGTGCTTGGCGCTGTGGCAGCCACTGAACAGTCTCCAATTGCGCGCAGAGTGCTTCCCTCCAGCTGTTGACGGTTCAAGCTTGGTTCCATCCGACCCCGCGATTGAGATTCAGCCACATCTGCTGGTGGCTGAGTGAGAAGCTAGCGGTCGGGTAGCTCGTAGCGGTTCGCAAGCTTTCGGCCAAAAAATCTCTTGAATTGGACAATGATCAGATGGGCTCCCGGCAACATCTACAAACTCCATATTTCCCTACCTCGCCTGCCTAAAAAGTGTCAGAGCTCCCTCGAGAGCCCCATCTTGCCCTTTAGCCTCGTCCGGACCCGACAACTCGACTTCGACGCCGATTACATAGTTACCCAAAACCGGATATACTTAAATATTGCTTCAAAGCCGATTCAATGGCGCCCCCGTCGAACCCCCGCAGCGTCTCGGACGCAACACGCTTCACGCCCACGACTCCTCATGCCAGCTCCAAGTCGGCGGATCCCCGGCTCAACACCCCCAAGGGCTCGCCAACAAATCCCAAGGAATCCAAGATGCCCGGCACACCCAAGTTCGTCGAGACACCAGAGCAAAGGGTTGCGCGGTTAAGAGCTGCGCACTTGAAGGCGAAGCAGGCGCAGGTCTCGAGGATGGACCGGATCATCGACGGCAGCAGACGCTTCTTCGACTCGGCTCACAAGGTTACCGTCTTGGGGTTGATTGGTTTCACAGGTTAGTGCAGTCCGGTCTGGCCCCTCTCTCTTGTCGCGTCTCCCCCCAGTTTCCCGCAACCCGGTACCTGGTTCGGGGCCATTGGATCCAAGAACAAGAACTAACATACGTCATAGTGATGGCCGGCTTGGTAACTGCCTACACCGCCGCCGACATGATAATTTACAACAAGAACCGCAAGGCCGAGTTCATCGAGGCGCAGAAGAAGATGGAGGCCGATTCGCTCGAGGCCGCCCGCCTGGCCTACATTACCGGCAAGGCGACCGAGGAGCAGACTGCGCTGGTGGAGGAGTACCTGGAACGTGAGCGCGAGGCCGGCCGTCCGAAGCCCTCCATTTTCTCCAAGCTCCCCAGCGTCATCGGCGCCCCGACTCCCATCACGAACGAGACGACAGACCAAACGACAACGAGCGTATCAGAGGCGGCGACGTGGCCCGCGGCGACGACAACACCGAAGGCGACCGAGGAGCAGCAGTCTGCAGCGGCGGATGCGGTTGCCACGCAGGAGAAGTCTGGGCTATGGGGCTGGCTTACCGGCTCGCTGAAGAAGGAAGATGTTGCTGCGGGTGCGGGACAGCAAGCCCCCACATTGGTCAGCGCTGTGAAGCAGGAGACGAGCGCCATCAAGGAGAAGGCGCAAGCGGCGTTTGAGAAGGAGAAGGAGAACCAGAGGAAGGGTGGCCCCCTCGACAAGGTGGGCCTGCCTGAGCAGAAGTGAGCGAGCTGGAGCGAATCGAGGAAAAGAGAAAGAGTCCATTCTCCGGGGCAGGCGATCTAAAGATGTGGCGGTCTTTCTCGACACTGAGGGACGAAGGTGGGGAGTGAGGACATCCAGTCGATTTTGCTCGTGATGGTCATTTCTTGGAGACGCATCATTCAAGCAGCCTAGGTCGTTTACGGTCTGGCGATGTTAGGCGTCGCTATATCTCAGACATGGTGACTAAAACTAACCAAGCATTCTATGAGAGTAAACATATGTCGGGCGGGTGGCGTGGGCGATGGAACCGCACAGCAACCTCTGCGGAGAATGGCTGCTGCTGGGAGACCGGCATCATAGAGCTTCGCGGGACCTGTAGTACGCATGATATTGCGTACAAAGTACAGTTTCAAGAACACGACAAGAAGTGTTGATGAACGATAGAAGAACGGGCTAGGGATTATGCTCGACAAAGAGCCCCCTACCCCATGTACCATAGTGTAGAAAGGAGTCATTGCATAAATCGGCGCAGAGGAGATGGATTACGTACATAAGAGACAACATAGTCGTAGGTGTATTCGAAAGTGTACTGTATGTTTTGTATACCTCACAGCCACAAGGATCTCCATCACGTTGAGTCAGGCATTATGAAGATTGGTCAAATCGGTACAGCCTGGACTCAACGCTGGCACGAGACGTTCAACAGTCAGGTTTTAGGTTTTAGATTATTCATCAATCATTGTTATCTGCGTAATGCAATTAGTTGAGCTAGTAGACCTGAACTTGGGTGACTAGAATAGTATCAGTCACCACCTCATAATCGTCTCTGCCTTCTTCCCCATGCGCTGTGTTTCATCCCGGGTTTGGGAGTCAACTTGGTATATAAACGACCGTGTGATGTTTTGAAATGTCAATAACGACTCCCCGCCTCCCCCTAAAAGGCCCCGAATTCCGAATGCAACCTAGTGAAAGCAAAAGAGATATGAGTATGTTAGTTTTTGGCTTTTCTTCTTCTTCTTTTGACCAACGCGCTGTGTCCTTGAAACTCCTCCAGACCAGATGAGAGATGGTGCAATGCTGTTGCATTGCCAGCCCAGTCTCAAGTTTGACTATAGATATCCTGGTATGGCCGTAGTAGAGCAGACAAACGCAGAATACTCGATTTCCGAGAGCTCCTGGAGGTGTGGCTCCATCTCCGACCCATTCAATTCTCTCCTTCCTTATCCCAGGTCCTCAGGAGCTACCTCACAAGGTACTCTGCCCCAAGCTTCCGCGAAGCTCCCCCCCCTCCTTGATGTTTCGTCCTCTCCCACCCAAAAAAAAATCAATAAAATTGGAAAGGAAAGATCAGCTGATCATCCGCCTACCGCCGTCCTACGACACGATAATATGGTTGAAATGTCCCGGAACCTTCATCCGGCACTTCTCGCAGTCATCGCGATACCCTATGCTAAACGACCTCTTCATGCCCGGCTGGTTGGCCATGGTCCACGAGCTGACCGTGTGTTTGGAGCGCTGATGTCCCCGTTTATTGGGGGGTGACGTGGTCTTGGGCGATGTCTGTGGGGATCCCATGTCTATCTCGACACCATCGAAACTACCGTGACTATAACCATGACTATGACCTTGGCCCGGGCATTCTCCCTGGGGAATAGGCGTCGGCTCGCGAGGCCCCATTTGGCTGTTAAGAGAAGAGTTGCGTAACGGCATGGCGGAGAGGAGTGGGTGGCTGTGGGTTAGTTGGTCGAGGCTACTGAGGCGTTGGCGGGGAGAGGGGTGTTGCTGGTCGTCGCGGTGGTCGTGGTTATGGTGATGTTGATGGCCGGGGTGGTACGACTCAAGAATCATCCGCGGACTTTCCCCCATGCCGCTGTCTTCCATGTCCCCTCCTACCTCGCTGATGGGAGAGGGAAGCCGACGGTTCTGCACCATGCTCCAGTCCTCCATCACCTGCGCGGTAGCTGCAGCGCCGTCAAGAGAGCGAGGGACGCTTTCGTGGCCTAGCAGTGAGACGGACGGCTCGTGATGCTGCTGTGTAGGCGGAGGGACCCCATATGATCCCCGGTGGTCCATGGTGATGTTACCCGCCGCGCCACCCCAGTGCTTACCCCGGCCTTGCTCGGCGAAGCTACAGTGAATGGGCGTCGGGATGCGCTCACTGATGCTGGGTTCAGGCGCCAAGTGGTCTGGTTGAAAGTTGCCTGGTTGGAGATACTGCTGATGCTGGTGCTGATGCTGATGCTGCTGTTCTTGATGTCTCGGTTCCGGTTCGCAGTCCATCATTTCCATGTCCATGCTATCCGGGCTGTAGTTTGACGGGAGCTCCGGCTCGGCCGCCCATACGTGCTGCTCTGTGACCTCGGGGGCATTATAGTCTGAAATATCCGGCGCCCCATAATACTGGTAACCCGAGACGACGGGCTGTGGGTTCTCTTGCGGAAAACTCGGTGTAGACATCCATCTTTTGGCAGTGGGTGATGTCCGTACAGGCAATGTTTGTTGGCGTTTCTGGAGCAGTTGTTAGCTTCCTATAAAGAGCAAATGATACGACGGTCCCGGATGGGGGAAGGTTGACAGCAGACGTCGTGCGAGGAAAGGCGGGGCAGATTTCTAGAAGAAGACGTCGGGTGAGATAACCCTTGACCGAAGCGAAAGGCGGCTTACAGTTCGGTGCTCAGAGAAGCCTGATACCCCTCCCATTGCGGCGTCTGCATAATCGTCCTCCCGCGATCTCTTTCGAGGGCCTGTGGCCCATGCATGAGGAGCCATCATGTCGTCCAACCTGCGTGTACGCAACACGAAGCTGTGCGTAGGCGATGACCAAGGTTGACAGTCCGCAAGGGTATCAATCGAGCTGTTACGGTGTAGGAACGAGTAGGGGTTAGAAGAGTGCAAGCCTCTCGTTATTATAAGTACAACCCGGCTGGAAGGTCGGTGTTTGTGGCAAGAAAAAACCGGGTAGCTGACCGGGACTGAAAGAATGCTGAGCGCTGTGTGTGTGTATGTGTGTGTGTGTGTGTGTGTGTGTGTGTGTGTGTGTTGGTCGTGGTGGTGTTATCGATCTTTGTAATGCTGAGATGGATGTCACGGTATCGGCACGTCTTACCAAGACCACTCACGACCTCAAACCGTCTGACGAACTGAAAGAGAGAAGATGCCCGAATTGCCCAGCTCAGCACTCCTTGCTTGCCCTTTGGACTGTTCGGTTTGATAGGTAGAAGCCGCTTGAATGGTGAATAGGAGACCGCCTTCTCGAAGGGAGACCAATGGAAAGGGCGTTGCGGCAGCGACAGCGGAGGTGAGGGGGGGCTGACTTGTTCCGCTCGTCAGTTCCCAAAAGAGCATGGGGATGGTTTACCCACTTGGTTCCTTGCCATTTGGGGTCCCAAACTGGGGGGGAGTGGGCTTAGGTTGTCACCGACCGTCCCTCCAAACCGCTCTTCGTTCCTTCCCGTGCGGAGACAACGCTGTCTAGGATCTTTTTTAGTCTGGTCTTGGTCTGGCGATCGACAACTCCAGTCTCACGTTGCAGCTCTTGTACGTAGGTAGTGTACCTGAGAAAGCGGCTAGAGGTGCCGATTCAGAAACACCAAAAAGGTCGTCGCTGAATCTCAACAATGGAATATACCGTGTGTTGGTGGGATGCCAGTACAAAGAAGCCCTCAGGGTCGGCACCGTCAAACCCCCAGCTTTGATCAACAAGCTACGAGTTAAAAGAGGGCTGAGGTTGCAGGGTCTGGAAAGCTAAATAGTCCCGTGAAACATTCAATATCCTCAACACCCGCCCTCTTTCACCAGGATCTAAAAAAAAACACCGATGCATGATGGAAAAAGACTGGCAAGTGTTCGCCGGCAGGCATTTACGTCAGTCACTGCAAGGATGTCAAGAAAGACATCTGTTGTGGACTTGGTGCAGGAGAAGAACAACACTGAGACATTACGTGCGTGGCACAAGGAATCTGAGCTGTGATTACTATTTACCGCAAAGACTCGGGCGGATGATGTTTAGGTTGCCTGGAAATCAGGCATAATCTGTAAGCTGACTGCAACATTCATGTCCGCTAGTAGTTGTATATAAAAAGGTGATCAAAATATCTCCATCCTCTAACGCCCTCGAAAAGACAGGTGGGAACAAAGCAAGGCATTAAGGAATCGAATTTACAATACTTGGGGGTAACAACACGTCTCCCCCACTTATCTTGGCGGCAACAAAATGCACATATTTGGGTGGTGTATGTGCAGATGATGCCTAGTTTTCCGGGAACCTAGGAACGAACACCCCGAGTCTAAGGTGTACGGTATCACAAAAGAACACTTCATGTGTTGCAGACAATTTTATGATTGGGTGTTAAAACTGAAGAGTTGTTTACCATGTGAACAGACCCGCCGCCCTTTTGAAGAATTCCTAGTGCGTACCCTTGCCCAGGACAAATAAAGTGGACTCCAGAGCACAAAGGAATGTCAATGGCAAATTGACCAGACAGCCACGGCTTTATAGGGTCCCGTCGTGAACACCTATCGATGACTATGACTGGCTACCGTAATGACACATGAACACAAGAAAGTCAGGTGGAATTACTACCGTCTTAGAATTTACGGTAATGTCATAGTTCTGGTGATGGGGTCTCCTCCAGCTGTAGTTCATGTTATTTCGTCGATCAATGTGGGGAAGACCCCTTCAGCCCCCTCAGTCGCCTTTGTTGCGCAAAGCAAGCAACAGTGCAGCGACCTGAAGAGCTCCAGCCCTATGCCAGCAAACATGTCGAGACGCATTGCAAATGACTCTTCAGTTCCAGGTTTGCTTCAAGATGATCCTGACCCTCAGTCAATGATCAATTTTTCCCCAGTTAAGAATTCCATTGGCCGTTTCGTCAGACTTGGCTGCCGGCTCCACACCGGGGACATCACGAGCGTGGACCTTGGTGTTCTGGTTTCCATCAGAAATTCAAAATCCAGGTAAGTTGAACACACTATAACCACACAAGCTCTTTACTTCCTCATTCGTCCATATCATCCGCTTCTACTCCAGTAGGCGATCATCTGTCCTTGAAAGGCTTGCTGGAAGATCAGCAACAGTTGCGCCAGGCTTCAGAAACACAGATTCCAGACTATGATTTGGGTGTGAACGGTCCTTGGTCACTTCAAAGCGAGGTACAGACACTTGGACCGCTTTAACTCTAAATCCTAGGTACACGAGAGTATCCGGCGTACCTTAATTCCTCGATGCCAGAAACTGCGAGCTCGCTGCAGCACTTCAAGCCCCAGTCCGTTCCAACATCCCTCCAGTCGACATAAGCATCAGGCCAGGCTAGGTGGTGCTCAGCCTTACAAGGCAACCTAGAGGTATGGACAGGTTTTTGTTAGTCAACCGAAATCGAAAGACCGGACGGTTTGCCATGCTCCGCAAGATCTGCCAGACCGTACATCATAGACCGACGGTTTGCTAGAGCTATTGTATAGGTACCCAGATCGGTACCGTACCTGCCAGCCTAGGTTGTGTATTTGCAACTTTGAATCTAATCACTGAACTTTCTAGTTAAGGTCTCTTCCTTCACTTTCAGGCCTGGCTGTATAACCTGTCCACAACATCAACAGGTGTTGGGGATCCTTTCATATACGGACACGACATTTTCGGCCAGTTTTCTCCATGTATACAGGTTGCTACTCATCAAGGGTCTTCTTAGCTTCAGCGACATCCAAGCCATATTGTCTTGTTCAGGACAAAGGGGCCGCTGGCCTCTCACTCTGCAAGAAATGGCCCATTGCTGAGTTGTATAATAACTCCATTCTCATGACTTTGAGAATAAGGGGGGAAAAAAAAGAAGCCTTGAATCCAACGTTAGTACAGAACGAAAGTCAGAATCTGACATCTATACCACCTACGCATGGTTTTGTTTGCGAGTGCCCGTTGTAGTGTAGAGGTACCTTGATGGCCAAGAAGAGTGAAGCTTAAGTGCTCGGCTTGGCATCCTCGGTAACCGCTCCGGCTTTCGGAGCCCACCAATGCACATGTCCCCGAACAGGATCCATCCAAACACGTCACATCCTCAAGAAAAGAACGTGTCAACGAATAAAATCCACTCTTGAAGACATTGGTGATATTGGATCCCCTACTGTATGTTGGTGCCGTTGGCTGTGAAGATGGGATGTTGGAGTAAACGCCTTTTTGATGATGTCTCTGAATTGGTGAAGAGACTTAAGAGATGGCAAAGTTGCGGAGCGAGTCTTTAAATTGTCTCCGAGTCGCCAACCAATGTAGATGATGCGAACAAGATTGCCATTGAATGTATTGACGACGATGTATACCCTTACAATATAACGTATGTTAAAAGGCAGGGGCGGTAGGTGGCTTGAGCTTCCACGTTCCCCCCGTTCACTGAAAAGCCAGCACCAAATCTCTTACCATTGTTACTTGTCGGCGCCCATCCGTAGATACGTGCGTGAATGAATCAAACACCCTCATGACCGAGGATACCGGCGTCCGTCAACTCGCGGCCACGGGAGTCGCTGCTGCGGGCCGTGACGTGATGTCCTCACTGGCGTGTCGAGAAGCAGTGGTTCATGTTGCATCGAAGCGGCCTCGAACCCTGGAAAGAATCAACAGCTTCTACCTGGGAGCCCTGATCCATTGGTCCGTTTATCGGACACTAGCAGACGGAAGCGGATGGAGTAGCCGAGTCGTGGTGAGGCCAACAGCGCCCGAGACGAATGAAGAACCCCGAATTACCACGCCCACAGCACCACCGGCTAGCCCAGAGTTTCAGCGCCATGCTTGGAGGGAAAAATCATGTCGTTGACACGCTTGCCCACGCAATAATGTTTGTCGATCGAATCCATCCGTGGGCTCTCCGTAGGCTTGTTAGTTGAAAATACAGGGTGCTGCTTGGCATCTAAAGCGTGAATGGTTCCCGTGAATGTTAATGGCAGGCGGCATTTTTCCAATTCCACTCGCCACACAAATTTTCGTACCCGCTGACTGACTGTGTGTGTCAGTGTCTACGGGCATGTTTCCCTGCCCCGCACAGATCTTCTCAAAAGTTTACGGAAAGATACACCCCGGACTTTGTGCCTGCCTGCCCGCTTGCTTCCCGCTGTCCACATCCCGTCTCCGGTCGCTGCCCTCAGTCACCTTGTTCGATTGTCAAGTTGGATGAGAGGTCCCCTGGGTACTTACAGTAAAGTAGTTTGTGAGTCACTCGTACGAGAATACTTTGAGCTGTACCTTGTTTGGCAATTGATATCCATTCGTCTTATAAGTAGCAGGACGAAAGCGTTGTTTTCTGCCGTCTCTCTCTACATCTCAAAATCTATAGACAGTCCAGTCAATTACCTCGGGCCTGGCCTCATCCCAAAACCCTTATTCTAGGAGCTACGCTACCTCGCTACCTATTGTGCCTTCCATCTGCTCATCTTGGCTTCGGTGGCTGCAGAGTTTCTTTGTTATTGACTCCCCTTCAACCCTTCCTTGTCGCCGCCTCCCGGGTTAATCACCTCGCCCAATCACACGTCTGCCAACAGGGTCTTGCCTGCTTTTAATTCGCCCTTACCTGTACTTCAAGCTCCTTCCACTGCCGAGATTCTTTCCTCTTGACCTTGCTAAGCAAAAGTCAAACCACCTTCGTCGACCAGAGTCATTCCTGAACTCACTTTTCTTGACAACCTCACCTCTCGACTTCTTCTTCTACGCAATTACGGCTTAAGTCATTCCCACTGCAACCATGGTCGGCCCTGATATGGTGGCCCTTCGGGCTGATGACACAAGAGGTATGAACATCATCTCCCAAGCACCCGCGCGGATTATCACAAGCTCGGTGGACGTCATGACATCAACACAGTTGGGACAACATAACATATACCCGTGGTATTTCAAACCGAGCCAATTGTCTAGGTTTTTCGCGTGCTTTGGCTGTTCGCACGAACTCAAAATTTCACCAAGTATTTGCTACAAATTTCAAGCAATGTGACTAACACTATTTTTGCTTCGCAGTCGAGGGACAGGATCCCCTCATCCCTCCTGCTCTTCTCATTTCTGAGATTCCCATGACGGATGCCGCCCTCCAGACTGTCATTAAGGGCAGGAAGGAGGCCGTCAACGTCATCATGGGCAAAGATGACCGTCTTCTTGTCGTTGTTGGTCCCTGCTCACTTCACGATCCTGCCACAGCTCTCGAGTACTGCAGCAAGCTCAAGGCTCTGTCCGAAAAGCTCAAGGATGACCTCGTTGTTGTGATGAGAGCCTACCTCGAGAAGCCTCGCACGACCGTCGGCTGGAAGGGTCTCATCAACGATCCCGATATCGACTCCTCCTTCAAGATCAACAAGGGTCTTCGTATCTCCAGACAGCTTTTCTGCGACTTGACATCTGCCGGTATGCCCATTGCTTCGGAGATGTTGGACACTATCTCCCCTCAATTCCTTGCGGACTTCATCTCTGTCGGTGCGATCGGCGCCCGTACTACCGAAAGCCAGCTTCACCGCGAGCTTGCCTCTGGGCTCTCTTTCCCTGTTGGTTTCAAGAACGGCACCGACGGAAACCTCGGTGTTGCCATTGATGCTATCGGCGCTGCCGCGGCTAAGCACCACTTCATGGGCGTTACCAAGCAGGGCTTGGCCGCTATCACCCGCACCAAGGGCAACGAGCACGGTTTCGTTATCCTCCGCGGTGGCACCAAGGGCCCTAACTACGACAAGGAGAACGTTCAGGCTGCGAAGGAGACTCTCATCAAGAAGGGCCAGAAGCTCGCTATCATGGTCGACTGCTCTCACGGTAAGTCTACTACAACCTGGACACTGCACAATGCAACAGTGACTGACAAAGACTAGGCAACTCCAACAAGGACCACCGCAACCAGCCCAAGGTTGCCAAGGTCGTTGCCGACCAGATTCGCGAGGGCGAGAAGGCCATCATTGGTGTCATGATTGAGTCCAACATCAACGAGGGTAACCAGAAGGTTCCCGCTGAGGGTCCCTCGGCGCTCAAGAAGGGCGTCAGCATCACTGATGCCTGCATTGACTGGGAGTCTACTGTCTCGACCCTCGAGGAGCTCGCTGAGGCGGTTCGCGAGCGTCGTGAGGTAAACGGTGGCATCGCCAGCGGTGTGGCTACCCCCAAGCCCAACCCTCTCGAGGAGGACTAGAGGATTTCTTCCGAAAAGAGTGGTGAAACCGGGGTTGAAAAGGCAGAAATGGAGGGAGAGCTGTACCAAGAGACTGTGCAGTGGAGGCCGCATATGATGCAGGCCGATATTATTGAGAAGCTGCCCCATCCGTGCGAACAGTTCTGAAGACATTCAAAAGGAAAACGGGTCATTAAAAGTTCTTGCTTGTAGTATCACATATGGCGGGGAACCAAAAACAGGACGGCCATGGAGTCAGCGGCGAGCAGTAGGCATAGCATAAATACCTACTAGGACCTTCGATGAAGCATACATATTGATACCCATATGTCTGAACCACTATTCTGTCTCCATTTGTCAAAACGGATCCAGCTTAGGTGACTGCCAAGGCGGGATTTGGATGCTCTATCGCGAAAACAGTGCATTGTGTTACACCAGGAAGGCTTTGATCAGCAAATCTCTAATTATGCGTAGTCTAACGTTCCCTTGTCTTGATATGAGAGAGCCGTGCCTATCCTGCCATGTCAGCGTGCTGAAATTTGAACCATTCGGCAGACGTTGCAACTACTTTGGCCCAACTACACTTGGGTGTTGGGTGCTGAGGGTCGCCTTGAGACCTTCATGTACAGCTTGGATCATAAGAGGTATAACCCAAGCAGCACACCTCAGCCGGCTCAAACCGATCTCCGATAGATCCAAACCCATGAAGCTGTTACATCAATCCTCAGCATATTTGCACTCCGATCGATCACTCGCTTTACAAACCAGCTCACGCGCACGTTCAAGCACATGGTGAAACGCCAATCCATAACACCCATAGCGCCCCACACAAAACATGGACAGACATAACATTTCATTTTTTTCCCATCTTGTAATTTGATGGATATTATCACCCTTCCCCTCCGAGGGGACTATATGCCCCCTGCCCTGTACCTCCTGCTCCTCCTCCTCCTCCTCCTCCTCCTCCTCCTCGCCCTTGCCCTCCTGCTCCTCCGCTAAAAGCCCTCCTGAATAACCCCCCTCCAATCCCTCCCAAGCCACCAGCACCAGCAGTCCCTTCGGCCCTACTGCCTCCGATACCACCAGTCCCATCAAGACCACCCATCAGTCCCGACCTCCCCGACCTCCCCGCAGCACCTCCTCCCCCTCCAAAGCCAGCAACCCGCCCCTTCTCCAAAACCCTCCTCACCCCCGCCCACCCCAGCAGTCCGGCCGTGCTCAATATGAACCCCCAGACAATGATCTCGTCCTTCCTGCTATCTCGCTGAAAACAAGTCGTCGTCACGTCCTTTTCTTCGGCGTCTTTGCAGATTGGCAGGTTATATTGCAGGCAAAAGGCGCGGTTGCATTGGGTGCAGGACGAGGAGGCTGCACGCTTGGATCCACCAAGATGAAGGGACTGGTGGGAGGGTGATTGCCCGTTCGGGGAGCGTGGGCTGTTGGGGGATGCGGTGGCGGTGATGGTCGCGGTGGGTTTGGGTAGTGGCGGTGGTGGTGGTTGTTGAGGATTGTTGGCTGGATCGTCGGGTTGAGGGCCGAGACGGATTATGGTGCTGTTGGAGAAGCAGGTGCATTTGCAGAATGTTGGGGCGGCTGTGATGGGGAGAGGTGTTAGTAAAGTAGGTAAGGTTGGGAGATGGGAGGGACGGAAGGGAAGACATGGGAGGGGAGGGAGGGCAAGGCAGGAGGGAAACGTACAGGCGCTGACGAGGGAGAGAAGGGAGAGGACGAGGATGGTCAGAATGTGTATTCGCGCCATCTCTGCTGGTTTGTTATGTGATGGTAGATGTTGGAAAGGCTGAGTACGGTAATGAAGAGCACGAAGCGTTATCGGCGCATTGGTTTCATCGAATGGGTGTTGTCAACTTGGGAGATCGAAGTGCTTCGGTTGAAACTGCTTGTCCGCAGCGACTCGATCTCATTGACCGCGCGCAGGCCGGTTCGGGGGTTGACTGATCGGGGCCTTGGAGACGGCGAACTCGGAAACTCGTATATCGGACGGAAGCTGTCCGGGCGGCCTGTCGGATCGTTGCTGGTTCGGCGCAAACAATGGGTGAGAGAGCTCGATAACGTCGCGGGAAGCGGCCGGCGGGGGTGGCAGGGCTGCAAGGGTCATCAGTGGTGTCGGTCGAGTCGATCGCCAATGCCAAGCCATTTCCCTCCCCTTCCAGTAAGTGGCATTTGCCTTTGCCTGCCGCCAACCTTGGTGCGCCACACTAACACCCGTGGCATGGCGGCAGGTGCTGGATTCTTGAGCAGGCACCACAGCCCCAGCTCCACCCGAGCCACCAAGACCCATCAAAAGTTGCACTCGTGCACAGACCACTTTCACCACATTTCCCAAGGTATAAGATGCCCTCCAACGCATCCCCCTTCTTAGACTTTTCTTTTCTCCTTTTTCTCTTCGCCCTTCGGGGCAATTTGGTCAATTTGAAACGATACAGAGAAGATTAGCATGGCCCCTGCACTAAGGATGACACGCTACTCAAAGAGACGCTACCAATTTTTTTTTTTCACTTTGATCTCAGCTTAAGGGTTGGGACATAGGGAAGAAAAGTCTCTTGCATAGATATCCACAGGTGGATGATGTTTTGTTTGAAGCTGTCCGTCACCTGGTTGAATTCCTCTTTGGACGCACACTTGGTTCGCGGCGCTGGCTTCTTGTCGCGACAAATTGATGCAAGTGATATCGCATCCGACACTGAGCAAACATCACGGCGAAATCATTGTGAAAAATTGCCGATCTGATATGTTCATCTGCCGCACGTTGTCTGTCCTCTCGTGCCATTGCTACTGGGTGTCGTCGTATGAGGGTCTAGCCACACCGTAGAGGTAGCATGTTTCGCACATCCTCCCGTCGTCAGCGCAGTCAGTCTTCTGTCTCAGTTGGGATTGCTTTCGATTTCTCGTGCGCTGCGATACGGTGCTCAGCTCGTGACTACAAATGTATCAGGACCGGGATAGTTGGACGACAACTCCACGAATCAGGACATCACATATCAGAGAACCACCAGCTCATGTCAAAGCTATACATAGTATATGCGCAAGCCTTTGACAACATCGATGAGACCTTTGACATTATGCCTTGGGTATACTCTTACTACACATCATTACACCTTTGAAGTTGATGTTTACGCCGTTGCTGAATCGAAAATCCCAAAGGGAGTCTAACCGATATATTATCAAATTATTATCATCGCTATCACAATTTTGCAACAACCTTCCTTAGCCATAACGAGCGGTATCGGACTGGTTCAACTTGACCAACTGATTGATCGCCCGCTAAGCACAGGTCTCGTCAATCTTGTCAGAGACGAGATGCGATAAGCCATCCGCAAACCATGGGGTATCGTGTCCGCCTTCAAAGCCAGTCAAACAAAAGAAACTTTGCCACTCCAAACGCCCTGTTGATGCTGTGAACTTTCCATCGATCTTGCGAGGACCCCTACAAAACTCACCCTGTCTCCAAACCTTTCTGTCATTCGCAGTTCGGTTTGTCTCATGACCAGCACTCGCTCTGTTTCCGGAGCCATCGTTGACACCAACAAGCGGCGACACCATCCAAACAAGGCGTTGAAGATCTTGATGTCAGTCCCTAAGCCAGACCAGCAGTAGCACTCATCCGACTCAACCTTCGCTCAGCCTTTGTGGTCCCATTGGCAAGAGGACTGGTTGTGGGACTGCCGCTGAACTCAGCCAAGTCACCCGTGGTACTCATCCGGCTCACTCTCCGTTTCACCTTTGTCGACGCGGTGGCAGGAGGACTGATCATCGGACCCGGGCTGGCGTTGCCAGTGGGATTGTTGTCGCTGAAGCTGGTATTGGTATGCGCCCTCACAGGCGTACCAGGCATACCCTTACGAAGCTTGTTCGTCTCCTTATCCGACGACATTCCAAACCAATTCTTCTTCATGCTCGTCTTCCTGATATCCGTCCATCCCAGGAAGAAGGCAGTCAATACCGCGAGCACGCCGAAGCCCGCCGCCAGGTAAAACACGTTATGGATGCCCTCTAGATAAGCGCTCATGACGTACTTCAACAGGTCTCCCATCTTCACCAGCTTTTCGCGGTCCTCCGGCTTGGGACTCAAGCCAATAGTGCCGTTCCCGATCAGCGCCTCGACTTCCTCACGGGACATGCGGCGCTCCAGGGCCATTGTGATGGAGTGCGCAAAAATGTTGTTGGCGAAGGCGAGGACGAGGGCGGTGCCGAGCATTTGGGTGAACATAAGCAGGGTGATGGCGATGGTGGTGTCGATTGGGTGCATGTTGGCTGTCTGGACGGCGATGGTGGGCATTTGCGTGCCGAAGCCGCGGCCGGCGCCGTTGATAAGTTGGTAAACGGCGATAATGGCGAAGTGGGTGCCGCTGTCAATCGTGGACATAAGACCGCAGCCGACGGAGCAGAGGATGCCGGCGATGACGGCGTAGGGGATTATGTAACCAGTTCTCTCGACTGAAAAGTAATCAACTTGTTAGCAATGCTAGCAAATTGGGGAGATCAGAAGGGCTGGCTTACCTAGGAAACCTCCCGCGATGCCAAAGAACAGCTGAGCGCCAAAGCCGGGCAGCAAATCGAGACCGCTGGTGGTGGGCGTCTTTCCCTGAACCGACTGGAAGAAGATCGGGAGAAAGAAGGACATGCAGTACACCGTTGTCATGATGAACCATTGTGTCAAGGCGCTGGCCCAAACGACTCGCTTTGTCATGGTGCTGACTGGCAGCAGAGCGTGATCGCCCTTTCTGTAGTTCCAATATCCCCAAACGCCGAAGAGCAGAACAGAACCGCACAGCGATCCGAGAATTGCGCCACTACTCCAGGAGAAGGGCCCGCTAAGCTGGGCGGTGGTGAGAACCCAGACGAACAGAAAAACGGCGGGAGCCAAAAGTGCAAAGCCGAGGAGGTCGAACTCGCGGTGCAACCTCCTGAGAACCCTCCACGGATGAGGCTTCTTAATCTGCTCCGGAACCTGCATGAACATGACCGGGAAGAATAAGACCATACCGACTCTGAGATTGATCTTGAAGCAAGCGCGCCAGCCATCCTTGGTGTGTTGGGTCAACAATCCTCCAAAGAGCGGTCCGGCCCCAACACCCATCTGAGCAAAGGCAATGACGCAACCGATAACGGACGCACGACGCTTCGGGCTAGTGATGGCGGTGATGATTGTGAGACCGCCGTTCCAGATGCCGCCCGCTCCAAGACCCATGACCGCTCGGCCTGCAATGAGCGTACTTGAAGTCTTGGCTACGCTGCAGATGTAGGATCCAACCATGAAGATGAGAAGGAAGAAGTTGAAGGTCCATTTGGTACTAAAGCGGGTGTAGATCTTGCTGGTTAAGGGCAAAACGCAGGCATTGGCGAGCTGAAATGCAGTCGCATACCACGCTACATTTTCTATGCTGTTGAATTCGGTTGAGATGGTTGGAATCTTTGGCAGCGTTAGCGGTTTGAGTTCTTGTAGGAAGCGCAGACTGACTTACGGCGGTGGAGAGAATGGAGGTATCAAGGATCATCAGGAAAGCCGCAACCATAACGCAGATAAGAGCCACCCAGAAGTTGACGCGGGGTACCCATCTGACCAAAGTTGTCGAAGCTTGTGAGAGAACGCTCATGCGATTGGCGTTGCGCGTAGCTCGGTCCTGAGGCGGACGCTCTTCAATGGGGACGTCGACCAATTCCACCTCGTCCATCGATGAGGATCGCGCCGGTTTGGCGCGGGGCGTAAAGGGCGTCATGTTTGGTTTTCTGATTGCATCCGGATGCGAGCAATACAACAATTGCGCAAGTAAAGTACATGAGTTGAAGCAAAGGGTGTGAAAGCTGGAGGGTCCCGGATTCGTGACGATCGGAATCGAAAATAGAAGCGGGAACAAGGGGCAGAAGCTCGGGAAGAAAAAAGAAAGGTGGCCAAGCCGGCAACCCCGAACTACCCTTCACTTGACGGAGGTTTTGTCCATCCAGGTCTCCTCAAATGCTCGTCACCTCGTGGCCCAAAACCTTAACGGTCCGGCCGGTAGAACAGCCCACCAAAAGCGGCGCTTTGAAGTCCGAATGGCCCGGAGATTCACACAGTGACTGACGCACTTCGCGCCGTTTCAAAACGCACATCAACCTCATCTAACTAGAATGCAAGGTAGCCAAGAATCAGTAGAAATATGTAATAACTTGGAAGCCGCTAGCAAAGACATGACCATGGATAAGGAGCAGAAGCAGCACGCTGGACGCGCGGGAGATCTCCCTCAAATCTCCCGGGGCCTGAAACTCGACAAGAGGCAAGAAGCAACGGTTTTGCAGGCGGGCATAAACCATTGGACCATAATGCTCGACCCTGTTTTTCTCTCTGCATCGTTCCTAGAGACAACCACGGTTGAGCCGATCGGCTCGACGAAGGCATTTGTTGATAGTGGGCAGAACGTCGGCGTACCTCACTTGAGACGCTTCGACGTCGGTAGCTTCCCTCCAGCCATCCATGCTATCCATGCCTCGTGAAGAGAAGTGCAACATCGCGTGTTGGTCTCTCTTGGCTGAAAACGCGGCGATTGTGGTAAGGTTCAGGACGGCGTAATCAAGGTTCCAGAAAACACAAGGAGTATCGCTCGAGGAGGAGCGCTCATACGTGAGAATAAAGCCATGAATTCAATTCAAACCGAGATGACCATTAGGATGAGGTAGGTAATCAAACAAGATATAGATCGCAGCGGACAGTGGAAGTCAATGAATGGCATGGTACTGATGTGGTGATGGAACGTCGTTGTTGAGTGTGGAGTGATGTTGAGGCTGATGGACCTTCCCGTCCTGCGGTTGCAACCAAACCCCTGTCGGCCCGTCCAGGCACTGTCACTCAACCCCGGCCCCACTTGTTGGTGGAATCATATCACTGGATGGCTCGTGCGCTCTATTGCCGGCCGGCAACGTTTGCCCTCACTTCAATCTCCTCGGCGAACAACAACAGACAGCGAGTCATCCAATCAATGACCTGAAGCGAGGTACTACTTTTGAAGAGCAGTTCAAATTCCTATTGAAGGGCTTTATCCTTGATGGGGAATTGATGACTCGTTGAGGTCAAGTCACCGGTTCTCTCTCCCACTTAGACACTCAAGAGACTGACCCAACGCTTCGTTTTGGCCAGCGATTAATTCCTTATCAATGTTCATCATGTCTTAAAAGATTGAGCGAGCCGAATCTGGCGCTACGACGGCGCCGCATGTTCAGCTGAGCTTGCAATTTTGATTCACATCGGCATGCTGCCAAGTAACAATCGATTCGTCCAGAAGACTGTACCTCCATGGGTATAGAACAAGCAATAGGTACCTACCTACCCCTGATGTCGACATGGGAAGAGCGCCATTACAAATACCTACAGTCTCGAGAGGATTGGCCGGATGCCCTGGGGAGTCGGCTGGACACCGACTGGCCCCTGCCCGTGAAATGAAATCGGCAACCCGACGGGACCGTATGGGCGGATCGCGCTAGAACAGCCGATGAAGTGGTGGGCAAAGGGCCGGTTGGCGCCTGGTGGCTGTTGTCCATTAGTGGCAGGTGCCCCTGAAAGTCGATCCCACAAACACCACCATTGGAGCGCACAAACCTGCCCATCATCATGATGCCAGCCGGCGCGCCCTGGCCTGAGGTCATTTCCCGCGTGGTCCACTTCACTGTCCATTTTCGTGTCGTTGACCAGCATTTGGCCTCCTCGACCTTTAGCTTTTGCCGTGTGGTTCGTCACCTCATTTTACGGGGCGGGCAAAAGAAGGGGAAAAGGGAAAAAAAGAAAGGCGTCGACGGATTCCCGAAATCGAGTCCGTCCGTCCTCCAGTCCCAGCCAACCTTAGCCTACACGTCCATCTCTATCCCGCTCTCCTATTCTCCAGACTCGACCTTCTCCTTCCCCCGTCACTGACACCATTCATTGGCATCAACCTGCCCCTTGCCAAGTTTTATCTAATTGCTATTTTTGCTTTATCATTATCCTGACTTACTTACATTTCGCTACCTACATATTCTTTTGCTTCATTCAGTTGTTACCTAGTAGTGCCTCCGTTGGACACAGAACCTATCCGACACCGAGCTCCCCACCCAACCTTCTGCACAACATCTCGCATCCGCCCTTGCATGAGTGCCGATTCAGGTTGCGACTGCATGAATCCGCACCACCTAATAGCAACCAAGGGACCCAACACCAGGAACCTTCCCCGTTGAGAAACACGACCCTTGTCTTAACTACCTACGTCTACTTGCTTTCGACCAATCCTTACCTATGCACGAGACATAGGCTTTCGTAGTTACTCGACGAACCAACTCCTCGAACGAGAACTTGCACTCCACCAAGCTCGGCCCAGCGATACATCGTCCAAGATGGAGAACAACCCGCAACCCCCTAGCTCCCAGCCCAGACCCAGTGGTCTTCCTCGGCCGTCGAGACTCCCCGTTCCCGGCCAGTCCCGGCTACCCGTCCCACGATCGACCTCGCTCCGAAAATCGCCATCCCAGGAATCCCTGCCCGCGGACTCTGGCCCAGCTGGAACCTCGTTGCAAAGCCCGAGACTTCGATCTACCACTTCCCGCGACCAATTGACTTCGACCACCACGTCGAGGCGGCCCCAGTCCATGCTGATTGCGCCTTCAAGGGTTGTTTCGTCTGCCAATGCCAACTGTGCCCGCGCACCTTCACGCCAGGGACAGTCCCAAGTACCTGCGAGCACTACAAGGACAACACATCGACACAGCACCTATATTTCCCCATCGTCGTCAAGAGCCCCCGTTGTGGCATCTTCCATTGCTACGTCTAGGACAAGCCAGACGCCACGAACGCCAGCATCCAAACGACAGTCCTTGTACCAGCCCTTCTCGGCGTCCACAAGTAGCCAGACTTTGCACGAAACAGAGGCGATAGCTCCTGATGACAGCCCAACTTCTGCAGTCAGGTCGAACTCGACGTTGATAGAGAGGACGATCGAGACCTTGTCTCAGTTGCCCTCTTCGCCATCCGTGAGGGGAAAATCAGCTGCCTCTTTCTATAGTGACGGGATACCCAAGGGAAGAACTTCGTCAAGACCAACGAGTAGGCTTTCTCGACCTGGATCGAGTCATCAATCACACGAGTCCCTCGGTGCTTCTTCCGTCCACGGTAGCAGGCCTGGCTCAAGGTTGGATAGTGAGGATGATGGCTCCAGCTTCCACGGAACATACGGTTCTTTGAGGCCACGACAGAGCGTCCAATCATTCAATGCGCCAGTGGCGAACAAAGCCACCCCACGGGCGTCTCGAATGTCTCTCTACGGGGATCTACCGTCATCTTTCACGGATAATCAAAGATCCAAGACACCGAGCACTGAGAAGACAAAACCCGCAGCACCGCGCCCCCTTGCCAAGCGAACATCTGTCTATGGCCTCTCAAAGAAGCCATCTGCTGGGGCCACTCTGGAAAAGGGGACGCAGGGAACGGCGCCCAGAAAAGTATCCATGGCGTCGCAAAGGTCAGCGGCGACTTCTGTTGAAGGGAGTGTGTCAGCATCATCTGGAAGCACAGCAACTTCTGCCGAATCGACCGAGTCCTCCCCGGCCCAAGCGTACCGGAAAGCCTCATCGACGTTGCGCGAGCAGATCGCGAAAGCGAAGGCTGCAGCCAAGAAAGCTGCAGTACAGCCTATATCTGAGTCTGCCCCTGCCCTCGGGCACAAGTCATCTGGCTTCGGATCTTTTGGCGACGATGTGGGTTTCGCTTCGCATCACGATCCTTTCAACCAGCACAAGAATGACCAGTCACAGGCCAAGGTCCTGCAGGCACATTTTGCTACTGCAAGAACTAGCGGGCGCCTCAACATTGCTGCGATGGGTCTTAAAGAGATTCCGATTGAGGTTCTGGAGATGTATAAGCTTGAGGCTATCGGCGCCACTGGCGGGGCCTGGGCCGAGTGTGTTGATTTGACCAGATTCGTGGCTGCGGACAACGAGCTTGAGATGATTAGCGATACAATATTCCCCGATGTTGATCCACAGGAGGTGGTGAATGATGAGGACAGTGAAGGCAACATTTTTGCAGGACTCGAGACTTTGGACCTCCACGGAAATATCCTGGTGACTCTTCCAATGGGTTTGAGGCAACTTCGCCTGTTGACCTCCCTAAATCTGGTACGTGCTTAGGTCATCACGTTGTATTGGCCAGTTACTAATTTGTTCATCAGTCCTCAAACAGGCTGGCAAATAGCTGCTTGGAGGTGGTGTCGCAAATCACCTCCCTTAGAGATCTGAAGCTTGGCGGTAACCTCCTCTACGGTGAACTCGACCCTTGCTTTGCGAACTTGGAGAATCTTGAGATCTTGGACTTGCACGGTAACAACCTCTCTTCGCTCCCTTTCAACTTTGGCAACCTCTCTCGCCTTCGCGTTCTGAATGTTAGCGAAAACGCCTTCGCGTCTTTGCCTTTTGCTACTTTTGCGAAAATGCCCTTGACCGAGATCAACGCGCGCAAGAACCAGATCAGCGGTACACTAATCGAAGATTCGGTCGATTCTCTTCCGTTTCTACAAATCTTGGACGTTTCGTCGAACCAGCTCATCCGTCTTCGCTCCCCGACAAAGATCATCACTATGCCTGCCCTGCTTCAAATCTGCCTCTCCATGAACCGCCTGCAGGATCTTCCCGAAATTGGAAGCTGGGCCAAGCTGCATACGATTGCCGCCGATGAGAACAATATCAACGCTGTTCCGGAAGGTTTTACCAAACTCAAGCATTTGAAGTCTGTTGATTTCTCGAGTAACGACATCCGTATTATCCCTAATGAGGTGGGACGGATGGAGCACTTGATGATGCTGCGCCTCAGTGGTAACCCTCTCCGGGAGAAGAAGTTTAGCACAATTAGCACGGAGGAGATGAAGGGTATTCTAGCTCTCCGGCTCGAGCCACCTGAGAACACTTCTGTCCCCAGGGTGGAGGGTGTCGACCCCAGTGATTCCGGCTTGGCAGGCCCTGATGTTAAGGAGCTCTCCGTGAAAATCACTGAGGCTTTGCCCAAGATCAACGAAGCTCCGGTTAGAACCATGTGTTCTGAGCCGCAAAAAGCTATTGTTGCGAATACTGCAACGACTGAACACGACCAGCTTACTGCTGAAAGTGATGATATGGACGACAGTCGATCTGATACGGACCAGTTCGCGACACCACCTACTTCTGCCCGAGCCTCTCCAACTCATTCCCGCTCCCAAACGTTAACGGAGGAGATCTGGCCCGTTAAGTCCGGCGGAGTCCTTGACCGTTCTGGCACACAATCCTCTTCACTCCACCCTCTCATCTCCTCCAAGGTTGCTGCCGAACACAAAGTTTACGAAATCCAGCTTCACCACAACCTCTTTACCGCGTTTCCCGAATCGCTCTCTTGCTTCGCCGCCACTCTGACCGCTTTGAACTTGTCACACAACGAACTCGTAGCTGAGAAATACCTCGGAGGACTAAGCGGCAATGATCACCTCGAACTCCGCGTCCTCAAAGAACTCAACCTTAACCACAACCACATTTCTAGCCTGGCGCCCTTGCTTGCTCACCTGCGTGCTCCGAACTTGCAAAAGTTAGATGTCAGCTTCAACCGCATCTCCGCTCTGCCCGCCGGCACCGCTCTCCGTGACGCGTTTCCGAACCTCACCGTCCTCACCATCTCCAACAATCACTTGTCCGAGCTGGATCCGGAATCGATCAGGGGTATGCATGTGGTAGACGCGGCGAATAACGATATCGCGCATCTGAACCCTCGTATTGGACTCCTGGGCGGAAGCGGTGGGTTGGAGAGGCTCGATGTTAGTGGCAATAGGTTCCGCGTCCCCAGGTGGAGCGTTTTGGAGCGCGGGACTGAGGCGACGCTCAGGTGGTTGAGAGGAAGAGTCCCGGTTGCGGAGAAGGCGGCGTGGAGGGGGAAGGAAGGCGGCGATGAGGATTCTGATTTGGATTGAGTGGTGGGCTCGCTCGCTCATAAAGAAGAGGATTGCATATCGAGAGGCAGTTGAGGGATTGCCAGGAGCATATGATATACGATAATGGTATACACGGCAAGGGAAGGGAAAAGGTGGCATTGATGTTGGAATATCATTGTGTTATTACTATTACACTTGGTCATACATGTACCACATGTTATGGATTACTTTAATGGTATTGATGGGAGGACGAGGATAGTGGCTAGCCTAATGAGGCATGTACATAGTTAACCAGTTTCCGTGATAGCTATCGCCTATCAGAAACACATGTTTTTAATGTCTATCCAAGGATTTTGTTTGATTCCTGCATTCTTGTGTTTCTAGGGAATGAACGTACTTCGAGTCCTCGAGGATGGCTTTGACCCATCAGGGGTAGATATGGAGACACATGTAACCCTAACCCAACGAGAAGAAGATCCCAGCTTTCCGAAGGGGCCACGCTGGTCAGCGATGCATATACAGGGGGTTCAATGAACGCGCCTACCTGTACACTAGCGCCAACCACACCATCCATCAGCGCGCATCCCGTCATTGCACTAAGCCCGGGCTCGAGCTTCTACTGCAGCAACAACCACAGTGTCCCCATTCATCGCTCATTTCCATTCCTCTTCGTCATTCCGACCTGTTAGACTAGCATCACTCACCGTCGACAAATGTAGGTCAAATCGCCCTTTTCTACTGCACGGGATGGAATATGGGTCCTTGATTTCTGGACGGGAATTGGCAAGCTAACCAGAATATCGTGCGGTAGACTCTCCTTTTCTCAATTCAAAGGTCGATCGGTAACCTCGCGTCTCGAATAACGAACCGAACCGCATCTATCAACAAGACACAAACACATAACAGAATCAAGAACCGGCACCAGAAACAGGATAAACTGAGAGATCACAAACGAACAAAAAAAAACAATACGATCAACTCAACTACACACTCGCCACAATGACCCGCGCACAGCAGACTATCTCTATTGCACTCCTTGTGAGCTCGGTACGTTTCTTTCCCCAAGTTACAAGTCGACCGAAGGGCACGAGTATGAGGACAAGGACGGGGACGAGGATGGCGATAGTGGCGACGACGATATGTTGGCGGAAAGGCTTTTCCCCCTGCCTGGTCCAGGACAGCGGCAGCAGCAGCAGATGGTAGCAGCGACACGTTGGCCTTGTCTATGCTCTGCCGCTGCGTGGCCTCGTATCGCTTGGGCTGCCTTTCTGCCTCTCCCTCTGTCTTGCACCTTGTCCTCCTCCTCCTACCCTCTTGCTTCCTCTACCACATTATCGACCCCACCGTCTCCCATGGCCCGCCTTGTATCTCGAGCCGATCAGTCAATCAATTGAGTCAATCGCTAATTACTCCTATCCAAACTATAGCTCTACCTTTCCCTCTACCTCGAATTGGTTCCCCTCCCGGCTCTTGTCCAGACAGCGATTGTGCCTGTGGTATGTCCTTTCCAGCCCACCACCCCACCTCATCCCCCCAAATTTCCAAGACCTACGACCGAACAACCGACCGACAGTGTCTGTATGTATATGGCAATGAGTGCTAACCATGCCGGAATCCCAAACATAGCTCCCCTTCTGGGCCCTCGTCTCCTTCGGCGCTTGGGTCCTCTTCCGCCTCGGCTGGGGCATGCTCACCTTCCGCGACACGCCCGAGGCGTACAAGGAGCTGATGGAGGAGATCAAGATTGCACAGGCGGACTTGAGGGCCAAGGGCGTCAGTGTTGATTAAGCGGCGTTGTTGCCAGCGGAAAGAGGGCAACATTGACGAGTTGAGCAGATGTGAAATCATACAAAAGAAAGAGGAAGAATTTATGAAGGAAGTAATGGGGCAATGTTTGGGTGCGTGCATGTGGAAGAAGTAGTGTTAAAAACAAGATAATGAGACCAAAGCAACGCTGTTGCAGAAGATATGTGGTAAATGTGGCTTAGAAATGGTATTCAAGCCCTCAATCACGCCGTGGAAGCTCGAAAGAGACCGTGATACGCTTAAGTTTGATGCTCCTTGGCCCGAACACGTCTCGTAAACCAAGCTACTTACTGCTCCTTCCAGCTCCTTCCAGCTCCTTCCAGCTCCTTAGCCCGAGTAACATGCTGCTCTCATTAATCGTGGTTTGGGTGAGCCTCCAGCCTGAATATGCAACCTCTAATAATCAACACCATGCTCCTTCAACACTTGGCAGGTATGCAAACTATGTAAGACTACTCATGCCGGTGGGCTACTCAAACAAGTCCTCGACACCACACAAGGGTATCCTATCATCCACATCACCTCTGCGGTTGTGGCTCACCAGCCAACAAAGCCGCAATAGTTCTGATCGCACTCAACGGCTCTTCGCCGCCCTGAACGAGTTCGTCAAACAAGGCTGGGATCTTGGCCAACTGTCCTCGCTCATCGCATTTATGCCCTGTTATCGGTATATGGTCAGCGGCTCATATAATCCCACGGGATATACTTTCCGCCCTAGGGACGGATACGGATGTAAAGGCGGATGGGGAGTAAAAGAAAAAGAGAAGGAATACTCACACTTCCCCGGCAACGCCACAAACACCCTGATATCGCTCCTCGCCTCCCCTGTCCAATCGAACTCAATCTTCCACCGTACCCTCAGTGACGATTTTTCCGCACTCCCCGGTTCACCAGCACCATCTGGCCCGCCTCCTGGACCAAGCAGTAAGGGTATATCATAATCCACACTTGTCCTGCCCATGTAGGGGCCCAGCTCTTGCTCGGGTATTTTCTTCCCATCTACTGCTTCTTCCAGATCTTCCTCCATTTCCTCCTCTTGTTCATCTTCATCACTTCCCCCCTCTTCACCCCTTCTTCCACCACCACCACCACCACCATTCCCCTCCCGGTCTTGATCTCGACGTGGCGCCTTCCTCTTCTTGTTGGTCCTCCTCCTCCTCCTCCTCCTCCTCTTTTGCCTCATCCTACTCTTTTCCCTCCACCCTTCCACCATACTCCTCACCGCTTCCTTTCCCGAGTTCAACTCAGATTCCAAAACGCACCAAACCCTCGCTCGCTCTTTGGCAACGCGCACCCACTCGCTCATGGCCCAGCCTAGCACGCTGACGTTGTTGTGCATTGCCGAGCTTGCTGTGCCTTCTTTTGATTGTTCAACGAGACGTTCGATCAAAGGCGCGAGCTCAGCGGCTGCGGTGGGCGGATGGATTAGTGGCACCGACAGGTTGGTGATGGAGAAGGTGCTGGAGGTGTTGACGGTTAGCTCGAGACGGGCGGTGAAGGATTTGGATGGGGTGGTGGCTGTTATGTAGTGTCGTTGGAGGAGCGGCTGTGGGTCTGCTGCTGTTATTGCTGTTGTTGTTGCTGCTGCTGCTGCTGAGAAGATTGATGATGGTTCCGATTCTTCAGACGGGGGAAGCGGGAAGATGGCCGAGGTGAAAGTCAATGGCGTGAAGACTTGGAGGTAGGGTAGCGCTTCGTCGGCTGTCATGGGAAGGGGGTGGTGGTATATCGGTGGTTTCTCGGCTTTCTCGTCGTCGGCGGTAGAAAAGAGCGAGGGAAGATCGTCACCGGTTGAGGGTGGTTTGCTGAAGGGAAGAAAGGCGATGGGATGGAGGGCTGAGGAGAGCCATGATGTTGCAGCGATGGACGGGTCGGGGTCTTTTTGCTCCTTTGGTGGGAGGGCCCGTCGGCGTAGGAGGTCGAGGATTTCGATCGCGTTCGGTGGCGTTGATGGTTTTTGCTTTGATAGGTGTGCTTGTCGGAGGCGCTCGTTTTCCTTGCTTGCGACGGCTAGGTCGCGCTCGAGCTCGGCGATCTCAGCTAGGAGCGAATTGCGCAGCCGTTTCTTGTCTGCATCCGGATCAGGCGGCTGAATCCCGCGCAGTTCAGCCGTTGTTGGCTCCTGAGCCCCGACAGAGGTTTCGGTCGTGGAGATTGGGGCCGATTTTTCAGACGGCTTTCCTGGAACAAGTTGTGCGGTCTTGGCCGACATGAAGGGGGCGCGCTTAATAGGCGAGGAGCTCCTAAGTTTCTCGGCCAGTGCTTTGCTGCGCCTCGGTCTCTTAGACGGGGTATTGTGAATACCGGAAGGCGGGGTGCTGACAACTGGATCGGGGTGTTCTGGTGTCGGCGGAAGGTCGGGTTCGGGAACGATCACTTTGGGCAGAACTCCGGGCACGGGCGATCGGTGCAACCCTCGGCCACGGAAAGGGTTCAGGATTACCTCGTCATCTTCGGGTGCGGGCGGCGGAAGAGGGCGTGGGTTCGGTCGCTCTGGGCTTTTGGCGATTCCAAGTCGTCTGGCGGGAGATCGTAGCGGGTTGTCGTCGCGGGACTCGGATTGGGATCTGAGAGCAAGGCTTAGACTCTCTCGTCGTTGTAACACTTCGGGATTATGCCTCTGAAGGCTCGCTTTCGTCGGGGATGCATAGGATGGACGCTTTGTGGATGTGTTTCTGGACGACTCTGGAGCAGGCGTGTCCTCTGGGGTGGTCTGGGTTGGCTGCTGTGTTGTGGGAGCTTCATCGGATGGAACTGGAACCGAGTTGCGCGGCGATGTTCTGCGCCGCTTGGGCGCTGGGTCCTCCATCACGCGTTGTCGTCTTGTTAGTTGGTAATTCAGAATCGCGGCATTGTGCTGGACAGTTTTAGGCCCGTGAACGCGTTGGAGCGCTTTTTGGGTTGGGGTTTGACGAGCTTTCGTTCGTTGCCCGAGTGTGTGTGTCGGTGTTTGTTGTGGTTCACAAGTTCGCAATGGTTTGGTCACGTCAAGTCAAGACACACGGGCCACATGGGCGGGCGGCTGGGGAGTTGCCAAGACTTTTGAACATGCTTCCCCAGGATAGCCCAAGCCTTGAACATCACCTTCGTTCTAGTCAAAGTCTAGAGATTGGAAACATAATAGTGACTGGAGCAAAGCAAGTTATCGAGCAATAACGCAGTACCTTGCAGATGCTTAATAAAAGTCAAAAGAACCCAAACATGGGCGGCAGAATTTGGTGGGACTAAAAGCGCATTGGGAGAAGATTCGTAAACACTGAGAAACATCAAGATGTTGAAAGTCAACTGATTTGACAGGATAACAAGTCAAGAAAAGGAAAAAAAGATAAGTTGAGGACTGAACGCGATTTGAACGCGTGACCGTTCGGACTGCAGCCGAACGCTCTACCCCTGAGCTACCGGTCCTATTGTTGCAATATCTTCTTGAAAGAGTCAAAATAAGCAATGCTTTGTAACCGAGATATTCAAAAAGCGGAAGGGTTAGAGGTCATGCCAAAAAAATAACGTCAAGGACCGAACGCGAATTGAACGCGTGACCGTTCGGACTGCAGCCGAACGCTCTACCTCTGAGCTACCGGTCCAGATGTTGCTACGAGATTCTCTTTGAGCTGCCTATAGCGTTCTTTGCATACGTGGCGGCACGACGACGCTGGCCTGTCAAATTCAAGGTAGACAAAGACATGAACCTGGATCTCAACATCGGACAAGGCCTGCACAGAGCGACAACAGCTTATCTGCCACCGTAAAGCAGGACATCTATCAAGCTTCCTCTGGCAAACTGCATTGTAACTTGCCAAAAAGAGAAAGCGGTTTTCATCGGCCTATTGTGTTGAGGTTTTTTTTAGGTCTCGAGGACACTCTGGTGGAGCACCCCTTTTCGATGTAAACAATCACCCTTGCTGGCCCGAGCAGCTCTTCTCCATGGTACACTGGCGTACATATATATTTGCTGCATCGCCGCTCCTTGTTGTCGCCTCAATTCACCAACCAGGCCCAGTGAGAATGGCAAGGAACGCTGATCAAACGAGTTGATCTGAACACGAGCTATCCGGGCTAGAGATTGTTTTGTATGCCATGGTGAAAGTCGGTAATCTTTCTCCCGACACCGAGAAGACGAGGACTAGAACGCCAAGATATCTAGCGAGTGGGCATCGGCGGGTTCCGCTTTGAGGGTGTAAGGTCCCAAGCCCAGGTATGTACCGAGGCATGGACAAACCTGACTCGCATCTTCCGTCACCTCCAGTCAGGCAATGTCAATGCGAGTGAGAACCTACGCTGACATGCACTGTTTCTGTGACGACGAGCAGCAAGCGAGCTGTACATTGAGCACCGCAGACGGACTCAGGTCGCCTTGCCAACGCACTGTAGTGTGACCTTGCGATGTTTTTGAAAACAATTATTCTCAGTGAAGCGGCAATAAATCTCGCCAAGGTTTCAACAACAGAAGCGCAATTAAGGTTGGCGATGCGGGGGATAAGTTCCTCTGGTTAGTGAAAGTTGGCGCTGAATGGAGGAAATCGCCTGCAGGTCCCGCCCGGGCATGGGCAATGGGAATCCGCGGCGCAATAGTGGGTGGGGTCATGGGCTTGTGAATGTGTGGGAGTGGGAGGGTTCGGGTTCAGGTTTTGAGGTTCGAAACTTTTTTTTTTGGCCTACGAGTCGCATCGATATTTTTTTCTGTCGCAAACCTTAGTACTTCCCGTACGTTTCCTCATCGATCCCGTAGTATTATAAAGGCCGTCGTTTCCGTAAGCAATTCCTTCCTTCCAGCATCAACTGCTTTTTCCTGTCAACTCCGTCGCGACTTCCAGACTTTGGTACATCTTGCTTATCCGTACTGTCCTTATCAGGATTCCTCGTCCCACGACCCCGCCACCCATAGTACCAGTTACGTTTGCGAAACGATAAACGCAGAACAACCGTCAAAATGGTCCAGAAGCTTTATGTTACCTACAACGATGTTAGTCTACTTCCAGTTCTCTAGAATGTGTCACGTCGACGCTGTGCGCCATTGCGCGCAGCAACCCGTTGCTCTCGGCGCAAAGTAAACAAACAATGGTCAATGGCGCTAACAATGTTTTGTCTAATCAGGTGCACAATTTGTGCCAGGAGGTTGCTCCCAAGATCCTCGAGACCTTCAACCCTCAGCTCATGATCGCCATTGGCGGTGGTGGCTACGTTCCCGCCCGTATCCTGCGCTCTTTCCTTAAGCGCCCCGGCTCTCCCAACATCCCCATCCAGGCCATCGGTCTCTCTCTCTACGAATCTCTCGGCGAAGATGTCGTTGAAGAGCCCGGTACCAAGGTTACCCGCACCCAATGGCTCGATCTCACTGCCCTTGGTTCCATGAAGAACCTTATCGGCAAGCGCATCCTCATTGTTGATGAGGTCGATGACACCCGCACCACCCTTGAGTACGCCGTCAAGGAGCTCCAGAAGGATGTCGAGGCTGCCCGTCAGGCCCTCGGCGAAGGCGAGGAGACCCAGTTCGCCATCTTTGTCCTCCACGTAAGTTGACTCCTTATCAGCAATGCACTAAAAGTCCCGCAAATTACAATATCCTGACGTGCCTGCGATCAACAGAACAAGGACAAGCCCAAGAAGGGCACCCTTCCCGAGGACATCATCTCCCAAGGCCGCTACTTCGCCGCTCTCACCGTTGGAGACGAGTGGATCTGCTACCCCTGGGAGGCTGGCAACATTGAGGAACACGACCGCAATGCTGCTGAGGCCAAGGCCAAGAACGCTGCCGCTACCCAGAACTAGACGGGAGACATCCGATTAGGGAGAAGACGAAGCAGAAAAAGAGATACCCCGAGAAGAAAACTTACACAACACACCACACCCCGATGACGAACACGAGGACCAAAAAGCGGCGCATATAGACCGGGAAGAGCATGGAGTTGGAATTTACAAAGGGAAGGTTATACATGGTTATCATTACGGCGTCTCGGTTGAGTATAGCGCGGCGATGGGCAGCGAGGATGGGGATTGTTGGATCTGTCATGAACTTCAGCCCGCTCAGTCACGACGTGGGGGAGTATAGCTGACCGATATGACGAGTGTCTACCGGCTCAAAGGAACCTCCCCTTGACCCATACCCAAGAGCAAGTACTTCCGGCCCTGCCAAAGGGCTGTAAGCTTCATTTGGTTAGTGGTAGCCACCGTAGAGCACCACATTATACCCTGAACTCCTGGTGGGATATATCGTTAGCTCGGGTTACCGCTTACAAATGTCGTCGAGCTCAAGTTAAAGGCTCGCGCCGCCTGCTAACCGCCTCGCTGCGCTGCCCGCCTTGATTCCTTGTGAATGAAGCAAGGCAATTAGATCGAGAGCGTATTTTGCGCGCAAAAAAACAAGTAAAATAATACAAAACAAGACCAACGTTCAACTTGCAACGTGACTGCATGAACTTGTGATATTCGTAAGGCTCAAGTCATCAAGTCATTGCAAGGTAGACAACGAAATCCGGCAAATCCAAACACAAGCGCTCCCCGAACAAAGCAGGTAAACATCATGAGGGAGGAAGCAAGGGGTGGAACTGAATCTTGAAGCCGTTAACTCGACTATCAGCTACCCAACCGTCCCTTCGCGCGCATGCTTCTCTTTCAGCCTTTTCTCCTGCTTCATGAATTCGCGAATCCCAACCGGCACATTCTTGTACAGGTTGTCGTCCCAGGCCGAAGTCAAAGTCTTTGTAGTACCGGCGGGGCCAGTCGCAGGACTCTGAGCAGTAGACGTTCCAAAGTCCCAATTACTCGAACTTCCGCCCCCATCATCATCCATACTAACCGCTCCCCTCTGGTCGACCACCGCATGCGCCGTGCCCGCCAATTCTGTGCCCTTGACCGTCGCCCGCTTTTGTTGGCCATCGCCTGCTGCTGCTGTTGCTGCTGTAGAAGTAGAAGGAGTTTGCTGACTCCCCCCAGCCTCCACCGCCCCTGTAGCCGCCACCACACCCTCCTCGCCCAGTCCAGCCTGCTGCGCAGCAAGCCGCTGCTCGGCCTCCGCCGTCGCTGTTGCCCACGCCTCCATCTCGTCGCGGTACAGGTCCCACACGCAGTTGATGCACCCGCTCATGCAGCAGTTGTCGGGCTCTTCAGGCCGTGGGGGGACGAGCACGCCGGCGACGAGCTTGGATTGAGACCGAATGGAGGCGAGACGCTCGGCCCGTTTGGCTTCGCTGGCGAGGCTGGCTGAAAAGATGATGCGGGTATTGCCGGCTTCGCCTTCTTCGTTGATTGGGGGCGAAGAAGATGAAGGGGCTGCTGGAATTGTGCCACTGCCGTCGCTGCCGCTAAGGTTGCCACTGGGGTTGCTGCTTGGAGTAGGATCTTGGGCATTTTGGGAGGATGTCCCCTGGGCCTAGATGGGGACGAAATCGCATGTGTTAGTGATCTAGGGCAAAGAGCTTAGAGAAATGAAGAAGGAAAAGGATGACGAAGCAATCGTTAGATATGTGAGCATGGCAATTGGGAAGTCTTTTGATAATGTGTCAGGATCAAAATTTGGGATCTGAGATCTGGGAGTCACAGACTTGACCACTTTGGGTTCCTTTGCCTCTTTTGGGTCCTTTTTCTTCTCTTCGGCTTACGGAGTTTGCGCTGCGCACAACTGCCGCCGACGTCGCGGGCATTGCGATAATAGCCTCATCCCCTTTCGCATCCCTCTACTTTGCTGATTACAGTTCGGGTTCATCGGCCCGGGCGGCAAAAGTGGTAGCAGAGGTGGACTCATTTTCTTCCTGCTACTTCTTGCTTCACGGGTGGTTGCTCCTCCTTCTTCGGAGGCTCGGAAGGCGTAGGGGTGGGACTCACGTTGTCGTCCTGCTTCGGCTTTGGCTCCGGTTCCGCTTGTTGCTTCTTCTCCAGTTCCGGCTTCGCTTCCAGCTCGGCGGGCGCAAGCTTGGTCGGGTGTTTCTGAGAGGTCACCGGGGGCAACTCGGGCTTCGTGTCCGGGTAGTTTTTGCTACCCTGGAGAACGCCCTCATAATAAGCACCGATAGGGTGCGCCTGGTCATGGGATCGGTCGACCGGAGTCGTAGGAGGCTCGCTTTTGCTGGGAGGGGTGCCACTGCCGCTTGCAAACATGCGCCGGGGCTGGAGGTGCTGCTGGTAGACGGCGGCGCGAGCCAAGGATCCTGCGCAGGACCGCGCAGCAATAACGCTCCGTCGCATGGTTGCGCCAAGATGGGGAAAACACTATGAGGACAAAAGAGGCAGGCAATCGGAAAGCTGAATGCGACAATAGGTGAATGCAAGGTGTAGGAGGTATTAAGCGTAGGGGATGCGGTATGTAGTGGGCACCGTTCGACCTTTTTGGCTTGTCCTTCTAGAAGTACTTGAAGCGGCCGTCAAACGTTCTTTGGGGTTTGGAGCTAAAAAGTCACCAAAACGTTTCGGCAAAGGGGATAAGTTACCGGATCCTGAGATCGGACAATTGGGAATCGAGTTTATGGAATTTTCAGGGTCCGCGACAGAGTCCAGGGTCAACGGGTGGATTTGCGCTACCGAGTCAGGACCGAGAAGTCGGGAACCACCAACGTCATCGAGCAGGACGGAAGGCAAGTGGCAGGGTGACTAGCTTAGTTGAACGCTATAGGTCAAAGTCTCAAAATCTTTTACAACTCCAACGGACCGGTAGCTCAGAGGTAGAGCGTTCGGCTGCAGTCCGAACGGTCACGCGTTCAATTCGCGTTCGGTCCTTGTTACTTCTTTTTGTCGCTATTTTCATCGCCACCATCGATTTCGTATCACCTCTGTCATTATTCATTTTTACCATAATCATTACTTATTCCGTTTTCTCGTTTTTCTTTCCTTTTTTTCTGCTTTTTTTTTGGATCTTTTTTTCTTTTCTTATGTACATATTTCTGGTTACATGTGCAAGATCCATCTTGTGCGTAAGAAGTTCGACTTATAGAAAGTCACCATGACCTTTTTCTTTTTGGACCTGACGTCCCAATCCTTTCTCATACTTCCTTGATCAACATGAAGGAGAGGGTAACTTGACTTGACCGATCCGGTTTCGGGAATTGGTAGGTCTGCCAGTTTCAAGCAACTCCAATATTGCAGCCTGCCTCTTCTCACGAAACCGGGTTTCGCGGTATCATCCTGCATGCAGAACTCAATCGTGCAGTAACCTACTAAGGTTGCTGGTCTGTTGGTTGCACTCTACGACCGCCACAGGCATGTACGTTAGTATGGTTGAACACCTTTGACCCTGCAACTGGAAGCGCTGCCAGGTGTTGAACATTTGATACGAGTCGAGGAACTTCGGAAGGATTGAGGCTTCGAAAAGAAGGTTTCACGAGGAAAGAGCGACATGCGAGTTCTTCATCTCGGAGCGCTTGTTCCGTTAACCGCTGACACTCTGGTCTTCGCCGCTTGGCGACTGCCTCGCCAGTTCCCTTGTTCGACCTACTGGCTGACCACTATGTACTGTCAGACATTCAGCGGCGGGTCGATAATGAAAGCCAACTGCGTCAAGCCCAAGCAAGAGAAGCAGTCTAGGCTGAAAGAGGGTGAAGGAAAGTCAGGGCCATCACGGCGACTGGTTCAGGATTTGAAGCTGAGCACGACTCGAAACACTGGAGAGAGACTGGAATGTCTCGCCAGGGGTGAATAAGGCGACGGACAGTGAGAACTGCAATCTACATATTAGCATAAACGGCAGGGCAGCCTACCTCTAGGTGTCAACTTGCCCCAAAGCATGCCAAAGTCTGTCACTTGCTCGAGACCCCGTAGATAGGCATCTAAGGCACTCACTACGCCAGGCCCTATCATGGAGGGCAGGATGTTGACCTCGACTCTATTCGTGTCGGTGGATCTTGATGATCCGTTAGAAGGCCTATAGTGGACAGGACTTCGCTCCCACAATACACTGAAGGCCATATACCGGTGATCCGTGAGGTCTTTCACTCAAGGGCCAAGGAACGGGACAGTGGTGGAACACGAAGAGAGTACTAGTGGGTGCAGGAGAACGGAGGTTCTGGTGTACTTTGGAAAATGGGAAGCTAAATTTCAGTCCGAAAGATATCTCAGAAAGACGGCAGGGTCAGGTGCATGTTTTCCTCAAGTCATCTGCAACCAGGTCGCTGCCCGGGGTTCCTAACGTTGTCGAGATGCCGGCCACAGGTGAAAAGGGATGTTAACAGGCGAACACGCAAACAACGTTGGTACAGCTCAAAGTAAGTAAAGAATAGGTAAGTATGCGATGGATCGGACACAGAACTTTCTGTTGGTAGTTGTGGTGCGATGTATTTGGGATGCAATGTTGGTTTTTTTTTCCAGACAATAACTCGGTATCGCTAGCCTCAGAATTGATGATGTTTTTGCACGGTATCTCATACCAGACAAAACGCACCTGTGTAATTTATCCTCGCAGAAATTGTTAGTGCAGAACTGACGGGGCCTTACATTACTTGCGTCAACCCGTCTCCAAACCTTCTCGTGCGGCCAACAATTTGTTATTCATTCAGACCGCGTCTGGTAGATGAAAGAAGTCCAAGATGATGCCTTTGCAATTTTGAAACGGCCTCTGGTGAATGCAACGGCGTGCACGGCAGGGAAGGACCTTCACAATGGGACCCACAACCCAATCTTTCATCCGGCCCGCTAGTCACAAATACGACGATGGAACAAGCGGAAAATTCCAAGCTTTCGCCGAGCCCGACTCGCGGCCGGTGACTACCTACCTCCCTGCATTCGGGCAGTATTTTAGCCACGAAAGGTTCGTCCACTCGACAACCTCGCGCCCGCAACGTCATTTGGAGGCCGACTTTTTGGATCACCCAAAGGCAGAAGGTCGACCATCAAGAACCCCAACCCTGAATTCTGCAAGATCTGAATGGACTTGCCGATGAAATGACCTCTGAGCAGGTCCCGCCCCCATTGGCGGCCGCTCGCATTCACTCACACCGGTCCAGCCATGACCTCGTCACCGTAGTCCTTACCAGTTCTCCAACACCCTCGGCGCCGTCCACTGAACTGTTGTCATCCATCATCACCTCTTTCCAGAAGCATTGCGCTCCCCTGACCCGATGCAGGATCATCTTGGTCCTCGACACCTACGACCGCATTGCTTCCGACTCCCGACTCAAGAAAGGGACCGTCACTGCTGAGGGGGCCAAAAAGTTCGCCGAATACAAGAAGAACGCCAAGAAACTCATCCTCGACGAGTATTCGCGGAGCTATGGCGGGGTGGAGAATGCCTGCCACGACGACGAGCTCATCATCACCGAGGGAGAGGCCGAGTTCGGCTCAGTGGCCTATGCGCAACAGCACAATGCTGTAACTCTCACCATCACCAGAACCAAAGATGGACGCATCACCTTCATCGAACCTCATGCGCGGGTTGGTTTTGGTCTAGGCGTGCGCTCGGCCCTACGGCTTACCGAGACACCCTACGTTTGGATCCAGCAACACGACTGGGCGTTGGTCGCCGACATCCCCTTGGCGCCTCTTCTTGATATCATGCAGCAGTCCGAGTCTGCACCCGAGTCCCCCGATTCCTCTGATTCAGAAACGACGGATGGGCAACCGCCTCGAAGGACTTCCGACGTACCGGTCAAATATGTCTGCTTCCCATCGACCCGTATGGTTTCCTACGCCAAGTCAGACCACGTCATGCTCTACCCGGCGCTCCGAGCCTTGACGAACTTGTACAAGCAAAACTTTTCGGTCGGAAGCGGGACTAAGAGTGTCAAGATCCCTCTTACGCCGCTCTTTTTCTGGCACGATAAGCCACACCTCGCCTCAACGGCACATTACCTCTCCCAAATTTTCCCCAGCCGCGCTGCCATGTTGAGGGGCGCCTTCATTGAGGACACGGCTGGCCAACGAGCAAGGACGGAGATGAAGGACGGGCTGTGGAGGAAGTGGGCTTGCTGGCTGTACTACCCTGACGAGGGGACAAAGCTGTGTGTGCGACACCTTAAGGGGAGGACGTGGCGGGGGACAGATGGCGAGCTTGTGCAAAGGATGCAGTATATGCGACTCAATTCATACAACGCCTAGCCCGATGCGCATCTTTGGCGGTGTTCACAAGGGTCAGGGTCAGAACGAAGCCAGAGGACCGGGGATAACTGTCATCCGTTCATCCATATCCTGCCAGGTTCTCAATCATGCGCTTGCAACTCCCGCCTGTGCAGAACTTTGACGCTTAGTACGAAACAAAGAAGAACAATAGCAGCCTATCAATATCCACACATCTTAGACATGCTTCATCACTAGCGCTGTCTCCTGTGGTATCTACAACACTCGTTTTGCGATCGGCTTCCAGTCCTTGATATCCCTATCAGTCGGGACCAACCAGACAACGCCGCCATTCCAGCCATTCCCTTCGACATCGCCTTCCGGCTCAGTCAGCTTAACACCAGCCTCCTCCACAACCTTGGCGATCTCTTTCAACCTGTCGTCGCTAATCGGCATATCTCCACTGCAGCCCTGCGTTTAGCCCATCACAGCCATCATAGAGCAGGAGACAAAAACAGAAGGCATAGCAACTTACTACATCAAACTAACATGCGGCCCAAATTCCTTCTTCCACCACTCCAACCACTCTTGCGTCTTGGCACCGTTCGCATCCTCTTCCCCATTCACTCCTCTCGCCCTCGCCAGCCCGGCAATTCTCTTGATTCCTTCATCTAGCTTGACCTTCGCAAAGCACCTCCGGTAGTACGTGTTCTGAGAGCTAATTCCCTCGAACCTCACCTGTATCTCGTCAGCGGACGGCCAGGGGAGTGAGTCGACCCAACGCTGGGGATCGTCGCCGTAGAGATCCGGTGGGATGCCGGAGCTAAGGGTCAAGTGAGGAGCAAAGAATTCAGGAGTCAAGCGTGGGTCGGCGGCGCCAGCCTCGGAGGGAAAGTCGGAGGGGAGGCGTTGGGAGATAAGGAATGAGAGGATCGGGTAGAGAGGGTGAGAGGGAGGAGGGATTAGCCAGAGGGAGGAGCCGGGCATTTTGGAAGCGGACTACGAGAGTGTTGCAATGGGTCGCTGGTATCCCGCTGTTGTTCAGTGTTCCGGCAATGAAGGTAAATCTTCGGTAGCTTGCGTTCAGATTGTGTAGAGGGGTAGTGATGATACCGATAAAGATGTTTTGGAGAAGGAGGAAACACGTTGTTCGGAAGTAATGGCGACGCTTGGACTTCCACTGATCTTGGCGAAGGTGGGGAATCCTTGTGTCGCACCCTGAAGCAAACCCTAACCCATGAATTCACGAGGATGATTTGTTTACGTTTGCGATCTTACCCCTGACACACCCCTTCGCAAACACGGGTCATCGCTCCAGACACACGTGGGAACCAGGTAGGATGAGGCAGAGTCATCAAGGTTCATCGAGGAGAACATTGAATCCGATCTGGCAACGCAAAACAAAGTGATCCATCCTTTGAACCTCTGTCGATCGAGGCTGACGTGGACAATGAGGATTTCCTTCGAGTTTACGACGCAAGTACTAAACCAAGCCCGTCAAAGAAAATGTGCAGACGAGCTGACATAATTTTTAACGGCAGGCTTCCATGAACAAATCGGACACAAAGGAGTTTTCAAAGAAGCCCGCATTCTTCTCCATCCTTGTGAAGAGTGGCGACCATGTGCTAACAGCCCTACTGTTCAGTCGACTAGGCGTAACAATGGTTTATTTTTTAGAAGTATTGGCTCTTACTCATATAGGTGGCTGTATCCTACCTCAATATCCGCTGCGTGAGTTTGATCTATTCAGAGTTTCACCAGCGCAGTCATTGATCGCGGAAGTCATGTTGACTCTGATCTGGTCTGTAGATGAATCATCGGACCACCCTTCTTGGGTTGATTCATCAGAGATCTCGGACAAGGCAATGAACCAGTTACATATGGAAATAATCCACGCCCAACATGGAACTCAAACGTGGTATAGAAAAACTGACGCTCGTCTCCTAAGAGTTGAATTCCAAACTAATCACTTACTCCTTCTATCTGCTGCTACTTCAAAGTCCAGCTCTACTTACAGCAGCACACTACTAAATACCTATTCCCTTGCACCTGGTCCGGCACTCTTAGCCCGAGAAATGGCAGAATCTTTACCAGAGGCAGTACTCCATAAGATTCCCTGCACCTGCCCTCGCGCCTCCGACTGTTCCCTTCGCTGCTACGCCCGTCTTCCCACCATTTCAAGTCCTGAATCCACCCCGCATTCTTCTTCCGCCCAGAGCTCCCGCCTCCTTCTGAAACAGCACATCCGCACAACTTTCGACCATCTACACTCCCTCTTCCAGTCTTTTATCTCTTCTACTTCCACTTACACCAGCCCAGACCGAGGTGCTGGTCACTATATCCGTCTCGGTTCGTATCTAAGTGGAGGCTCATCAATAAGAGATACCTCCTCTCATATCCCAACACTCGTGCTGCAATCCCTCCTCACCCTTCTCGACCGCTCCCGCAACAGGAACCAACGACTAAACTCCCTAATAGCCGAACCGGCCAAAGACGGGGATTCAGAAGCAATATCAATGTTTCACATCACCGTTCTCTTTAGTGCACTAGTCAGTGATTACGAGTTCTTCTTGGTTGATCTGGTCCCTTACTACAGAGAGGACTGGGCGGAGGGGAGAGGTAGGTGTCTGATGGCGGAGTTTAGGGGGGATATCACAAGGGCGGAGAAGAAATTGGAGAGGTTAGCGGGGATGGTACCTAGAGCTTGAATGAGGGTTTTGGGGGGGGGGATGGGTTGTTGCTCGGAGTGATGCCTCTGGGCTGGATTAGGTACCTCTACCTACACATTGCACGTCTACGATCAACGGCAGTTGTACAACCTCATCAGAGAGTTAGGGGGATAGAAGCACAATAGACAGCGATCGATTTTTGAGTATAAACTTTAGCCCTGGTAACCGTAGAGGTATCCAAACCCCAAACCATGCGCTCCCCTCCAACTTTGTCTGGACTACATGTAATCCAACGGCCGAATCCTTACCGTCCCTTGAATCCATGTCATTACCTACCTACCTAGAGGTAAAAGCCACCTTGTCATCTCAAACCTGTTGTCCCGAGTCTTGCGACCAAGGCCGTCAGTGTGATTCTATGACATCAAAGCCAAAGTCACGCTTGACCAAGTCACTATATGCCCTGCATATCTGGAGCGCTGGTACATGTTCTTGATTCTTGATCAATGTATGGCACCGATGGTAATGGTCTGGTGTTGACGATGCTGATGATGCCCTCTTTGTATTTCTCTTGGTGCCTATCCTATATGTGTCAAGGGAGGCAATCATCAGCCCTATTCTGGGGTGGAAGAAGGCATTCTCCCCTATACCGCCCTATTCCAAATGTCATCCCTGTTGGGGGGCTCCTTATTCTTCTTAAACGGCAGGGCCTGTTGTGATGTTTCCAGCCGTGCTACCAGCAAGCTCGTCATGGTCTAGCAAAGGAAAGTCAGAGGTACTAAACAAATGCCTTCCATTCTATAATCAGGCCCGGATGCCGGAAGGGGGCACACGATGACGACGAGAGGAGGTAGGTCCAGCTAGCGCTCAAACAAGCCACAGGAAGAACCAGGAGAGGATGAAGAGCGGTTGTAGCGCGACGAACCAGAATCGCTGTTGCTGGTAGAGGCCTAGCCTGCCTCGCTCTGCGACTAGTAATGATCACTCGGGGTCAGTACAGACAACTAGAGATACATGTAGGAGTAGCAAGGTTGAAGGCAGACAAGTCCTGGTTCAGGAAAGGGCAATGGAGTGTCTGCCGGCCGTGCTGGGAGGCGGTCCGTCGTTGTAAGTCATTGAAATCGCGGTAAGAGAATGGGCATGAGCGGCTCAAATGCTCTAATCCCAGTCGAGGGTGAGATCGTCGACCTTTACATTAATAACCTGCATCCAGTCTTCCCAGTCAATACCTCCACTGCTGAGGGTGATCTTGTTGAGCGTGCACGGGAAGGGATCAAGCTGATTGCCCGGGTTCGGGTTCAACTTCTAGGGGTAGACTACCCCTAGCTCTGGTAGCCTGGTAGCTTGATTCACCCTTTTCTGCGCATCTTGAGCTATGAACACCCCTTGAAAACCGACTTGCCTCACCACCTCTTTGGTTAATTGTCGCTGGGCTCTGGCTGATGCTGCTTTGAGGCAGGTACATGTAGCGGTACCGGGCAGAAGTTTGGGAGTGCAGGAGAGTATAGCCACTCAAGGGACTGTCGTGAAGTGGGCATGCTCATGACGCTTGGCTGCGACCGGTTGTTCTGCCTTGAGAATGGATAAGGAATCTTGAGGCTGTGCCTCGTTAACCGCTGGGATTTTTGCTGTATCTGTGGCGAGGTCCAGGTAGCCAACCCTTCATTGGGGCACTCGTTCCAAGGGGTGAGAGGTAGTCATTACTTCGGATCCAGCCGCATGCCGACAATAATCTCGTGTCGGAGCCATGCAAACTGAAGCTGTGGAGCTCAACATCGTCCCGGCTTACTCCAAGGTATCGTAAAGGCCTCGTGGGGTTCAAGACAGGCGTCTCGTCTAGTGAGCAGAATGAGAGATCCTGGATCCTGCTAGTGTCATGAGCCGGAACGTCTTTCCACTCGCTGCGCTTGTCTACCTCGAGAGGTATGGTGTCGGCGAGGAGTGATGTCTTGTCTTTTACCACAACAGGTGCTAAAGGAGCGGGAAATATGTTAGTGTTCAATACCTTGAAAATCAATTGTGCCAGTCCCGGCCAGCGAAGGACAAGACTTACGCATTCGCTCGATGCTGGCCGATTGTGGTTGTGCCTTTGTAGTAGGTGGGGTTATCACCTTCACCTCACGTCTGGCTTGGATAGGCTGACTAGTCGGGAGGGATGAAGAGCGGTTCTGGCGAGTCTTGTCGAGATAAAGAATGGGAGGTCTCCACATGCTCGAAGCGTTACTTGCGCATGATGCCATACGTGACAGTTCGTCGAGGTCATCGCACCAAGTAGCGCCCTTTGGCTCTCCAGGCTGCCCGTCAATCTCATCTACTTCTTGGGCGGCGAGTCCGGGCCTGGGAAAGGGAGAAGGGCTTCGATATTTAGGCGAGCCACGAATCTGGCTCGAGGGCCTGCTTCTCGAAGGGGACGACGAAAAAAGGACGTTGGTGAATCTGTGCAACTGACGCGACAACCGAACCTTTTGGCGCTTCACCCATGAGTGCTGTTCGGGGTGAGTGTCAAACATCGTGTCTGCTTCTTTTGGGAGATCGTCGCAATTTGTGATCGAGCTCGAGCTAGGGATTGCAAAAGCAGCCATCATAAAGGGAAGGGGAGTGTGGAGTAGTTGTTAGTGTAAGTAAGGAAAGATAGGCGACTGAATATGTTCTTTCGACTTGAAGTGCCTACTGATCCGTTGATGAACTGAACTTGCAAGGAGGGAAAAGAGAGAGGTAGGAATGGAGGTGGGTGGGAAGATATAGTTTCTTGAACGATAGAAAATAAAGCCACGGTCGCCTTGTGAGAAGTGAGTAGGTAATAACTGAACTTAACATGTAATGCGAGGCAACGGTGTACCATCATATTTGAAGTAAAATTGAGATGCCCGATACGTGCCGGCCGGAGGTCGACGGCGTGCCTGCGTAATATCGGAGGGTTCGTTTTCGGTAACTCGCAGCCTACCTGAGTACACTTGAGGCACCTCTAGCATTGCAGACTGCTCGAGTCTCTTCATTTTCGACCATCCAAACCTTATGGCACCCACTTTGCAGTTATGGGATCGTTCCATGTGAATCTTGTAAGCCTGCACACGTATGTCTATTAGCTGCGAATAACGAACCCCGCAATATTATACGATATACCTTCAATTTGGTGTTGGAGAGAGAGAGCTGCATACGTGATTGTCAGCCAGTTTACATCTGAACGAGGGACTTGTTTAAAGTATGGCAGCCTCTTCATCTTGTGCTTGGGAACATATGGTTAGGTAGGTAGGTTGCTGAGACACAACTGAAAGATGTTCATCCCGTCGAATGCTGATACCCAAGTAAAACAAAATGGCCTTATTTCACCTATTTTGCTAGATGGAGACGCACGTCGGTAATAAAGTCAGTACAGTAACTCTGTGGAGTTGGCTGAATGCAAGTCGTTTGCGTACCGGTATTTCAGACCCTCAATCTGCAACTGGGCATCGACGTTCCTTCTCTCCCGTCTGGAGTGGCCGTGCATACGGCGCTGCACGTCTGTAAGTAGGTAATTATTTTTCCGGAATTTATTTTTCTTGATTTGCGTGTGCTTAATCTGTGAATTTTCCCATGTACCTAGACGAACGAAAGTGGCCACGCAAGTCGTACCTTCCAACATACATCCAAAGGCTAACGCCGAAATGCTGATAAGAGCAGTCGAGAATGGAACTTACTACTGCCTGCAGAAGCTCTCACATTGCACACAGAACTACGGTAGAGGTAGATTCATCCAGTCAGTCCCTTACCGTACCTTTGCGTACCTTACCATACATCTTCATTCTTGTTAGTTGGTTGCACAGCACTCCACAACATCCATCTATTGTTGTTGATAAGATACCTACGAAAATACCTGTTGGTGAGGTGGGGGTCAGATTTCCTGCCTCTTTCCCAACTGTATCCCCCTCTCCCTCCTCAACGAGTATTTCCTCTCGGTTCTGTTTTTTGGGCCCGCGCAAATTCGCTTTCGCTTTCGATTTTCTTTTGTTGGTCGTTTGTGGGAACTGCGGACCGACCCAACGAAGTGCGTAACTTGACTTCTCATGGGGCATGTGATTACAGATATTTGGTGTAGATAATAATCCCAGGCTTTAGATACCTGGTACTTATTCGCTCTTATTGTGGTGGCTTGAAGGGAAACCAAAACCTGTCACTGTTTCGTTTCTTTTTCTCTTTTTTAGATATATTACAGCGTCAAGGTGAAGATCGGCCTTTGCACATGTTCATGCAAGGCACATGCATGAATCGTGGAAGAAGCAGTGCATCTGAGACAAGGTGTTTATGCACAAAAGTTCTCGAACTACCAAGGGTGGAAGAAATGGAGAAGTCAATAGACGCCAAATGTCCAATAACTTACTAGTGAACATTGAAGGATTTGGCAAGGTATCCCCAACCGTCAATGCTTACCTGTAGGAACCTAGGATCCAGGATGATGATGATTGATCGATGGCACCCTTCCCGTCAAGAGCGGAAATTGGCGCGGGGTGGAACCTGCTATGCCGGCCAATGTGGGGTAAAGACGCGGAGGAGCGGGGCGTGGCGGGCGGCTTGCGTCGGACTTAACCCCACGGAGTTGGTGACGAGTTGGCGATCACTTTCACTTTATAATCGGAAGCGTGTCATGATGACTTCACGAGGCCCGTGTTCGACGCTTTTGCTGCCCCAGAAACTTCACGACAATGGCGCGTTCGTGGCTCGATATCGACCCTCGTAGCGACTTTTCGCTGGCCAACATCCCCTTTGGCATCATTAGCACTCCCAACGACTCCTCACCACATGTCGGTATAGCCATTGGCACCTACGTCCTTGACCTCAAAGTGTTGGCTCTTCAGATCGGGGCAGAAAACCTATTGCCGCATGGTGGGGCATCCGACCAAGCAGTCTTTGCACAGCCTACACTCAACGCCTTCGCGCAGCTTGGCAGATCCGTCCATCGTCATGTCCGAGAAAGAATCCAGGATCTTCTATCAAAAGACACAACTCGCCCGGACCTCCTAAAGAACAATGCCGAGGTGCGAGAAAAGGCCCTTGTGCCTCAGCAAAGAGTCCGAATGCACCTTCCCATGGCCATTGGCGATTATACCGACTTCTACGCCGGTTACCACCATGCCTATGCCGTAGGTGTCATGTTCCGCGGTCCGCAAAACGCTCTGCAACCAAACTACACTCACTTGCCTGTTGGATACCATGGAAGAGCCTCCAGCATCGTCGTGTCCGGCACCCCAGTGCGCCGCCCCGTCGGCCAGATCCTACTGGACCCGAAAGCAGAGCCCAAGCAGCCAACTGTGGCACCCAGCCAAAGGCTGGACATTGAACTTGAACTGGGCTGCTTCATCACCAAGGCAAACCCTCTGGGCCAGCCAGTCAGTATTGACGAGGCGGAAGAGCACATCTTTGGCTACGTCCTCTTGAACGATTGGAGCGCCAGGGACATTCAGATGTGGGAGTACGTCCCGCTGGGCCCGTTCAATGGCAAGAACTTTGCCACAACAATCAGCCCCTGGGTGGTGCTTGCGGATGCGCTGGAGCAGTTTAGGGCCAAGGGAATCGAGAATCCGACTCTGGTGCAGGAATATCTCAGGGAGAAGAGGGAGACCACCGTCTATGATATCCAATTGGAGGTGGACCTAACTAGTAAGGCCATCCCCATCAGTTCTTCAAGTTGACTTGACATGGGTTGCTAATAGCCGATCCCCCTTTTCAGCTCCAGAAGGTAACACAACCACGATCGCCAAGACGAGCGCAAAGAACCTGATGTGGTCGTTCCCGCAAATGATTGCCCACCATACACTGGGAGGATGCCCGCTGCAACCGGGCGACCTTCTGGGGTCGGGAACCATCAGTGGACCGGTTCCAGAACAGAGTGGTAGTCTGCTTGAGTTGAGCGAGGGCGGTAAGAGGGAGATCCAGCTTAATGGCGGCAAAGAAACTCGCACGTTCTTAATGGACGGAGATGCCGTCACCCTACGTGGCTTTTGTGTAGGAAAAGAGGGCGAAAGAGTTGGGTTTGGCGAGTGTACCGGACGGGTGCGAGGCTAATAGTTTGGGGAGTGGAGGGGGTCAGTTCGAGCTGTTGCAGAAAAGATTTGACGAGGACGCAGATCTGAAGATGCACGTCGGGCGGTAGCTTGACGGAGCTATTTTAGCTCTTCTTCACTACACTACACTACAGAAAGACAGATTAGTAATGCCTGTCAAATGTTTCACATGGGTCCAGAATACTCAAGATTGGTTCACGTCTCATTACCAATAGAGCCTTGTTTTCTGCCGGTCTCGGACAATGACAAAGAGGTACTCCGGCTGAGTTCAGCCAAGAGCTGGGGACCTCAACGACTGGACCTTGACAGGCTGTAGCGGAGACCATTTTGGAGGATCATGTCCCCATCTGATTCCCCGCTGCCGTCACGCTGATTCTCATCCCTTTGACAATGCAAATTGTTCATTTTTGCCAAGGCCAGTCTGTTGCCAGTCGGTTGGCCTCATTGGAGACAGGTACCCACATCTACTGCGTACACTACACTGTATGTACTCATGCAAAGACCTTGATTTTACCACCACTTGCAGAAGGTATACTCGTCATTACAGGGGATGTTGTGAGCTGGTGGTGTAATTGACCAATGGAAAATTACACCGTTAAAGGGATAAAAGCCATTTGATCACGTGAGAACATATGAAGTGTTTGAAATGTCAGGTAATCCTGTACACTACCTCGGTCGGAACCAACCTTTCCCGCTTGCAGGTTAGAGTGAACAGAGACCTGCAACCTCTCATTTACAGGACAGGACTAGGGCGCCCTCAAATCGCATTGCCCTGTCCCACCTTGACGTGGTCGCAGTTTCCATATCACCACGCAATTATTACCACCTACCCACCTACCTCCAGGGTGGCGGGCAAGGCGAAGCAACAATCGAAACCTAAATACGGACGGCCCTGTCAAGATAAGGGAGGGGCTAAAGTGGAAGCACCTGCTGCAACTGGAACTGCCTGGAACGTGGAACCGAGAAGCTAGAGACGTCGGCAATGAAAGACAAGTGGAATCTGAGACGAAAAACCCAACCCAACCACTGACTGAAAATGGATCTTCTCGAGACACAGGTCAGCGACCTGCGCTCCTTTCTCGGCGCCGGAGGTCTGCCTTCTGCAACAACAACACCATCATCATCTACCGCTCCCACCTCTTCATCTCCAAATGGCTTAGGTACCTCTACAGCTGCTGCGGCTATTCAGCAAGGAATGTCTGGCTCAACACCCGGAGGAGGAGCCTCTGGAGGCGCTTTGGGTCTGGGTTCAATCTCAGCGACAGGGCTGACAGGTGGAAGTGGTGGTGGTGGTGGCGGCGGCGGCCAGGGTGGGATGTCATCGAGTGCCGCCTTGTCGCCGCACTCATCTACTGGGTACTCACTCACAAAACCAAATCCATACAACAGCCACCATCACCACCTTCATCCGCTCCAGAGTCACCAGCGAGACTTTGGACCTCACGACTTCGCTTCCGGTCCCATGAGGTCGGCTGAAAGTACAAACAATGATGGACCCCCCCGACCACCCATCACTGGTAGCACAACCGCCTCCTTCGCCAACCCTCATGATCCCTACCGTCGCCGCAACTCGTCCGTGTACTCCCCGCACGGTGACAACTCCGCTCAAAATGACATGAACCCCATGAACTATGGCTCCATGTCCCCGGCAACACAGTCGGATACATATACCCAAGATCACCCTACCGGAGCAGCACCTCGGAACAACAGGATTATCTCAAGCAGTGCCGCTAAGCGCAAGGCCGCCGATGACGATGGCGCTTCAAGCGCTACTAAGCAACAGCGGAGTAAAAGAAATAGAGTGTGTAGCATCTCAATCCATATGCCTCACCCAGTCCTACCTCCTCTCATCTTGAGCATGTGGAATGCTATCCATCCTGTACGCGGACATGTTAGCTAACCTCGAACTTGCTTGTAGTACACTTCGATAGCATGGTATGGTCACCTCATTCCTTTTCCACGGTCCATATCTGCCCCCCCC
>RANX01000010.1:680823-726557 GCA_009805215.1 Neurospora discreta FGSC 8579
CCCCCCCCAAAAAAGAAGACTTGAGGCCCTCAAAAAAGGATGTGTTCCATTTTGATGTGTAGGTAATTGCTGACCGCGGTCCTCAACATCCGCAGCAACGAGTGCAAGCGCCGCAAGATCAAGTGCAATGGCCAATCCCCTTGTCAGCGATGCGGCCATCTCAACCTCCAGTGTCTGTATGCGCCCAACTGTTGCTCGCACAGTGTCAAGGATTCGGACGAGTTCAAGCAGATGGCCGACCAAGTGAACCGTCTTCAGGATCAGGTCGAAACTCTCTTCAACAACATGAGTGCCTTGCGCCAGGAAGCCCTACGTCTCGCTCCCATACACGACCGCATCTTGCCACCGCCTTCGGCGACGGTTACTCCCTCGTCATCGACAGCCTCCATGCCCCAGTTTTCTAAGCCTCTCGCCCCTTTGCGGCCAACATCGGCGTTTAATGGACCGACCAGCATTGCCTTTACCGTGGATGTGGCCAAAAACACCCTGCACAACATGGGATACGCCGGTGCCGGCGAGGCCCTCGACGACAGTGGTGATAGTGGCGACGGCAACAGCGGCCCACAGGCTGAACCGACACCGCGTACATCACCGACACCACTACCCCCGATGCAGCCATCTTCGTATCAAGGACAGATAGATCCACTGTGGGAGTTTGACAAGGCTGAAATGATCCGACTCTGCAAGCTGCACGACGAGGAAATCAGTGTCATGTATCCTGTTATGAAGATGGGCCCTACGATTCAGCATGCAATCGAGATCTCTGAGTGGATGGAAAAATCGAAAAGGCAAGGCCTGGGGCCACCGGCAGACCAAGGCGAGGTTTTGGCCGATGACAGGACGCTTCTACTAAAGATTGTTCTATGCACTGCCTTGGTTATCGAAGAGCACGGACATAGCGCGAAAGCGGCTCGGCTGTACGAAACCATGGAGGCTGTCACCATGAAGACGTTGATGAGTGGGCTTACCGATGTCGTCAAATTACCCTATTTAGCTCTTGTCGCCGGCTACAAGTTCTTTTCTAACGAAGAGGTTGCGGCCTGGCGTATCATGGGCCAACTCATGCGGCTCTGCTTCGAACTGGGTCTTCACCGCCGAGAAGGAATTGATAAGATCACCGACCCTCAGGAAAGGAGGAACACTATCAACACATTTTGGATCGTCTATGTGCTGGAGAGGAGGTGGAGCTTCGCCACTGGCTTGCCTTTTGTGTGTGATGATGCCAAGATTGACCCAAAGCTGCCCTACCCGGTAAGGCTGAGATACCGAAAACCTACACTAGGTACATTCAAGAGCCCCCGCTGACCTTTGGCATAGGACGACAACCCCTTCTTGCGGGCGATGATCACCTGGTCCATGCTGGCTGCCAAGACGTGGAGATTGGTGGATTATTTCGAGCCGGCCGTCATTCGTGAACTCAAGCCGAGCGACTTTGAAGAGCTGGACCGTAAGATCCTTGACTGGTACAACAGTGTGCCGGAAGGAATCAAGATTTCTACGCGTGAACCAGTCAAGATGCCCATAGGGGGTACCCAGCGCTTGCAAATCTGGACCCGACTGAGGCTTAACCAGGTGCGTCCTAGAGGGTTTCTTGGAAGAGATTGGTTGCTTACTCTTGTTCCCAGATACGCATTTGGCTGTATACGCCAATACTGCACAGCGCCATCAGCATCGCCGAGAACATGGAGTTTGCGTGCCGGGCCGTCGAGCTAGCCAAAGAGACAATCCATTATCTGACGGATCTCAACGACACCACAAACATATACCGCCGCATGCAAATGTTCGGCCACCAGTTTCTCACCTCGGCCATTGCCGTCTTGTTCCTCGCTTCAACCCACGCACCCCTCCAATTCAGCACCTCCTGCCGCAAGGAATTTTACATGGCCCTTGAACTGATCAAGGATATGTCGGCAAAGTCATGGGTGTCGCGACGGATATGGCGCACGATTGGGTCCCTAAAAAAGTACGCTGCTCGGTTGGGAATGGAAGAAGACAGCTCGAAAACTTCGAACCCGACGACCCGCAACAGCGCTATGGCCCGGCCACTCGGGCGCTTCCAAGACAATGCTGCTGGCGGTAGTCCTGCGAGCAGTGCGTACAGCCCTGGCACCGCAACATACTCTGGAGGAGGGCCGTTTGGCCGCTCCGACACCCTTTCTCAAGGGACCAGAAGCGGCGAACTTTCCTCGGATGCTACAACCCCGGCGGCTCATCAGAGCCAGAACCAAGGATCGTCGCCGGATGACCTGACCAACGGGCTCAGGCTACATACGGAGATGTCGCGCATCTTTGAGAATATGCAAGGTGGTCTGCCATCGGGACGGACGCGAGTGAGTCGGATTCACTCACCCGATGTGTCTATGAGCGGCGCTGGAGGTGGTGGGTACTTTTCCAATGTGACAAACTCTAATGATGTTGGTATGGCTGGGAGAGCATCCACGGGAAGCCCTGCGTCCTCTAACGGGGCTGGGGTGTACCAGCAACTGAGGGATATGTTCTAGATGTGAAATCTGGCAGAAAAGAGGTTTTCAAACTCGAGGACCAGACAACTGCTCTGCCGTTTGAAGGAGTCTTGTACATGATACCCATGACATATTGGATAGCTCGAGAGTACCGAAAAGATACCTCTGGTCATGACTTGAAGTCCGAGCTGAGTTGCTCCTTGGGAAAATAGTGCGACTTACAAACCAGATTAGCGTGAACCCATATCCGTACAGGAAGCTGCTTAGTTTTCTGACAGTACCTTAGGAACTGTGGTTGGATGGTCCGGATTTTTGGCGATTAGCCCGGAGTTTACCCTAACCCCGGATCTTCTGATTTAGATCGATACCTACCTATCAAAGTGGTTCGTTTCGGACGTTCCTTTTAGTGCAGTGTATGTGATCAGAGAGTAGCACCTGCAGATTGCTCTACGTTACAGGCCGCGGCAAGGCCACATATGTAGGGAGTCACAGCACCGCATCGATTACATCAGCCTAATGCTGGCTCATCAACGGCATCAATGTTTCCCAATAACTCGTGCATTTTCTCCCAAAGTCTGTTTGGGACATTCCTCTGCACCAGACAAAAAACATCACCAACTCTGAACTGCGCAACATCCTTAAAACAACCGACTGTAACAATGGCCGCCACTGTCAAAACAGTAGTAGCAACAGGTGCTTCATCCGGCCTGGTCAGTACACTATCCACCTCCTCAATCAAGAAAGCCATGAACCAACACCCCCAACACCGACACAGGGCTTCCACGTAATCAAGCATCTCCTCTCCCAGACCTCGCAGCCGTACAGGTTCATCCTCGGTGCCCGCGATGTGTCCCGCACGCAAGATGCTTATCGATCTGCATTTCCAGGGGCGTTCTTGAACCCCCACTCTCTTGAGATTCTGCCGCTGGAGCTGGCTGATCTCAAGACCGTGAAGCAGTTTGCTAAGCAGACGCTGGAGAAGCTTGAGGGTAAAAGGATTGATTATTTGTTGTTGAATGCTGGGATCACGAATGGGGCTGGGACTGGGAAACCGGGGCCGGGAGTGAGTAAATGGTGTGAGGCGTTGGTGGTTAATCATTTGTGTAAGTCCATATCTGGTTCCCTTGAGGTGTTTGCGTGCTTCATCTTGTCGGACAGGACAGAACGGTCTAACTTTGCCGGCCCTAACGAAACAGCCCAACATTACCTGACCCATCTTCTCCTCCCTGCGCTTGTCCGATCTGGATCCGACGGAACCGATACGACCGCCGACAGTAGTAGTCGTATTGTCGTAGTGTCCTCGGGCGCCATCCGCCGCGTCACGGACCCTAGCACGCTCGCACAGGATCTACAGGCCGGCTCGGGCAAGGATGGAAACACCGTATATGCCGAGACCAAGTTTGTGCAGTTGCTCGGGGCGCACTGGTGGCGAAGGAAGCTAAAGGAGACGGCGTGTAAGGTGGTGGCGGTCAGCCCGGGGTTGATCCCCGGGACGGGCATTGGAAGGGGAAGTGGACTCGTGTTGAGCATGGAGATGAAGGATGCTAAGAGTGTGGACGAAGGTGAGTTTTCGGTTCTCTATGTTTCTTTAGGTGTTGCCACAGGCTCTTTTTGCACACATGTTGCCGATGGTCTGCGTATACCGATGTAGAGAGGCGCTGTGGAGGAGGGGGTGCACAGAGGCACTGTTTCATCATATGAGTTAATCACTAACAAAGAAAAATAAGGGGCGCAGAGCATCCTGCGGGCTTTTACGCGGGATGATTTCCCCAAAGATCCGGATCGCATCTTTCTGACGAGCTGGGGAGAGTGGTGGAATAGTGAAACTATAGGGGTGACGCTGGATAAGGAACTACAGGATCGGTGGTGCCCTGAGAAGGAGGAGATTGAGACAAAGGAGGAGGGGCTGAAGGATTTGTAGTTGTTAACGGGAGAACCTGGCAATGTCTACAGGTGTGTTCCCTTGTACTCGAGGATCTGAAATCCAGCTTGCGATAATCCGCGTTTCTTTTTTTCTTCTTTCTTTATTTTTTTTTTCTAACATGCTGGTCCGTTGAAACGTTTGGGCAAAATTCACGATGTAAGTAGTGTACCTGTACGCACCTATATGTGGTAGTGTCCCTCTTGTCTTTTTTTTTTTTTTTTTTTTTTTTTTTTTTTTAAGCAGTCAGCCAACCGTCAGACCTGAAGACTGACAGTTCGGGACCATTGGTGGTCTGAAAGTGTCTCGTGATATCAATACGAAGGAAGGGAACGCATGTCTTTGGTTTGGCAAATCCTCGATTGTTAGTAGGATGAGTTGCATGGCACGAAATACCAATCGAAGGACATTCGGCATTACAGCCGCTGTGGTGCAACCATCACGAACGGCCGCCAAGGCTCACGAACTTTCAGGGCCGAGTCCTTTGGAACCAAACAGCCGATAGCGTGCATACCTAGGTGTACAGGTATCGAGCGCCATTTCAGCCCGCAAAGCGTATGACAGAACAACAATTGGACGATTGTACAAGGCGTGGTGATTAAACGATGACGGGATAAGGTACCTTTTCGTCACCTTAGCGGGTGCCGCGTGGTGATGTAATGTTTCGTTTTCATCCATCCTGTTGGTATGGGCCATTTCTGTCCTGGCACACCCAACCCACCGCCAACCCTTCAATGGACAGTGTGGAGAGGAGCCAAGTGCTGAGCTCCCGAGCCCTTTTGGTGGAGTTTGGCCTGTCCACAGCGGAGGCTACGGCGGCTACAGCGGCCTTGGTTCAGCTCTAGCCGATCCGGCATCCCGGTTGTAGCGGATGTGACGTGTGATTGGGGTATCACACCTGATAAATGTAAAGGTGATGCGGGGGCGGAATACGAGGTTGTACGCCTCTGTAGGTATGGTTGCAAAAGGGCACCTCTCGAAATCTTGAATTCCACTTGGGGCGATCACTGCCTGGGGGTGGCAACCAGGGCAGTATTTACGCCTCCGTTCACAAAGGTGGCAGTCGGGCTGTACGAGAAATGGCAGTTTCAATCATATCAAGAATTTACTTCTCTGTAGCACTACTAGCGCCTTGGCTGTACCGCGCTGCCCTTCTATATCCATGCAGAGGTGTACTGTGTACTAGCTCTACCTAGTGTAGTAGGTAAGGTCCCCTAAAGGGCCCTCCCACACTTGGATTGGGGCAACGCCAAGGGCTCCCGCCAAAGGTGTTCAAGGTGATGATCACGTTCCGCCATCGACAGTAGCTGACTAAGATAAGTTGGCGTTCAGAATACGAAAATCAGAGCCTAGGTAAACCGGGAAAAGAAAAAAAGTCGGTCAACGCTCATAGGGCCATATTTGCGCCATGGGCGGAGTTGGAAGTGCCCTTCCGGGGAGTAACTATGTTTGCTTGTGTGACGATCGGGGGGCTCTGTCTGGGCTTGTTAATTAGTTTTGTATAAATGAAAGGGTCAGTCGATGAACAAACGTTTGTGTCCCCTCTTCTTCTCCATCTCCCTTACCGGATTTGTGTCTCACCAGATCGACAGGAAGCTTGCATCAACAGTCTGTGCAACAAGTCACAACAGCTGGGTCATTTCAACAAAAACAGCAGAACGTCGCGGAACTTTCCCTCGGCTGTACCGCCCGCCATCGTTCTTCCCCAAATTTGGACCAGACCGAACAAGTTTCTTTAAACAGTCCAGTCCCAGCAACACCACCACACATTAACTGAACCGAACCTCTTCCTCTCCACCAACAAAAATGAAATCAACTACAACCCTCCTCACCACGCTCAGCGCCTTCGCCGTCTCCCCCGCCGTCGCCGATTTCGATGGCTTCTTCCGCTTCATCGGCGGCAACTCCGTCATCTCCGGCCAGCGTCTGCGCCTAAACAACTCGATCCCCTGGACCTCCCCCGGCGTCTCGCACGCCCCTTATAACCCTGCCGACCACTTTTCGCGCATCTACATCCACGACACCACGCCCTCTCTCCTCTACGTCGTTCCCACCAACCCTCACCCTCCTCCAGTGCCCGGTTACTACGCCCTTTCCGGCACCGAGGGCGTGCCAGACGCGTACAGGCTGGTACAGACGTACAGACCTGATGAGGAGGGGACCGTCAATCTGTACAAAGAGTGGAAGGTCAAGAAGGTTCATAACAAGGCCAAGAATGAGACGAGGCTTCTACTGAGATATGGCAATGATTTCTTTGACGAATGGAGGTGGATTGCCGTTAGGGAGATCGGGTATACCGGTGCTGAGAGGTGGGTGCCTTGGTGGGTGAAGCACAGTGATGCCAATGTTGGTAACTTGACGACGTGGGATTACGATATTGCGGATTTGGAGCTGGTGGAAGCCGAGGGGCCTGTGAACTCGAATGCGCCAGGGGGTGTCGAGGAGAATTAAGGGGTGGGCTTGGCTTAGGGAGTCAAGGAGGCGGGAGGGAAAAAGAAGCAAAGGGAAAGGCCCGAGAGGGGGAGAACTCCAGTTGGAGTAACGGCAAGGGGGTTAGTACCCCTGAGGAGTAATGATTAATTGGGGGTTCAACTACGATCTACGGCGGGTTGGTTACGAGGATGACCAGCCGCGTGATTGACTTATCTTCTTGCACATAGTTTTCAAATGCGCTCGCGGTCTTTAATTTTATTTTCTTCAATTCCTTCAGTTCTCCTTATACCCCATGCCATCATTTGTCCTCGGTCGCATCATTATAAAGGTAGTGTTCATGTTGCCGAAGTCCATACGCTTTTGGTCATGGTGGTATTGAGTTGTCACGCTGCCTTTGGATTTGAACAAAGAAATTGTTGAGCCAGGCACCTCTTTTTTTTCTCTTTTTTGGGATTGGAAGTAGCATAGGTTGTTGTCCGTTATGAGAAGTCGGGCTGTGGCCCCATAGACAGCCGTGCTGAACAGCACCATTGAACTGAACACAGAAAGAGGACCGTTGGCAGTTTTATCTGAGAGAAAAAGGATGGTGAAACCAACAATGGCTACTAGATAATTACCTACGACGAAGGACAGGAGTATCACTTGTTCGCCTTGTGTTTTCAAGAAGCTGTCTCATCCCGTCGATAAAGGAAGAATGTCTGATGTCGAAGTTCCACACCGAAGCTCGATGCTTGATGTCTTCATCCCGTGGACAGCATGTTATTCCGCCGAACAGTATCAGCCTCAGAACTCTCATACTTTTGACAAACTCGTCAGCCTGCAATAGCATGACAGACAGATGAACAATAACAATGGCACCACCAGTGTTCCAATGCCCCACAATTACCGAGCATTTTCAGTACAAAAACGGCACCATCACCCCAACCTGATGTTCCTTCTTCTCTCCCCAAGCCAGCATCGGCAGCAAGCCATTCGAGACTAGAACAAGAACACCATAACCACCAGAGCGATCTACAACCGGTTCTCCATCAACTTCACCCACAATTCAAAATGCCCGAGAAGAAGCTCACCCCTAACTTTGCGGTGAGGCGGATGACTGCACCCGATCCTAACAAGAAGAAGGATGAGGGCAATTCCTCTAAGCAACAGGAAAAGAAGGAGAAGGACAAGAAGAAGGAGCAAAAGAAATAAAATATCTTCTTTTCCCTTTTCTCTGCCCAGCAGCACTGGGTAAGTCACATCCACTTTCTTCCATCGACAGACCAGGGGGAAAGGAGCAGGACCAACTTCAGGATCAAGCGGAAGGAGAAAGACCGAGGAAAAGAAGCGAGAAAAAAAAAAGAAATGCGCGGTCCGGGATTCGAACCCGGGGTCTTACACTACTTCATTTGTACTGCGGTTCGCCACGCCGCTTCTGCCTCACACATTTTGTGTGGTGCGTCCTCGGGATGCAACTCCTCAGCACGAACTGTGAAGTGTACGCGTTAAACCACTACGCCAACCGCGCTCTCTGAGTTCGTTGGAAGTAACTCACAAAGGTCCAATACATATACCGCGAAGGAAGGAGCCCTGGATATCTGGTAGAGGTCAGGTAGCTGCCTGTGGGTACTTCTACGTAACTACCAATCACTGCTTTTTTTGTCGTGTACCTGCCTCTGCTCAAGCTTGCCGTGTGCTTCCTTCGCATCCACATCGCAATAAGCCGTCCTTTTCAATCGTTTCCCCCTTCACAGACCACATCGTCGTCTTCATTTGGGTCTCACGTTGTTGTGTTCCTTTGCCTCCTTCACCACTACCGTTGCCCACAACGACCTCACACGCAGCATCAATGATATGTACCAGAATCAGCTGCGGCACGGAAGCGACAGGAATATGGGTTTATTGGGACTTGTGTGATAGCACTTTCATGATTTGGACTTAGACATATTCGAGTGATAGGAAATTTGAAGCACATTTGGCCCCCTTTCGCATCATGATCCCGTCCGTGCCTTTCTCGCTGTGATTCCCTTGCTCGTTGTGACCACTTGGCTTTTTTGGACTAGATCTCGGTATTCTGAAGCTAGTACTATACATGAAGAGGAACTTGGTGATGACACCTGCCTATCTCTATTCTTGGAAGTGAAAGGCGATTGGGCGATGGAAAATGTTGAGTCTGGTCCTTTTGGAGTTTTTGACCAGCCGGCTCGACAGGCAGTCCAGTTCAGGCAATCCTAGGACACTAGCTAATTAATGACTTTTTTTTTTTTTTTTTTTTTTTTTTTTTTTTTTTTTTTTGCCAAGTGCTGATGGTGTTGGTGGCTGTAATCCGCTTTCGAGGCGTTGGGAAGAGAAAACACAGCAGAGACAGAAGAGTGTGATGATGCTTTCCACGCCTGCTGACGCGTGGGGAAAGAGTTCGAGTCTGCGCGGGAAAGGCGCCAAGATCCGAGATGCACGGCGCTTTGAGAAACGAACCCAGAAAGGAACGCATGGCGGATATTATTGCACTAACACTGTTACCACGCAAAAAGCGGCGCCTAGGATAATTTGGCATCTAATTCAGTGGCAGCACGCATCCACCTTGGTGCAAACCCCCCTCGCATCGTGCCTACTCGCTGACTTCCCTCCACAACCACCCCATGAAAAGAAAGCAAGGACGACACCACAAACCACCTGGCAGTACAGTTTTTTTTTTTCTTTTTTTTTCCTCAAAGCTCCGCAAAACCGAAGACTACACAACAACCTCGCTAAGTAGGTGGCTTTTTCCACTTCATAATCTCTGCTGACCGACCAACCCAAGTCCTCGCTTCCGCATCGACAATAGCGTCGCTGCAAACCCACCCTAGACACTCCGCCGTTTCCCGACGGTGTATCAAGAGAAGCTGCCAACCACGAGGCATACCGAGTAAACAGGCCGTCCGAGAGCCGCCCGCGACGAGAACGAGGTTTAGCTTCCCGAATTTCGCACCGAGAGATATGGAGTACGAAGAACCGACCCTGATACTAGGAAAGATGAAGCCAGGGGTTCGGCTGGCATATGGCACTTCGGCTGCCCTGTGTCGAGGAGGAGGAGGACGAGACGCCCTGCTGGATGACTGCTCGATCTGAGGCACAGATCGACTTCGTCAGGGATACGGCTTTTCGTATGGTTCGGCATCGATGTGGGTGAACTATGTTCGACGGTCGATTGCTCGATCTATATCTGGCAACGAATACCCCATAAGCGCGGATGCCATCAACAACAGGCCGGTGTCTGTAATTGTGGACATGGGTCCCACTGTCTTACCATGGGCGGCAGATTTGGTCTAACAGCAACCCCCGGGGATGTTTCTACGGACGTGTCTGGTCACGGGTAGGGTCTCTAGCAGTCTTTCGAGTCGAATAACCCACTCTCTCCTTAAGTGGCTGTTTTCCACTGGCTGATTTCACGGTCATCTCCCAGATCGTGCGATTGCGAGATAGATCACCGATGATTTGGAGCGCTACAACTGTTGGCTTCTACCTTCTTGCCCTCTAAAAACAGGCCGAAACTTGAAAAAGTGATCAAGTGTTAGGGTAAAACAGGTTCGGATGGAGGGGTGGGACACTTCACGTTAGAGAGGCAGGCGACAACTCGTATGGGTTTTTGCAGTGGCCTGGAACCAAATTTTGCGCTATTGCGTTCTGAAGCACACAGGAAAGATAGCAAAAACGTCAAACGGTGATGAACTCTTTTTTTTATTTTTTATTTTTTTATTTTTTTCTTCTTTTTCCGGTACACAATGCCATGTCCAATCAGAGGACTTTCTTCCTTCGAAGCCAGAACGGGAACAGTCATCTCAACCTGGACTCAGCGGCAACATTTTCTCAGGTCTGGTGTTCGAAATTGTACACACTCGAATCTGCCGTTCGTGCACCTTCCTTTCGCGAACCTGAGCACTCTCTCGAGCACTTCACCGTCCTGGTTGCAACAGTCAACATGTATACGCGCATCTAAGGTTTCAAACACCGCCACCATTCTGCCATTTTTTTTCCTTTCTGGGTTACTCTACGGTGGCATGGAACCTCTCATTGCGGTCATTTACTAATAACAGTTACGCGCACTCGCCCGTGATCTCTTCACCACAACCAGCGTTCTAACTGATCGCAGATTCAAGAAAATTTTACTGGAAATCAATCACACGCACCTTCAGCACTCCACCATTCTTCGAGTAGAACGGTTTGAAATTTGAAGCGATCAGCACAGGTTGAATACCATCAAGCGCGGACCTCCTTCGCAGCTCTAGACCACATACACGACATGAAGGCCATCGTTAGTCTTTCAGAACTCGCCGCAATTTATCTCTGAACGCCGGCATACTACCAAGTGCAGTCGCAAATACAGCACTGTTTACCCCGAGACCATGCCTCTCGCAACAGGATCAACACGACAACTCTATTTTGCAACTAGGTAGATAAACAACCTGAGCCACCACTCCTCATAAATTACACCCTACTTGGCAACATAGCATCCTACCCCACAGCCACCATGGGCCGTTCAAAATCTGCTCTTCGCGCCTTTTGTGAGAAGAGGGCTGAGTCCAAGGCTGCAGGTATCAACCCCAACAAGCGTCTGGCAATGGCCCTGAAGGCAAAGGGGGCTCCTCGTCCTATTTGGGACCCGCCGAGAATGTCCGTCACGCCTTCTCCCAAGAAGTCTGAGCCGGTTTCGCGCAAGGTCAAGGCTGAGCCAAAGTCTTCTAGGCCATATTCAGGACCGACTCTTCGCTCTTCGACTTCTTCCGCCGCCGTCAAAGCTGAGAAGCCACATTCCGGGAGAACTCTTCGCTCCCCCACCACTTCTTCCGCCGGCAATGTTAAGAAAGAGCCGTATACCGGACCGACTCTCCGGACTTCTACCACTTCCCATGCCGAAAACATCAGGAAAATCAAGGAAATAAAGAACGAGCTGTCATCTAAGTCGTTTTCTGGACCAGCTCTTCGCTCATCCACCACCTCCGCTGCCGGCAAATCCAAGTCCAAGAAGCCGTATTCTGGACCAATTCTTCGCTCTTCAACCATGTCCTCTGCTGCTGAAGTCAAGAAGGAGCCGTATTCCGGGCCGACTCTTCGGTCCTCCACCGCTTCCTTTGCCCGTAAAGCCATTCAGAGAATCAAGGACGAGCCGTCTTCTGAATTGTCTCCCAATTCAGCCTCTAACTCCACCATGGTTGTCAATAGCTCAGAGCCTCATGACGACATGATGCCTGAGTCCCAGCCTGAGGCCGAAAATGAGGACAAACCTGAGCTAGAGGCTGAACTAGAGGTTGAGCCCGAACCTGAAAGGGCCCAAAAGACCATGGCCAGAGCCCACTGCACCGACTACCGCAAATGTGTCAGATGTAGCGTTTGGGGCTTCGAATACCCTCCTCTGCATACCATCGAGGAGGAAGAGGAAATCTGAGATCTTTAGGCGGTGGTCATCACGTGAATGAACGGAAAAGTCTCTCCGCGGCCGATGTCGAAGCGTCGTTACAATCACCCTCAACAAGTTATGAACCATACCCATGCCAGCCATTCGGCCCACTATTTCGCCCTCTTGAACTCACAGTCAGTGCTCTATGGCAAGAGAATGGTGTACCCGTATACATCTAGCTCTGGGGTGGCCTCAAAGCGATAACATTTGCCTGCCAGGAGCAAGTCTGCTAGCGTCAAGTCTGGAGAGTCTGGCAAGGTCATTCCAAGAAGGCCAAGGTCAAAGTTGGCGAGCCGTTAGGGGCCAAATGCATGGCGTCCGACTAGACGGCAAGTCGTATATATGTTATTCCAACAGTAATCTCCTCTAGCATGTTTTGCATCTCGGAGAATGATAGGTCTTTTTCACCGTCTTCCTGCTGTTCTTTGCTTCATCCTGGTCATCTGGACTTCTTCGGCATGGTTTTTCTTCGGTGGAAGCGTGCCCCTTACTACGTCTACGTATCTGAGGTGTCTATTCGCTCTTGACGACTGCATTCTGAACGTTCGAAACCTTTCCTGGTTGGTTATCCATATTCTCCACCAATCCATATCTTCACTCATATTTGTATATCTTGTAAATACCTGGATCATTCAGGCTTTTGAACCTCAAACCTTGACCATTGGCTTGCGACCATGGCCAGATTCATGAGGCGATCGTGGGTATGGTATCTTCCACCAGTCTAGCGGTCAATAAGTCAATGCTATCCAATGATTTTCCCTTCCACTCTCCAACATAAGTCGTTAGTAACCGATGTCTTGCACCTTGATCTTGATTTGGAGCATGAGTAGCTCAATGATTGACATATACATCAACTCTATGAAAGATAGGCATATGATTCACAACCATGGTCCGATAACACACAACTTGAAGTTTCGCGTCACCAAATCTTTGCAAAATTTGATTACATAGAACTTGACCATTTCTTTGTTGAAAGACGGACGTGGAGCGCTTGGAAACCTTCAATTCGTACATGACTGAGGGTGAGCATTGTTCGAAGATGATGTGGCAATATCGAGACTGTCCGAGGAAGTAGTAGCCACAACACACAGACAATATTTTGAGTCGCTCAGCTTTGTTTCGTCCCCTTTTGAGTTGTACACCTTTGAACCGTCTATTTTTGAGTCGTCTATCTTTGTGTCATCTGCCTTTGTTTCGCTGGCTTTGTGTCGTTTGCCTTTGAGTCGTCTACCATCAAGTCACCTTCGAGTAGCACCTTCGAACCATATGCTCTTCGAGCACCATGTCTCTATCAATACCAGTGTCTAAAATATATATAAACGCCATGTGAAGCAAAGCATACAAGATACTATTTACATCTATATCCAGTTGATAATCCTTTCTAGCTGTCTTCATAGAGGCTGCCGTTCACATTTTTCTTTCAGTTTGGAAACCTTGCTAGCTGTCTCCCCTTCAGCAATCTGCTTCCCTTTAGCCACAATGCCTAGAAGGACGCTCGCTTCCGCCCGTGGTGCACATTCGGACAAGGCCGCGGGAACCAACCCCAACAAGCGTCTTGCAGGGCTGAATATTCGTACCGTGCCGCAAAGGATGACCGCACAAAACGAACCTTCAGCCCCTGAGGAGGATCCTGAGGAGGATCCTGAGGAGGGCCCCAGAGAGGGCCCAGAAGAAGAACTTGAGGAGGTCCACGAAGAGGAGGCCGAAGAGCAACCGGCAGCCAAGAAGCGCAAGACAACAACAGCGGTGGGCGGGAAGAGAAAAAGAGCATCAGACGACGATGGCGAGGAGGACGCAGAGGATCCCGAGGAGAGTGAGCCCGATGAAAGACCTAAGAAGGAAGCAAAGACCGCGGCCAACAAAAAGGCTAGCAAGGGCAAATCTCCGAAAGGAAAGAAGAAGAAGAAGGTGTCAAACAACAAGGCCAAGGAGCCCGAACAAAAGCCCTATGATCCAGACCGCTTGTGGGGAGTCCGGGACATCATTGCGGAAGAGCGGGACGATGACGGCCAACTCTGGTACTTGGTCGACTGGGAAGATGACGAGGAGACTGGTGAGAAATACGATCCAAGCTGGGTATGTTTCCCCCCCCCCCCCCCCTCCGTTCTGTCCTGTTTTATCCCCTCTCTCTTTCTCTTTTGATGCAGCGTACTGATTACTGTACTTTTGGGCTTATAGCAGGTGGCAGAAAATGTCGTGGACACTTCACCGGAATTACTCGCCGAATGGGAAGAGAGAAGGAACCAGAGGGAGAGCACTGAAGAGGAAGTTAGCGCCGAAGCCATAGACCCTGATGGCATCGAGATGGAGGATGTGCCTGAGGAAGAAATGCCCGGAGAGGAGGAGCGCAGAGAAATTGTCCAAGGTAGGAGCAGGGCGGGACCGAAGCCGAGAACGCAGTCAAAGTACCCGAGGAAGAATCTTGTAGCGATGACTGCTCCTAAGTAAGGTATGTCTATGATGGGCCCCCTTTCACCTGTACCTCTAGATACCTGATCTATTCCCTGACCCAAGTTTCCACACATCCAGGAAGCACAAGAATGGGGCCCTTGAAAATGTCCGGCTATGCAGGGAAATCAAGTGGTTGTGACGCGACCCAGCTTGCCTTTGTCTGACCCCAAGTCATCCGACCGGCAATGTCTTTGTTCGATGGTGAAGGCGGGATGTTTGAAAGCTTTTAGAGATACATACGGATTTGGATATGACAGGAGCATATGAAAAGAGGTAAGACTCGGATATAAAGCGGTACAATTGGACTGTTAGCTCATGTGTGTACCAGCGACGCAATGTAGGTGGTACTAGAGAAATGGAGAATAATTGAAAGTTTGGAATATTGAAAGAGGATGGAATGAATAGAGGTATCCAATGTATTTGGTAGCAACATTTCATAGCAAACCATTTACAAATCATGTCCACATTACATATCAATTCTAATACCACTGGGTTGAAACAGCTGTCAAAATTCCCGACATAGCATAGGTATCCTGCATTGTTGGAGGAGATAACCATGAGTGTCTCAAGCCTCTCCAGGCGCACAGTTTAAACGCGGTGCGTGAGTTTGTAACATGAGAGTCATGAACCGGGCAAATATTAGTAGAGGTAAGTATCCTCTGACTCAAAGGTTAAATAAGTAACCTCCTCTATTTCCTATGACCCTGCCCTGAGGTACCTGCCGTGCTTCTTACCTGTCTAAGGCTTCACGATTTTGTTTAGGAAGGGCATCCATTCCCCCCTTTCTCCAGCATGATATGAGGTTCCCTATTAATGACAGTACGTAACTCTTCGACATCGCATACAAGTCCACATTTTAGTAAGGCAAAAAATGGGCTACTTGATCATAGGCATGCGCATATCCCGAGAACGAGGCCGGACAAGAGAACGGAGGTTGAAAAATCAGTCGCTAGGTATCGCTCGAATAGAGGAACCTGAACAAGAGTTCAACCTTGCCTGATCTTGATATCACCTCACACCGAGTCAACGAGTGGGAACCGCCTCTGGGAATGAGCGGACAAGTTTACCACCTCAATATCTCTCCGATATTGCATGGACACTGTGCGCTTCTTTCTCTTGGTTTCTTCCAGGACTTCAATTGCTTCCAGATTCGATGAAAGGCAACATGAGAGGTTCTGACCATTCACCTGGGATGTAGAGAATGACGATGTGTATTCTCGCCAGTAAACCTTTGATGCCTGGCCTACACTTGTTGTCCTCGTCGGTGGATTGCGTCCCCCACCTTGGTATTCAAAGGCTCAATCCACCACTCGAAACTTCTTTCCTTGCTTCCAAAACGGCTACCTCTACCCACTCCTGCACTCGCAAGCCCATAAAAAGTTGTCCACTTCGAAACACTCTTTTGCACTACTCAGCTTCACCACTGTATGTGGCGTATCAACCACCACATCGTATATTGAATACTATTCCCTCCCTTACTTTGCCCTTCGTCGAGCATCATCTTTGCAGAAATGGACCAGCAAAGCGTCAAAGACGTTCCCGCACTTACAGCCACTTGCCCCATTGAAGAGACGGCACCCGCCAACAACGAGACCAATTTAGACTGGACAACTCGCGCCGTGCGCTTGGAGTTTTCTGTGATCAGATGATCTTGACGATACGAGAGATGCACGATGCGCTCGAATTTGCCAGTGAGATACTGCGCTTGATGATGCGGGAGGTGCAAAGAGCTACATGAGAAAATGGGTTCCTAAAGGTAGAAGGAAGGAGAGTCTGCCCTTTAGACTACCATTGAGAAGGTAGGGCAGTACGCATGTATAAGCTCCCTCAGAATGCAAGCCGCTAAATCGTTGTAAATATACATACCTCTGCTTCACCGAAATTCATTGAGCACGACACAACTCGGCACTGGTTGGGAAGTAGGGACTTTGAGGGGGGTTTGGATTATACTCTGGCCTGTCGGCCGTAAAGTACCTCTACCTTTAACCGCAACAGCCGTTGTATTTCTTTCCAAGTTTACTCATAAAATAGATGGCTTGTCTACAGTTTTTCGACGGCATTAGTATCTACATATAGTTTCTTCTCTGCGAAGTGGAGGATTGACCGTCAAATGCAATTTTACTCGCCTTAATTGTTTGCCTGAGAAGTATTGCGCCAACACTATGGAATCCTACTCACATGCCTTGTATGCCCCTTCCGTCTTGAATCTCTTCGATTCAGGTCTCGCAATGTCGTCTATGAATGAATCATTAGCTTCCCCTTTCGCTAGAGTGTTTCGTTCGAAATTTCCACGCATGTTTGGCGTAATCCTTGAATGCCTTCATTACCTCCTCACCGAGTAGCTTGCGGCCTCGGTTTTAGTCCCTTAGCTAAAGCCATGAACCATTCCCAAGAAGTTGTCTGTTACCCATCTATTTTTGTCTAAACCATATCTTGTACATATTATTCCACCCCGCGCCCTTAGCCCCAACCGTTTTTTTCTTTTTTTTCCACTCTCATGACCCATTGACCCAGATAACACCACCTACCAGACCTTTACTTACTCTACGTCAGGCGAAATTGATTCGACAAGATGTCAACGAAGGAGACGTCCGACCATTTGTCTACGACCGCCGAAGTTGGCGAACACGCGACTACCCCCAAGATCACCCCCAATATGTCTTATGTCGCAAGCCCGAAAGTCACTTTGACGCCGCGTGCACTAGAAGTTCTTCGGGAGCAGATCCTCCCAGAAATTCGAAGGGATATCAAGAAGGACTTGGCCGCTTTTGAGAGGCAGGAGAAGGAGAGAGCTTCTCGAGCGGAGAAGTGACGAACGGAGCGAGGAATCTGGATTGGTATCTTGATGGAAATGCCCAGGAAGAGGCAGATGAGGAGAAACGGAAAAGGTTTGAGGCGTCGCGAAGGGCCAAACAGAAATCCTGAAGTGACCTGGAAGTTCGGGCAGTTTAAGGCGCTTAGGAAAGATCAAGCGAATTCGACTGCACTTGCGCATATAATATGGATCTTCAGAGATGTGTGTAACACTGTGATACCATCAAGACTTGACCAGGAGGTGAAATAAGTGAACAACATGCTCAACAGGTAAATGAAGGGGTAATCTTTTGCTCTGAAAAGGTATCATATTTGATGAACGAAATGAACCGCCAAGTGCTTATCCGATACATGAAAAATCATTTCCACCGCCACCGACGTCGAGTGCCCGTTCCAACAACATTTGAATTTGTAACATAAAATCGTGTAACATGGCTCATGACATTACAAAACTTATGACCATCATCATGAAGGGAGCGTATAAATCGGGTATCCAAGCACATTTAAAACGAAGCACGTCCGAGCCTGAGAGTAACCGCACAAACAGCGCGTCTAGCCACTAGCTGACCGTTTCTTCTCACGTCAAGGTAGCCAACATAGCCTTCACCAACCTCGGCGGAGGACCTGTAAACCCCCAAAAAAGTCAGCACGTCTGTCCCAAGGATCCAAACAGCCCAAGAAATCACACATGACAAACGCACCGCAAGTGACGCTTTATCGGCGATTCCTTGGCACACTGATCGACAGCCTACCTCTCTTGTCCTTCTCAAGCCTCACACCCTTCCTGGGCTCCTCAATCCTTTCGACTTCTTCCTGATGTAGAACCAACTCGCCGGTGGATAGGCGCTCGGCCATGACAAGATCGCCTCTGCTGCCGTGTCGTTCTTTGCGGGATAGTTGTCTATCGAGGCGGCTGATATCAGACCAAACACTCTCTGATTCGTACGAACGGTGGCGGCTGCGGCTTCGACGGCTTTGACTGCGATGGCGACTGCGATGGCGACTGCGATGGGAACTGCGATGACGACTGCGATGGCGACTGCGATGGCGACTGGAACTGCGATGGCGACTCCGGTGGCGACTGGGACTGCGATGGCGACTGCGGCTTCGGCTTATGCTGAGACTCTTATCGAGAATCGTCACCTCTTTGGAAAATTCTTCTGGGTGGGCGACGTGGACAACTTGGGGCGTGTGTACATGTCCTCGAGGTGCGACAATAGCGGTGGAGCAGGTAGAGCACGAGGTACCAGTCGTGCAGGTCAAGTCGGTCCAAGAGGAGGTGCTATCCCATGAGCTATAGGAGGAAGCGCGGGAAGGAGAGACGTCGCGGACCTGTACAGTCTTTGCGAAGTCGACTTGTTGAGTATGTACGGGCGGAATCGCGTTTACCAACACTGGCTGGGTATATGTGGCTTGAACAGGTGAGTGGGTATGTACGGTGGTAGTATGCACATGCGGATGAGCGTGAGTAGTGGTTTGAGTGTAGTGTGTTGTATGATGTGGTGGCCCTGGAATAGCTGTGTTGGTGTATTCGATGATCTCCGTGCGAGATTCTTCGCGTTCCTCAATGATATCGCCGGCACTCGAGCGAGAGGCGTGGATTTCAAGTTCAGCTGGATTTGCTTTAGCCTGGAGTCGATACCAAATTGAAACTGAACACTCACCCTTCTTGTACTCGTCGCTCATCTTGAGCAAATGATCAATATGCTCTTGACCGAGAGCCTTCTGTATAATGGTAGTAGTCCCCTTAAAGAAAGTGTTAGCGAGAAGATGTGGCAGTCAGAAAACAAAATCGTGAACCTACCTCCTCGACAAAAGGATAGCCACTTTCAATCAGGGCGCGCCTCGAGAGTAAGCGGGAGGGGATTCTTGTCTTTCCCTTTTTCGGATACTCGCTCTTGCTTGTAATGGTAGTACCACCGCTGCTACTCGAAGAGCTGCTAGTGCTTGATGCCACCGATCTGCTTCGGCGGCTGCTTCGATGGCTACGACTGGTAGCACGCGAAGTACGCGAGTCCCTGCTCCGGTCTCTCCGGCCGCGCCTTGTGTGGATCACTTCCTTCTCGACCTCGCGCTCGCGAAACTTTTCTCGCCCAGGGAACGCATGAAACTCTTCATCACCATATCGATAAGGATCGGAAACTTGGATATCTTGGAAGTAGTCGTGCTCGGCATAAACTCTTGGAGGAGGCAAGGCCTTGTGCCTTGGCAGTGGGATAGGTACATTGGGAGGAATGCGGTAGTCGGACCTCCTGGCAGGCGGGTCATACTCGTCGCGGTCGTAGAAGCCCTTGGGCTTTCGATCATATGTATCGACACTGGAGGTACGTCTCCTCATCCTAGCAGTAGGGCGTCTTGGAGGAGATGGGCTGCGGAATCTTTCTCTTTCGGGAGATGGCCTTCGGCGGATGAAGGAGCTTGCGGAAGGAGACCGTCGTCGGCGCGTGGTAGAGCGAGGACGGGGAGTCTCGATATCGTCGTACATGACACGGCGCCGCTCATGAAAAAGGAGTTCATCGTCCTCATCCTCGTCGAAGTGTGGGCGGCGGGCTCGGGGGTCGGGCCTGAAGCGTTCATCGACCGAGTGCTCCCTTGGCGGAGGTACACGACGACTCTGGCGAAAGTAGTCATCATCGTCGTCTGGGTTGCGAGTTCGGATGGGAAGGGCTTCAAATCGGTCACGATCAGGGCCGCGGCCGCGCTGATCAAGGGTCATATTATGTTCCCGTTCATCAAAGAGATCCCTGTCCCACCGTGCAGAGCGGTCGTGAGCGACACTGGCCCGACCCAGGTTGGGAAACGAGGCTCGACCAGCCATGGCAGGGGTCGGGTAAAATATACTATGTTGATGCTTGTAGGCGATGATCGGTTGCTCTTCCGTCGTTAGAGTACAGCTACTGTACTCAACACTAAAGTAGAGCGTGGCGAAGAGAATGGGATCGTAATATGACGAGAAGGCGGAAAGATCAGAGGAGGTGAGTGGATATCTTGAAAGAAATCGGCAGTGGCGGGCGTTCCTGGGGATCAGGTCTGGTTTTAGTCGAATTGGGTGACAACTAGCAGCTAGCAAGGGCTCGGAAGAGATGAGACGAAGCGAAGGTCAAGTTTGGACGAACGATGTCCAAGATCTCGGTCCGATGACGACAGTTGCATTCAGGGTGTTAAAGCTAGTGGTGGGGACAGCATAGGGATACCTTAAATCTTGCTTGTAGGGCTCTGTGACTGGTCGCTTCCTCACTGACACGCCCCGCTTCGGCAACTGAACTTGCAAGGGATGCTTCCACTGTTCCAAAATGTTAAGAGAGTTGTCAGTTAGGTGGTCGATGTTTGACTGAAGAAATGGGGAGATTGAAGGCTTGGGAAGCTTACGGTTGATGGATTGTCGTGCTGCTATTAGAGGTAGCATGAAACCTACAGATGTTCAGGGTACTTGAGGTCGCAGGTAGACACACAACGAAGGGTGTCCAGAACACGATGGAAACTTGACCGAAATGTGCCATGTGCCAAGATCATTGCCAGTTCTTGATACCACTTGATTTTATCCCGAATAGGGCCCTCTCTAGCGCTGGAAATGGGCCAAGCTCATGGAAGCAAGGTTGACATCCAGCCAAACCAGGCTAATCCGATGCGGAGAGGCTTCAAGTGCATCAAAGCTTTCAGGGTCCTTGATCAGGAAATCAACGCCTGACGAAGCAGCTATCCGCCGTGTTTGGCTGTCACGCACACAAAGTCTTTGCTTCTTGAGTGTGGAGAGGATTAAGAGAAACACAATGCTGTTTGTCCGGATTGTTACATTGCTCAGCATCAACCTTATTTTCTGCCCTTGTTATGGATCACGGGCAAGGTAATTTTGGTGTTACCGCTGCGGTCAATAGTTGTTGTTAGTGCGAAAATCTGTTTTGAGTGGTGCTTTCTAACACATATTATCACTTGCACCGCATCCCGACGCCGGGCAGGGAGCATCCATGCCGCCGCTCAACAAAGAATCACCTCCTGCTCCTATCAGCCATCAATAAATTCGCAAGCACAGCATATGTATGTTGCCTATCTAGTGGATGAGGGGATTCCGGGATTGCAGAGAATGTCTCACTTGGAATCGGGCATATCCGACCCTTGAGCAGCAGCAGCTCGGCGTTTGGCTAACAGGTAAAACACTACCAAAAGCCAAAGACATCTCGGTGCGAATATGGAGCAGGGTTTCGTCTCTCTTCCAGATCTGCAATCGGATTTGGTTTATTCTTCTTCATCCATTTTCCTTTTAATTTAGATGATAGTTTTCCTGCCCAACAAAAGCTTATCGTCCGTTACGAACAGCTGCATCATGAAGTTGCCCATTCCCCTCCCTGCTTGTTGGGCTAGTCAGGTCAGAAAATAAGTCGAGAACATGAAGCTAGCTAGGGCTAGCTCACCTACAATATGTACAATGACGTCGTGGTCATTCGTCGGCCTGTTTTTCCCTTTTTTTTCTCTTCATTTCAGCCTAACGCCAGACCACACGACCACAAGTGCCGGAAGGGTTTTAGCATCACAAGAACTAGGTGGTAGCCATTGCCCAACCAGAACAGCATAAAATAAAAAGCTGGCAATGACATGTGCATATGCAAACAAAACACAGGGTTGGATCCTGACTTTGAGCATGGCCTCTTTTTGTGGTCTGGAGGCACAAAGGGTCTACACTTACCTGGTGCCTTGCAGATCGGTGTCTCGATCTTGTTGCACTTGCGCTTGCACAACTGCACTGCGCTGTGAGGCTTTTGTCGGCCGATGTCATGAGGCAGTATCAACGGGTATCATTTTCCAAACCACCGTAGCATCGGGACTTCACTTTTCTATGTTCTCGAAATGAGTTTCATCAGTCGGCTCACTCTGCTTTTTTTCTCTCGCCGTTTTGACCCTACTGTACCGCTGACACGGCCAAGTGTGGAGTCAAGCGGACCCTCCCGCTGTTAGAGTAGCAGATAGTTCGGGTCACTGCCGGAGGGCCGGGGTGTCCGGCGCTGGTCCGATGATGTGGGTCTCTGTAGCTCCGCTGATGTTCCGGTAGACATCTCTTGGCAACTGTAAGACTTGCCGTTACGGACTTCACTCACTTGACACTCGTTTCTGGTTCTTCCACAATTACAAGATATTCAGTGGAAGCGAGTGGGTAGGTAGATGCCGTGCTCTTGTAGCAGACAAACTAAGGTGCCTAGAGGTAGCCAGAGGCACAAACTTCGTCCTGCACTTCTGGCACACAGAGCACGACCTCAAAACGCTGTGCTGCTAATCTGCTTCCAGTCCCACGTGGCATGACTATGTACTCTGAACTCGGCGTTAAGCACAGTGACACTGATCGAGCTTGCCCGATGGCGCCACGGCCTCGCCAGCCTACTTTTCATGAACTCACAAAGTCATGGCCTTTCAGCCCATAGACAAGGTGCATTAATGTGCTTCCTCGCTTGAACCCCTTGCGTGTGTAGAGTTGGACAAATAGTATAGACCCCACCGCACTTTCAATGAGTCACCGACGTCACGAACTCCATTCCAGCTGAAACGATGTCATCGGGGTACCTCTTCCAGAGCTCCACCTCCTGGGTCTATTCACTCGCGAGGTAGGTTGGGCCAGAGTCACCCAGGTAGGTGAAGGGATTCCGACCTTGTCAAGCTTACCCAGCGCGACATTGCCATGTGGGATGTGCAGGTAAAGTAGCCCGGAAAGGTGGAGTTGCGCATATCAACGGCCTTGACTAGGTACCTTGGCCGCGGTCTCCGCCGGTGACTACGGCAAGGCCGTTAAGCGAACAGCGTGAAAGGGAACATCGTTCGAGTCTCGAATCACCGGTGTCGATTATTCACCTCATGCGCCCTGTGCGCCTACGACAAACCAGGGGTTCGTACCGGGGCGCCGCGTCTCCTTGGTGGAGTCCTCCGCATGTTCCTCACTTGCCTCCTTGCATAGTACAGAGCAGCGGGGGCTTTGTGGGCGGCGCAACCCGTGACATCTGTCGCTGGTGTTGCAATCCGTGCCCGTCCTTATCCGAGTCCCGAGCCACTCCCTCGGGCCTGGACTAAGAGCGGGCAGATCCGGCCCCTTGGTGGTCCCTTTAGATACTCGACTGAAGGAGCAGCTGTCAACTCTAAAGGGGACTCCTACGAGTTTGATCACCCAATGTCACTGAGTTGGCATTGCTGGATCCCCCGACTCGCTTAACCGTACAAACTCAGCGAAACACCAGTCACGTTTCTGAACGAAACTTGTAATGAACAGTGGTAAAGGATACAACCAGGTGACGTTGGTACTTTCGTCTCCCGTTGTTTTTGTCTATCTCATGCTCGCGTTTCGTCAAGCATTCCCCCCTGATTAGGAACACAGTCGGCTATATTGGCCTGCTCAGTCATCCCCATATAAACCAACCAACCCCCTTTTTGCTCCCCAAACAGGGAGATTATAATACTCAAAGAACTCCGGTGGATGTGTGAAAAATGACCCAAAACACAAGGAAAAAAGAAAATCGTCATGAAGCCAGCATCTCTCCTCGTTAAAATGTCCTGGTATATTCCCGTCATGCGAAAGGACAACTCCGATGGCCGAACGCTCTGCTTCCGCTTAGTTCTCAACAACGGCGGGAGGCTGAACCTTGTTCTGCTCGTGAAGACCGAGGTGGAAGGTACGGATGATCGAATCGGCGTCGTCGATGGCGATGGGGCGCACGTCGGCAAGAGCCTTGATCTTGGCGGTGCTGTAGAGTCATTGTCAGTTCTAAATCCCGGAAATCTGCTGACATCAAATAATTGCGCTTACCATTCCTTGATCTGGTCGTCAGTCATCTCGAGACCAAGCTGGCCGACACGAGTCTTGACAGCGTTCCAGCCAGTCAAGCGCGAAGCGAAGTGGACGTAGCGGGTAAGACCGAAGTCGGCAGGGTTGAGAATCTCGTAGGTGCTAGGGTTGTTGAGGATGGCCTTGGCGTGGATACCAGCCTTGTGGGTGAAGGCGCAGAAACCAGTGATGGGGTTGTTGAAGGGAGTGTTGATCTCAACAGCCTCGGCAACCAAGTCCTCAAGCTCCTTGAGCTTGTGGAGCTTGTACTTGCTCTTGACGTAGTCGGGACTGGTGACGATCATGCGAGCCATCAAGCCACCGAGAGGGGTGATACCGTTACGCTCGCCAATACCGAGAACAGAGGTATCGATGTGGGTGGCACCAGCCTCGAGAGCGCAGTAGGCGTTGGCAATGGCGCAGCCAGTGTCGTCGTGGAAATGGGTCTCGATATCGCACGAAACGACGCCGCGAAGGGTACGGACGAGGTCATAGACCTGGCGGGGAGAAGCGCAGCCGACGGTATCGGCGATACCGACACGGTGGACGCCGACCTTGTCAACAGCACGGTAAAGGGAGAGGAGATCGACGAGATCGGAGCGGAAGGAATCCTCGGAGGAGACTGCGCATGTTAGCGTGCAATTCCAACCAGGATAGTGTTGGAGCCATGATTGGGAGAAGTCGATATTCGCCGTGTCCGGATAGCACGGAGTCATGAAAAAAAGCCAGTCTCGGTATCAAGGGATGTCTCGCCCGAAACACCAAGTGGAGGCAAGGGGTGTTTTGGGCTGTATGCGAAATGGAGCATGTAAAACTTACAGCGAACCTCAAGTCCCTTGGACTTGACATACTCAATAACCTCAACGGCGGTCTTCTCAATGTAGGCCATGTCCTTGCCGTGGCTGTGCTCGCGGAGGAAGCTGGAAGTACCAATGACGACATCGAGGCCGTCGACACCAGTCTCAACAGCGAGCTTGGCATCGCGCATATCGCAGCGGACGTGAGTCAAGATCTTGGCCTATGAGTGGAAAACCTAGTCAGCCGAGAGTCCTGGTGAACATCCGAGCCGGCAATGCCATCGGAACGCACCTTGAGGCCGAGCTTGCAGATGGCCTCGCAATCTCTCCGAGACTGCTCCGAGGCAGCAGGAGAGGTCAACTCGATGTAATCGACACCGAAATCGTCGAGAGCTGTATCCGAATACCGGAGTCAGTTGTCTGTAAGAGGAAAAGGAGCGGGGCGCTTGGCATGGTTACCCTTGGCACTAAACGAATGGGGAGTCAGCATGAGATCGGATTTTCAAGCTCGGAGCACACCAAGTTCCGGATTCGGGGGCCGCGGAAGCGGATAAGGGCCATTGGGTTTGTGACCGGGACTGGGGATTACTAACATCTTGATCTTGGTCTCGGTGTCGAAGTAGGCGTTGGCGAATTGCTCACCCTCTGGCTCTGAAGTCAGCGGAATGAAGTCGAAAAGACAGAGTGTTGATTGTGCTGGTACGAACCGCGAAGAGTGGACTCGATAATCTTGAAGCTGCCGACGTTGGAGAGGAAGTCGCCGACGGGCTGGTAGGGGTTGGAGCGGAAGTTGGCGGGCTGTAACCGTAGGTAGCAGTTAGCATTTGGTGCTAAACCGGAATTTGGGGACGATTGGATTGGGAAGTCGTGGTCGACGTACGTTCACGCCGTTGGAGGCGCCATTGGCGCCATTGGGAGCATCGGTTCCGCACATGTTGTCTGGTCTGTAAAGAGAGGCTCGGACTGGGACGAGGGGGAAGACAGAGGAGGACAGTGTTGGCAAAATTGAAAGGAGGAAGAATTGAGAAATGCGAATGGCCTCCCGATGTCGCTGATATAGCTGTGGTTTTAAACTTTTCGCGGACCCTTGCGGCTGCACGACAGCACTAGATTCATATGAGTCAATAAGAGATTTTTTTGGTCAGGGCAATCGGCAAAGGCCACTACTACGAAGTACCGGTATGGTACCAGTATGGCCCCCCGACCCCGCAGTGGCACAAAAGAACGGCAGCGGCCAAATGTTAGTGTAGATGAGTCCTGAATCCTGACCGCCCGAATAGGTATCGGCTCTTGTGATTGGCGTACTGCTTTGAGACGGCGAGGGCTCATCACGTCACACATGAGAATCCCGTTTTGTTGCTCCGCTGGCTGGAGCGATCAACCAGTGGGAGACACCCCCGAATCCACACACAAAGCCCATTTCGAGACACAAACCGCAGCAACAACGCGTGCAGACGTGTTCAAGCCACATAAGCGTGGCCGGATATAGTGCTCGCACATTGCTACTACATAGTGTACTCGATGTACCCATTCAGCCAATTCGCCTTTGACAGTGTCAGAGCATTGCAACTCAACTGAACTCAACCGCAGATTTGGTGACTACATTTACACTAATCCCAAGTTTTGCAGGCAAGAGCGCTGCCAGGATGTTACATACTGTACGGCTGCCGACCGTGGACTTCCCGTTTTACGGACTTAGAGAAGAAGGTCTTTGCGTTTCGGACAACATCTCGTCACTTCGGCTGAGCTGGCTCCGAAACTCGCAGGAGTCAATTGGACAGCAGACTTGAGCAGGTCGTCATTGTCTCCAGCTGCTTGGGCTGGTCTTTGACTTGCACAACGGGACTGTCCCAGAGCTCAATCAGGGGCAGAGCAAGGGCATTGGTCAGCACACGCTGCGAGGCACACAGAAGAGTCACACTTGCCGTCCTTCGTAGCATTTGGTACTCTTTGCGTTCAGGTCCACCAACAAATTCTACGCTGGCAGTCCGCACCGCAACCGGGCTATCCCCAGCAAGCATTTACCCCACATTCTCTTCAGCAGTCCACTGGCTGGTCGTCTCTAATGGTCTGTGCTCTCAGCCAACTGCCAAGACGATGCGAGGATGTCACTGAAGGTGGGGAGGACCTGGACTGCCTATGAAAGTGGGGTTGGCACCTGGCAAAATTCAACTTGCCCGAACTGCGCTGCTTACGTTTAGTCGCCATGTCCGTGGCTTCTCTTGGCTTGATCCGTCAAGAGTCAAGACCGTCGTGCGGCCCCGTCCACAGGTAGGGGATTCTCCGGGGGCGGGGAGGTTTCATTCAGTCGGTTCGCTGGACTCTTTCGGTTTTGTCAAATAGGTAGTATTCACCAACAGCAGCAGTCAGTTCCTTCAACTTGGGGGCCACAGTTCCACGCAAAGGTGGTGCCCACCTCTTAACATACATACCTACCTTTTTCCCTTCAGGTGAAGTATTCTAATGAATGACACATACATATAGTTTATCTTGCAGAGTATGCTCACCATCATATGAGGAGACTGTGACAGCCGCTCCTTTTTCCAAGATCCGGGAATTTGGGATCCATGACCAGAGGTGACTCCAACCAGGAACCGTCCAGCTTGCGGGGTTCTTTGGCATCACCTCTCAACATCCCTTCTGCAGTAAGTGAGAACTCTTCATTACAGGAAAGTGTTTGCTTTTGTTCAATGTCCTACCTGCATCCCCATCCTTCCCACCATTCGCCGCTCCCATATCTCACCGTTGGGACATCCATCGATCAATACCTACGAACGGCATAGATGCTACCACGCCGTAGATCAGTACTCTTCCCCGTTCAGAGAATTGCAACCATTTCCCAAAAACCAAGATCCAGATGATCTATATCATACACATACCGAAACCGGCAAACCGAGGTCAGATTTTTGGCAGCCGCATAAAGTGCATGATGTACTTGGTGGCCTGACTTGAGCATGTCATCATCATTGGCCGTTAGACAGGCCATGACTATTGCCCAGACCATCCAGAATGATATCGTTCACCCAGTCCAATGAAAATATAGGGTCGTAGTATAGAGCACTGCCCTTTTGCCCTTCGTCCAGCCCATTCCATAGTATCTTTTGCCCTGTCATTCTTGCAGTTGCTAGTTTGCCACCAGGCGTCGCCTACAGTAGATGGACATATGGTGACTTGACTTGGCCTGAGAAGAAGTTAGATTATGTCCTTCAACCAGAACGATTGACCCCCAAACCACCAAGGTTGGTCATGTTGCTCGCTGCCTCCAACCTTGCCCCTGGATATTTCTAGGTCGTCGATAGATACACCAGATCAGACCGACCACTCTTTTTTTTATCAAGTGTTCCCAGCCACCTCCCAAAGGCATAACCTTGTACATTCGTCCGAAATTGAACATCGAAACATTCGTCATCGTCCGGGAGCTGACCCAGCAACCCAACTATAGCTCGCTTTGAATCAGCCCATCTCAACCTAAGGTCTCCAAGAAAGCGTTCCAAACAAATCTCCGCTAAGAATGTGTATCGTTCTGCTAACGACGGCGCACCCAAAATACGCGCTCATTGTCATCGACAATCGAGATGAATACATCCTTCGACCAACTAGCAAACCTCACTGGTGGACGGCACTGTCAGAATCGCCCTCTACCGACAAGCATGAGTACGACTGTCGAAAAGTTGAGGTCATTTCCAGCCGGGATTTGGCACGGGCTGAGCATGGAACATGGCTTGGCATGACCAAGGGCGGCAACATTGCTGTGCTCACCAACTATCGCGAAACCAACACTCATGACGCGGCACATCCCATAGCTGGAACTCGCAGCCGCGGTGGTATGGTGACTGCCTGGCTAGCGGCGCATCCCGATGAGCCGGTGCAGGACTTTGTCAGCCGCATGGTTGGGAGCGGCGAGGCTAGGGATATTGGCGGGTTCTCCCTCGTCTGCGGCAAGCTTCGAAAGAAGAAAACCGAGAAGGCGATCAAGCCCCTGGCCATCATCTCCAACCGAGCCGAGCATATCGACAGAGTGCCATGGATCTGCGGAGACCGGGATCGCATATACGGGCTCAGCAATGCCATCTACCTTGACCCGAGCGAGGAGGTTGACGAGCTGACATGGCCCAAGGTCCGGGACGGGAGGGAAAAGCTGAAGCAAGTCATCGAAGCTAGCTCAAGTGACGATGTCAGCGAGGATGCGCTAGTGGAAGAACTCTGTAAAGTCTTGGATACTAACAACTTCCCTGTGGACCGCTGTATCGACCTCGAGGAGGGCATCCCGCTGCTCAAGAATTCCATCTTCATCCCAGCTTTTGGCGGCAAACAGCATCAAGCGGAGATGGAGGCAGCCCGTCAAAGGGGGACAATCAAGGAAAAGGGACCCCACGACCGCGCTTCAGAGGCGCTGACAACGGTCGACCGCCCAGACAACCAACCAAACGGCTTTCAAACTGGTCTCTACGGCACGCAGCGGCAGACCATCATCCTCGTGGATTGGGCTGGAAACGTCACGTACAGGGAACGCGCATTGTTCGATGCCCATGGTAACCCGATCCCTCGAGGCTCCGGGGACGAAACGTTCAAGTTCAAAATTGAAGGGTGGGAAGAAGCAGCGGGTGGCGTACCAGAGATCAGAAGTTAGGCGCAAGCGTTTGTCCAAGTCCAAGATCAAGGAGGGGAAATATCTATCAGCGATGGGGGTGGCGTCTCCTTTGATATTATGGTCAATGGACTCGAATAGCGGTTGTTCAGTTGCATTCATGGTATAGTTGAAAGAATCGGATTTCGAGTTACTCTGCGTGGCTCTCACCAGCCTTCATTTTTGGCTCCGCCTTTGGACAGGATATCGATGGTTTAACGTCTATCCCGGCCTACCTTCTGTTCTACCGTTGCTGTTTCCATTTGTCTTGAATTTTCTCGCCGGGCAATGGAATCATGACGGCTGTGTGTGCGACACTAGAAGGGAAAGCACAAAACGCAAACACCAAACCGCGACTCAAGCGATTCTGCTCCTGCTTCTGCGGCCAAAAAGGTACGCTTCCCATACACAACTCGAGCTCGACTGAGGAGGGAAGTCCAGGTACACTGGCCGTGCCTTCCCAGTTTATTATATCTACTAGTCATACAGCTCCTTTCGTCCCAAGCAACCATCATTCCAGCCGAGGGTTCAGAGTCCCAGGCTTGCGCGTAAGCACCTCCAATCGCTGCTGTCAGGTCATGGCGCGTCATCCAACATTCTGTCAGTCCAAGTGAACTATTACCCTTCACTGCCACGACGTCGACTCCCTTGAGGTCTCGTATTGACTTCCATTTTTTTCACTTTCTGTTTCCGCCGTTTACCCTTCCTTCCCCCGCTTTCTTGCACGACAGGCTCGCAACTATCCTGCAGCTTTCCATTCCCCTCCTCAACACCAATCACCCTGCACCCACGACCTTTGCTCTACGACTTCAACTTTGATCGCTCTTCGTACCTGGATTGACCTGGATATCATTGCTGTCTAAGCGCCAAAGAAGGTACGTTATATCGAGGTACAAGGAGAATCAACACGACCCCTCCCTTGTCCCCTGACTGGGATGCTTTTGTCTCCCTTGATCGTCTCTCTTGTTCTCGAGGGTCAATCCGAAACTTGATCACCTTGTCTGGATCTTCCTCCCAGACTTCACTTGGACAACACAGTACCCAACATTAAGAGATTACAGAAGAGTTACGGTTCACGTCTTGGTCAGTTCTCCATTGCTAACCTGGCCGTCATGAGTAGGACATCATCCTCCGGCACTGGGGAGATTGAGCCTGGCACCCCACTGCTCTACGCTTCACCCTTCTTCGTGTCGTCTTCCAAAGCGACCACTCTTCTCGAGGAGTCAGGCAGCGAAAACTCAGACAGCACGGAGCTAGTCCTTCTGGGTCATAACAACTGCTCGCGCTCCCAAGCAAAAGGCGGGATCGAAGTCGAAACCCCCGAGGCAAAGGCAGACACTTACCAAGTTTGGTCATTGAAAAATCCGCCACCCGACTTCAAGACCATAGTCAAAGCTCGCAGCCAAGCATATTGCGATTTGCCAAAGCTGAAGGGGCTGCCCTTGCCAACATCAGATCCCCCTATCCATTTTGTTTCTGTTGCCGCCAAGGCAGACGATTGTCTCGCACATCGTGAGGGCAACGAGCCTGCAGAGAAGAACCATCATAGGTCATCAGACGAACAGACCATACGATACAGCAAAGGATCTCGACCTTCCGTACCAACGTCCCAAGCGGACGACGTCCAAGAAAACAGCATTCATAACGACGACGTTCACAGCAACGAAACATCAATCGTCCAGGCCATCTGGGTCCTACTTCTCACACTCAACGCCGTGATTAGGGGAACATCTTGCCTTGTGCTCTTCTCAACCTTAATTACCCTTTCGTTTGTGAAGCGTATGGGCCTGTTCGTTCTTTGCGCTTCGTTTGAGGTTGCCGGAGTTTGGCTCTTATTCGCAAGCCAGTGCTACAACATACTGCTCCTCATCATCAAGAAGTTGACCCTCATAGCAAGAATCCAGTGCATCAGGAGCCTCATCTGGGCTCTACAACTTCTGAAATGGGTCATAACATTCAATGCAGCACTCCGAAGCGACGAGGGTCTCGCTGGTCACTTCAAAGACCAGCCAAAGGAGAACAGCTGTCATCAACTGTAAAGGTTGATACCAGCGACACATTTGGGCCAGATCTCCACGAAGGACAGCGACGGAGAACAAAGGATGTGGTTCATTCGTCTGACGACGATAGCAACGTGGGATGTACCACAGGTATCCCATCTTTTACAGGCCGCGTGAAGCAACAGAACAATGAGAACAAACCACCTGAGCGGATTCAGGAAGAAAGCACTCCCCCAGCATCAACAAAGCAAGGCATAACTAAATCACGGACTTTCAATGTTTTGTCAAATCTTACCCATACTTTCTCTCGCACTTCTTTGCTCAGTCATTCAACGACAAGTTCACAGGATCTCCAGAACCCTTCATTAACTGCAACAGCAAAGAGCTCCCGCTCCTCACTCTCCTCTCGCTTTGGTAGAAAAGCAATGGACCACGACGTGAACCCTTCAGCCGAAGCTACGAAGCCCACTCCGACACGTGAAGAAGTACCGCCACCGCTTCCGAACAATCCCCGGTTTGTTTCAACGGCAATGCCTTCGGCGTATTGGGCTGGGCGCTTTACGTCTCTCCATGACCGGTTTCACAACGAGATACTGGGACCTCGTAACCTTAATTTGATTATTGAGGCGCATACATTCCTGTCTACGGTGTCTAGTGATCTTAACAGCTCGACAACCAACTCCTCGCCCCTTACAGCATCGGCATTTAACAACCCTTCAACCTCCGTGTACGCCTCTAGCCGTATCGTGCCCATCCGGAATCTCAGCAGCTACACTCCTGCAATGAGGCACCCCGATGCTGACCAACTCGGACTTAAGACGACTGATAACAGACACATACCTCACTATATAAGATGCATACCCCATTCGGCCACCACCGATGCTATCCTGCAGATTCCGAGAAAGTCTAGCACCTACATCAGTGAACGGAATCCAGCAGTATACAAGACAGTGCGGCACGAGGAGACATCCAATCCTGAGATTCCCTCCCCCTCTATGATACCTACTCGCGTCATCCCCAGGTCTGAATCCTCGAGGATTCTTCCTCGGCGGCCCCTGCCGGAACTCCCCGTGTCCGAATCTCTGAGGGTCCTACCCCGGCGGCCCTTGCCAGAACTTTCATTCTCCGAGGCTTCGAATACTATCCACATCCACCCACCGGACAGCCACAAGAGCAAAAACCCACTGACGAACTACAACAACTGCTCGTCGGCGAGCTTCCGGATGAAGAACACCGACCGCCCGAACAGGATCATGAGCGAATCCCAGGCGCAAGCCCAGAAGGATAGGGAAGCCATGCTTCGAAGAGTGACGGTCGCGGATGCGACTGCTCTCACGGATGACGACAACAGATGCCGTCGCGTTTTCGTTCATCTCGAGGCATGCTGTCTCACGGATGAGGCCCGCAACTCGCTGTATGCTTGGCAACAGGACTATGCGAGAAGGACCCAGCGCGAGGTGCTGCTTCCAAAGGGCGGTACCATGCATGGCCCACGTGGTTTGAAAAACAGCGTCTTTGGCAGGGGTTTGTTTGGGAGTCGACGGAGCAGAGGCTCTCTGCCTACTGGTTTAGGTGGAGGTAGCATCACGACTGGCCTCAATGTCGACCTTGGACAATCTCAAAGTGAGGTTCGGCCCTTGAAGACGGAGCGGTCATTGCTTCAGGTGCCGAGGAGAGTGTTTAGCCACGGAAGATCAGCCAGTATGAAGGCTGATAGCATGGAGCCGAGCTCGTATGGTCATCGACTCGAAAGACACGGAATTGTTCGCGGGGTTGAAGCAGACAACAAGGTCAGAAAGGAATGGTACCAACATCGTATGAGCCTTGCGTGAGCATACGTCAACGTTTATCTGCAGATGATGGAAATTCCCGGCGATGAATGGACCATGGAAGAGTTTTATGAGCTGTACTTTTATTGCATGTGCATTATTGTGCTTGAAAGTCAGAGCAAGCAAAACGGTTTCTTCCAGAGTGAGCGAAGGGACTCGTGGACAAGGGAATTATCATTGCGCTTTAGATACCCATGGTAACAGGAATGGTCAGATTTTAGAGGTTTTAGGGAGTGTTTTCTCAGTTTCGACCTTATCATACCGCTTCACATACTTCGGGTAAGAGGCAAAGGTCTGGCGTTGTAGAGGGTATTTCTGGCATCCATTCATGCTATGAACCTCCTTAGAATGATGACAACAATGAATGTTAGTTAGTTTTGTAAATGACATACCTTAATGATCAAACTTCGAGTCTTGGAACAAGTGCAATTGCAGACGAGTATGACCAGTCCCTCGCCAAGAATGCTGTGTTTCGAGCTCTTGTTAGGTAGGCTGCAGTGGCGTAATGATAATAGGTGTCGGTATATCACAAAGACGTGCAACAAAGTGTGCAAGTTAGTTTACTTGAGCACCCCTTTTCCAATTTCTTCGGTCTCGTCTAACACATCGCTAGGTGACATTAAGCGCCGTTCTCAATTATATGCCAAAAAAACAAATTTTGCATGTGCATGAAAATATCGTTTCTTTGTATTTCAAACAGGTCATTTCTACCTCCAGACCATTAACTCGTATTATGAACTAGGCCCTTTTTGTCCCCAACTCCTGTCCATGTCCACAGTATAAGCTGGTAATCGCGTGAAGCCAAACCGCCGATCCAAGCCAGAACTCCTTTTTTTTCTAATGCAAATGTTGACCCTGCCCTGCCCACAGATGATAAGTTTTACGATGCAAAACCCCATCCCCTACCTGTTCATTCACAAGAGGTACCTACTTGGGCTCATTTCAGCCCCTACTGAACCCTCAACCCAAACCGCCCCCCTTTACCCGCTCCTTACTCCCCCTTCTTCCGACTCTTCAGATAATCCCTCAACTGCTCATGCTTGCTCGCAAAGAAGAGCTGCCTCTTATCATTCTTCCATACCAGCACGCCAATTTCCTCGGCATACCTGCTCAGCGCCGCGTATTCCTCCGTGCTCTCAAAGTCCTTGAACAAGAATCCCGCCGTGGTCTGCATCCTTTCGTTCTCCAGCTGCCAAAGTCGAATCTGGTCCACCACTGTCGGGGGAAGCACTGGTTTTCCCAGGACCGTGGCTTCGCGCACCATTTGCTGATGAGCATGCGCGTGCAAGTAGGAAATGATCTGATCTGCCGTGATGCCGAAGCTGATGGCTTGGCGGATGGAATCGCGGGTTAGGCGGCCCGAGACCATGTTGGGGAAACGCATGTTGAGCTGGCAGAAGAGTGCGAGGACGGCGATTTGCAGGGGGGAGGTGGTGTAGGCGTAGATGCGGTAGTTGGTCTCGATGATGATGCCCTTGGCTGCTGTCTGTGTTTTGTCGGGGGTGGCGGCGGGACCGCCGCTGGTGCTGGTCGTGGTGCCGGGTTCGCCCGAGGGGTTGGCGGTCGCGGCGGTGAAAGCTGAGGAGACGGTGCGCAGGGCCGAGGCGGTGCTAGTCAGTGTCGTGGCCAGGCGGGTAGGGAAAAACTGGCGCGTGTCACGCGGGAAATAGATGAGGCCGAAGTCGACAAGCGAGGGAAGCATATTCCGCCGTGTCTCGGTCAGGGCCGAGGTGTCGTAGGCAGTGCCAAGTTCGAGTGAGCTTAGCATGAAGAGGAAGGAGAGCATGTCAATGCTGTCCATGCCCGAGTCGGCCGTGTGGTCGGCTGCTTCGAGCCAGAGGAGGAGGAGCGTCCATACTTGGGCGTTGGACTCTTGGAGAAGGAAGGTGAAACCGGCTTGCGTAATGCCGATTCCTGTACGGGTGTCGGGACGTCGTTCGACCAGGCGTCCGGCCAAGAGCAGTTCCTTGACACTGGCCTTGGGTCCGCTGACCCCTTCTGAGCTGCCGTGGACCCCGAGACTGTTGACGACGTAGTGGAGGATGTCGTCCCACTTCTTTCGAGCGTACTTGTCCAGGTAGGCAATGTCGATGGAGGGATCGACGGGGAGAGAACTAGGGACGCCGAAGCTGCCATCTTCGCCGCCGCCTTCAAAGGCTAGTTGTAGGCCTTTTTTGAAGCTCGTCGTGATTTGGATTTCTTGGGTCCGGTCCTTGCTCGGTGGTGAGACCTGTAAGATATGGAGGGATCGAAGAGCGGCGATGGTGCGATCGCGATTTATCTTTCCGCCGCCCTCTGGAGGGAACCATATGTCAAGAGAGGTTAACGGGAATGGGTCGGGCATGTACAGTAGGCCTCGGACAATAACCTTGGCTATCGAGGGACAAAGGAGTTAGCTAGATGCTAGGGATTCGATATCCAAGGCTTCTAAACAAAGAGGAGGAGATATCGCATACCATGGTAAGACAGCATGCGGCGGAAGATGGCTAGAGCTGTCGCAGGTGACTGGTACAGTCTCCTAAAAGCTGTACCTGGCAGCTTCTCCAAGTACTCGAGGAGCTGTTGTCCGCCGAGTGACATGGTGGGCAGACGGGCGGGCACAACGGGCCGCGTATAGATGATTCGTTATCGCTATGTGACTGGCAATGTGAAAGGTCAAGTCAAATATTTGGTAAATGTGGTGCTTCGAATGTCGTCAAGTCCAGATGGCTCGTCGAGGGGATCACGATGTAATGCTACTGGTCGACTTCTGTTGGCAGATATGGAGACCGAAATCAAACTCTAGGTGGAAGTGATACTCCAAAAGAGGCGTGAATTATGTTGAAGCGAGTATACGGTTATTCGGAACTCATTAAGTCGGGCGATAATGGGGTAGGCGGGCGCATTTGTTGAGAGAATGTAGAAGGTGTAACGAAGACCTTCAAGACTGCAATTCCCATTTCACGGTTGATGATCACTTGCGCTGTACGCGCCGAGGATTGCCTGCCGCGTGGCGCCCTTGTATGTGGTCATCATAAGTGGGGTCTTAGAGCCCTCGTGGCAGGCACTACCAGTCCCTGTCGCGACGTCACCGTTCCCACTGTCTACTGTCCATCGGGTCGGCCAGTCGGCTCCTGAAGCCACTGTAACAGCGCCTGTCCCGGGTGGTGATTTCCGGTGTTCACAGCATTGTTCCGTCCAAATCCAGTCCACCCACTGCATCTGAAGTACATCGTCTCATCGTCTCGAATTTCGAGGTCAATAACAACAGAAAATGGCACCCAAGCTTCCACCAGCAAGATTCGTGAGATCGGTAAGTACAGGAACTCATTTTACAGCTCCATTGATAGGTATAACTGCTTACACCATTTCAGGTCCTGAAGTCGTTCATGGCCGAGTCCGGCCTCGAGCCGAGGTAAGTGACACTTCACCATGGTCTTTCAAAGAGATCCAGACATAATATGACTGACCAAATTTTACAGACTCTTTGGACCTCATGTAGGCACAAGACACCTCAAAATATCCATGAAATTCGCCCAACATGTAACTGACATGCTGGAACCGAAATAGCTCCGGGTAACCGGTGCTACCGAAGGCAAGGTCGACTTCGAACTCGACATTACTAAAGATCACACCAATCGTCTGAAGATCATCCACGGGGGAACCATCGCCAGCATGGTTGACCTTGGTGGATCTCTGGCCGTAGCTTCGAAGGGACTCTACGCCACCGGCGTGTCGACGGATCTGAACGGTACGTCCTTCACCGGACTAGACTTCATGCCTAGGGTACCTGGACCAAATAATGCCAGTTGCGTGTGCTAACGTGTTTATGAATAACTCCAGTTACCTACCTTAGTAGCGGCGGGAAAGTCGGTGAGAAGATTTCCGGGACCGCTGTGTGTGACAAGAGTAAATCTTTCTTCTTCCCTCTGGCCCCTTGCATCAGCGACTCCTTGCTTGACATACCTAACTAACCTTCATCATCTTTATCAACAACCAAATAGTGGGCAAGACTCTGGCCTACACCACCGTCACCTTCCGTAACCAAAAGGGAGAGCTCTGTGCCCGTGGTAGTCATACAAAGTATGTCGCCAACGCCTGGAACTCCCAAAATGGGACCGAGCTGTTCACGCCTCCAGAGGGAGCTGCGATTGCCGAGGATGATGTGGAGTGAAAGACATGAGTCAACCTGAACATGGGTGCGTATGCACGATGTATATAGAGTTGCTAAACCTCGAGCGAGCGAGCGAGCGGGCGGGCGATCAGCGATGTTTCTTCTGTGCATTGTTATTACCCTTTGAACTCATAGAAAGATACCCCTAGAGTACCTGTTTTTTTCGGTTTTCGCATCAGTGGATTGGTCTGACGTTGGAGGAAATTTGATCTTTACTTCAGTCACTGTACAGGAACTCCTTCCGAGTTTTGATTAGTTTTTTTTTTTTTTTTTTTTTTTTTTTTTTTTTTTTTTTTTTTTTTTTTTTTTTTTTTTTTTTTTTTTTTGTTGGCATGAATTTCTGTTTGGAGTCTCCATCCTCGAGTGTTTGAAATATGCAATAGAGCGCAACGAAACAAGCTACTCGATTACCGTCTACACTACACTTTCTGGTCTACCCTGCATTTCCTCGGCGCTTTGAGTGTGTACAGCAAATCTTACTTGTCTCGCACGCTTGTATTTCGCTTTGGAGATCGCAACACTTCGGTGCGCGTTTCACTCGTACGTATCGAATCTCAAATGCACACTGACCGACAAAAGGTAAATGAGATGCAGAAGACAAAGTTCATAAGAGAATGAGGGTTAACCTTCAATGAGGGTGGGCCTATCCCAAGTGGGATCAGTTGTGAAGTCTTGGTGACTATTTCGAATTCGGTATGCCGATAGCCTCGCCTACTGCGTGTACAGCGGTTTGCAAGGCCCAACTCCGTTGCGAGCTTTTCTCAGGCAACCTCCAACGCCCAGTGTGTTAAGTAAACCTGACGTTATAATACAATCCAGGAAGATTGTATCCTTGGCATTCTCGTGCTTTAACTCTTTGTCCCGGCAGTTTTATGCACACATGACTTGGATGTTGTAGCGAAACCCAGCATACCAGATGCCGTCCTTGTCATCGTCGCCTACTTGTCAACCCCAGTGCTCTTAGCAGCAGCGTCCTCGGAACCACCAGCACCCCAACCGAACCAACCGCTGCCTCCCTGAGCATTCGGCGCCGGTCTATGCCTCACCCTCCGCCCGTTGTCATCCATAATCTCCTCCTCGCCGCTCTCGGCCTCGAGCTTCTCAAAGTCCACCTCAGACCGGTTGCGGCTCAGTCCGCCCCCACTTACACTGCTGTGCTCGCTCATGGAGCGCGAGTCCTTACCGTTGCGGGAGCTGGAACCCTGCCAAGGGTTGCCAGCAGTCGAAGTGAGTCCAATATCGGCACCGTCAAAGCTGAAGCCCGGCACACCGCTCTTCTGCTGGTTGTTCTGGAGTTGAGATGCCTCGTGGTCGAGCGCGTTGAGGACCGTGTTAAGACGTTCGCGCTGGGCTTCAATGAAGGATATGCGGGCGTCCACGCCGCGGATGCTCTCGGGAACGAGGCTGGAAGCTCCGGCTCGGGCGCCTGGGGTGGGGGTGACGTCGCGGTCGAATTGGTTACCGGAGCCCTTGTTCGAATAAGCGTTGCTGGCGGCACTCACGGCCGAGGACAGGAAGCTATAGAAGTCGGTTCCAAGGGCGCCGCCAGCGGCGTTGTTAGCGCCACCCGGGCGAGCAGCCGGTAGGTTGAACCGGGCGAGGAGGGATTGGGTATAGGATTGCGCAGTTTGAGAGCCGCCAGCGCCGGCGCCGTATGAGGCTGACGCGGGCTCGGGCGGTGAAGGAGGCATGCCGAGGACTTGGGTCTTGACGTATTCGATAGCTTGCTTGAGGTAGGCAAGGCCGGCGGCCTTGAGACGCTCGTGGGCCGAGGCGATGAAGTCCTCGATTTGTCCTTCGTTGGCCTCCAACCACGGCTCGATGTGGGTCTGGTAGATGACGCGGGCGCCCTGAGTCTGGGGGAGGACTAGGTAGAGGAGGAAGAGAAAGCGCATGAAGGCATAGAAGGGGACCCTAGCGTAGCGCAAAAAGGTCACGTCAGTACATGTTGTTGCTAAAGTGGCTGTCGGTGGGTAGATAATGCTCCCATTGAATTGAACTTACCACACCAAGAACCAACCAACCCACGATTCAACGAGGACAACGAAGGAGATGACGACCCAGTACATAAGCCATGGTGTTAACTGGGCCGGATCTGAACTCCTGAGAGCTTTGTAACTGGCGTAGACAGGAAAGAGGAAGGAGGCGACAGAGCTGTGTCGCGATACACCTTGTGTTAGTTGAGGGACACATCAAAGGGTCAGGTGGGGCGGGTCAGCGCATGGCGAACACCATGAAGCTGCCTGCCCAGCGCAAAGCTGTGCATGGAGGACTTGACGTACGAGAGAAGGTTGGGCAAGATGTCGAACATGTTGACAGCAGCCTTGGTTCCCGGTGATACCGGGAAACGCGAGTTCGTGGAGGTACCAGAACGTCGGGTTGGCTCGTCCGGCGATGATGGGTCAGTGTCGTCAAGGAGAAGGAAGTCGGGGCTCGATATGCGGTCAAAGGACTTTTTTTACGTCTTCACGGAACGGACAGAGAGAAGGAAACAAAGAAGCGTTCGTTCGATTCGAGGTCGAGGTGCACGACCAGGTACAGGAAAGTTGCTCTTTTTGGATGACAGGAAGGAAGAGGAGACGAGGTGCATCGGAGAAGCAGGTGTTTGTGTAGCTGCTTCAGATGTTCGTATGATGGATGAGGTAATAGGCTGTGAATAAGCCAACGCAAGAAGTCTCCATCAACAAGCAGTGCAAATGTGGAAACCCCGTTGACGCAAGGCTACCCTAGCGCAGTTAAGGCTCTACACTAACAAGTGAGCCTGTTTTCAAGACAGCCGGAGACAAACAGCGAGCTTCAGGGGCTGAGCCCAAAGGTGTAGGTACCTACCTAGCAGCGCGAGAGACGGGAGCCCCTTAGTGGAACGGTTAGGTAGGTTCTCCTCTTCCCCGCCAGTTTCACGATAAGTGATGATAAGACTGCGGGAAGCCCCACCATTGCCCCACTTTAACCCCGGATTTGCAAGAGCGGATCTCACTCTTTCCTTCCCACAACTTCAACTTCAACCTCAACTTGCCTGGTCCATCAACGTCATCCACCTAACATGATCTGGATAGGTGCCTCTAGGCACCAATATAGGTACTCTCTCGCCTATATCCATAGCTAGGTACCTCCAAGTCCACCTTTGGGAGTCAGCATTGGCTGCCGCCATCAGGGTGTCTCCCGTCGCTAGAAACATCAAAGACACCACAGCCACCACAACCTGAACGGCTGGGATGTCACTATTACCTAAGATTCTGGCACCCATTAGGTTACTCTACAGCCCATTACTCGGAGTTGCGTTCCGAGGCCTCGTTAGTTGTCTCCTTTGGCCTCGCGAGCCTTGCCAGACAATAGCGCAAGATTGTGGTTCCCGAGCTGCAACCAACCTCAAGATATACACGCCACCGCCAGGTACCTTATCTACACTTCGCGGATCTTCTCATTCAGCTTTTCAACTGGTCTCAACACGGTGTATTCGGTGCCTATTCGATGGCTTTGCAGGAACGATTTGGTGGTCAAAGGACGGCATCCGAATGTTCGGTGCCCTCCTATCTCAAAACCGAACTCGAAGACCCAGCGTCACACCATGCTCGTTCCGGTACATCAACAGCCGTAATTTGAGCACCATGCAGTCAGGTTCCAGCACAGAGGGTCGCGAAGGATGCGGCTCTGCGGCAGGTGTCCGCTTCTACCAAGACGAACCATCTGCTGCTGCTGCCAACGCCGTCCAACGATGTCTACCTTGAGAGCTGCAAGGGGTTGCAAGCCCAAGAAACAGTCACCCCAGGAGCCGAGTTCCGGATCTGACAGCCGACCATGTCCAACTACCTCTTTGAGCTGGGTCGGCAAGATATAGGGCAGATTGCCTGCACCACTGGCGCGTCTGCGATTCTGCAAGTGTCATCTCGTCTTCACCCCGGTATTACTCAAGTTGTGTGACGACCGCGTTGACTGATGCTGTGTAACGAGGAACCTTCGGGATTGACAGGTCGGTCATGTTCAAACTCGTGCAAATAGAGCGCCCCGAGTTTACCTCGCTCAATCCAAGTACCGCCATCTACAACCGGCATACAGAACACGTTCTTGGTCGTCCACGCCGAGGTACAAAGCAGCCGCAATCCAGCAACAATCATGTTCCTTGACTTTCCGACATGTTGAAAGAGGAGGCGATCATTATCGTCAAAATGATTTGTTTAACGTCGTGCAAAACGTACTTGAGTGTCTTGGGGAAATAGCCGGCATGGACGGATATCATCACCCGGTCGGAATTTGTCAACGGTCGCTATCTTCGACCTTCGTATGCCAACCAGAACACCACAATCGGAAATCCAGAAATCTCTTCACTAAGTTGCTGTCTGCCTTTGGTTGTCAAGCAGCAATTGAGCCCACGCCCCTTTCCCCTCTCAGAGTGATCTCCAGCAGAAAGGTTTCAAGTGAAAGGTTACTGCTTGAACACGCCGGATACGAAGGACGGTCGATTTGAACATAGACCAAGAGGCTTAGGTCAGTTGTGACAGCGGGCCGAAGGAACTTCTGTTCCAAATGACTGAAGTAGATGTGTTTCAGTGGTTGTTCTCTCCATCCTCCCCCCTTTTCTCCTTGCTGCAGAGCACTATTCTGGCCTACCGATCGATACACACTACCGGACTAGTCAAAGTTCTAGCCTAAGCTGGTGTGTGAGTTGGTCAAGGCCTAGAGACCTCGAAGTTGAGGTTCTCAACGATGGACGCAGCTGCAGAAAGTCACATGAGTCCCGGACTACCTAAGGAAAGAAGAAAGGCTCTTGGCAGTGGATTTACCGGTATGCTGGATTGTTGGCAGTGGAGTTCAACACCCTTTTTAGTTTTGTTTCCAGTGATGAAGACGTGCTGGATGACGAAACGTGGTCGAGCCCTAGTCTGTCGATGAGGAGGCTCGAGAGGATGCAGGGGAACCAAGCGGCGCCAAGTTTCTGGGGAAGCGGAAATGGGGAATGGCCCGCTCTCAAACTTCACCAAAAAGCCAATTCACTCGTCCACCACCACCACCACCACCACCAAGCTCGATGGCGGCGCTAACCAAAAGCGAATAACACTCCCGCAAGCTCATCTTTTAGCCTGTTTCTTCGCCCGGGGCTATGGAATTTTGGAGAGATATTCTTGTGGACAAACTCCCGTCTGGGGTCAAGCAGTGGGCCGCTGAAGATTCGGTGAATTTGACACTCGCCCTCCCCATGGGGTAGTGGACCCCCTTCAAGGCCAGGCCCGCATCACGCCAGTGAACTGCCTGGGGGACCCTGAATAAAATCACGATCACGACCGCTTTGATTGGTCAAGCTTGACTTTGCATCTTATCAACGGTGTTCGCTGGAGGCACCCTCCTGTCAGATCTCCCACTCTGGTGCATTTGCCATGCGGGGAACGGGAAACGAGAACCATGGGCGTGAGCCAAGCAGAGACATATTGCCGTCTGTTTGGTCAATCTCACGTCCACACCGGGCCATGATTTGGATGCCGGGACTTGGCAATTGATGGACAGGGGAGAACGAGAGGGAGGGGAGCCTGTGTGCTCTATCGTGTCACCATGAATGATGATAGGTCTGGGACCCTGTTGCTTGGCTTGTAGGCACACCTCAAGCTCACCTAGTAAGCTTGGTAGTGATCGACGAAGGATTCTTTCTTTTTTTGGACTGCCACAAATAAACCTATCCCACTGTCCATGTCGGCAGCTCCTTCATGCATCTGATCTATAGGTACATTATGCCGGCCCTCCCCAACCTCAACCACCCCTACATTTTTCTTTGTTCATTATTATCCCTCACGTAGCCTCCTCACCACCTCTCCTTCTCGCCACATACTACTCATCCACCCCCGACCTCGCTCATACAAGGTCACCGTTTGAGTGTTTCATCTTCCACCACATCGGGTTACCCAGCTTTTCTTGTCCAGCAACAGAACCAGCTTCTCCTCGTCTACTTCACATCAGTCATCATAATGGGGGCCGGAGTGTCCGAAACGGTGACCTCCGAAAAGAGGAGGCAGTCTCTGTCCGAGTCAGACACCAAGGAAGGCTATCTCGAAAATGCTCCAGGGGCGCACTACCGTGCCGAACGAGGCCAGGCTGCAACTGACATGTAAGTTGCTGAATTCCAACGTTACTCATTCCCCTCAGCCTTCCTGCTGACCTTCACTCGACAGTCACGGCAATCCCCTCATTGAACTCGATCCAGTGGCCGAGACCAAGCTCCGACGAAAAATCGATCTCTATGTCGTCCCGACCGTGGCAATCCTCTACCTATTCTGCTTCATTGATAGATCCAATATTGGTGAGCAACTCGACCACTGCCCAGATTAAGGAAAGGCACAGGGCTTACGATAATGGACTGTAGGAAATGCGAAGCTAGACAAATTAGAGAAGGACCTGGACCTACACGGATACGACTACAATATCCTGCTATCAATTTTCTGCGTCGGTTACATCGTCTTCGAGATTCCAGCAAACATCGCTTGCAAGTGGATGGGCCCAGGATGGTTTCTCCCCCTGACCTCGCTTGGTTTTGGAATTATGTCTGTCTGCATGGCATTCGTCAACAACTTCTCTCAGGCTTGCGGTGTTCGTTTCCTTCTTGGAGTCTTCGAGGCTGGCATGATGCCCGGAATAGCCTACTATCTTTCCCGCTGGTACCGTCGATCCGAGCTCACTTTACGTCTATCGCTGTACATCGTCATGTCCCCTCTGTCCGGCGCTTTCGGTGGCCTGTTGGCGTCTGGGATCCTCAAACTCGACCACTTCGGCAGTCTTCATGGATGGAGAATGATCTTCGGTATTGAGGGCATCATTACTGTTGGGCTGTCCCTCATTGCTTTCTTTACCCTCACCGACCACCCTGCGACCGCCAAGTGGCTCAGCCAGGAAGAGAAGGACCTCGCAATTGCCCGTGTGAAGTCAGAGCGTATTGGTCAGACCGAGATCATTGACAAGATGGACGCCAAGAAGCTCAAGCGCGGTATCTTTAACCCCGTCGTCTTCTTTACCGGCTTCACCTTCCTCCTCAACAACATCACCGTCCAAGGTCTCGCATTCTTCGCCCCTACTGTCGTCGCGACTATCTACCCGACCAAGAGCATTATTCAGAAGCAGCTGTTGACTGTCCCGCCTTACGTCATCGGCGGCTTCTTCACCATCCTAATGCCTCTCATCAGCCGCTGGCTTGATCGCCGCCAGATCATCATGATCGCCTGTTGCCCACTTGTTATGGTCGGTTACATTATGTTCTTGGCTACCGAAAACGCACACATCCGATATGGTGCCGCTTTCCTCGTCAGCACTTCTGTCTTTGCCGCTGGTCCCTTGACCAACTCCCAAGTCAGCGCCAACGTCGTCTCTGATACTGCAAGGAGTAGCGCCATCGCTTACAATGGTAAGCTCCAGCCCCACATGACACTCATTTGCTCCCACCACACCTTCTTTCTTCTGGCAATGGATAGCTAACTATTTGATTTAGTCATGTTGGGCAACGTTGGTGGTCTTGTCGCCACCTGGAGTTTCCTGCCCTTCGACGCCCCCAATTACCACATCGGCAACGGCATCAATCTTGCTGCGTCCGGCGGCACCCTTATCATTGCCCTTTGCCTGCTTCTCTGGATGAAGAGGGATAACACCAAGCGCGAGCTGCGTAACGCCGAGGAGGAGCTGACGGGCATGTCGCAGCAGGAGATCCAGGATTTGGATTACAAGCACCCTGGTTTCCGTTGGAAGCCTTAGAAGTGTTGATTTATGGAAATCAAGGAATGGCTGGGAAGGGAATTGGTGCCCCATTTTGGAGAGTTCGGTGTATGGTTGCACAGTAGCCACCGACCACCAATCGATATTAGAAGTGGAGGGGATACACAAAGGAATGGACGATGATCATGACTATATGTTGGATACCCAAGCAGATGATGCTCCTTAACAAACCTTTCAATAGAAAGATGATGCCAAATTCAGCATAATGTGCGATCTCCATTTTCACACAAAGGATTTCCGTCTCCTTTTTTTTTTTTTTTTTTTTTTTTTTTTTTTTTTTTTTTTTTTT
>RANX01000100.1:0-55313 GCA_009805215.1 Neurospora discreta FGSC 8579
CCGCCACAGCGAACATGATCTCGTCTCCTCCACCGCTACATCATCCCAATACTAGAATAATAGGAATAATAGGAACAGGACCAGGCCCGGCACGCCGCTTCCGCGCGTGTCGTGTCCGGCGGTAGCGGTTACGCTACTCCTGCTCGTGTGGTTTTCGGTCCGTCCTATTGTACTAGTGTTGTGAATGTTCCGTCTTCCCCCTATGAGTGCCTCGCGATTTCCTTACGTTGCTCCTCCTCTAGCTCGAATGCCAGACGGTACTCTCCCAACCTCCCCAACCTCAACGCCCATGATAGAATCCTTTCGGCTTTGATTCCGAAGAGGTCCTAAGTAGTAGAAATAGTAATAATTAAAGCGTTATAACGGTCTTCCTCGGTACGAAACCTCTTAAATTTTAATTATAGCGCTATTATAATTATTAGCAGTATATAAACGGCCGTAGGGGGGGGAGAGGGTTCGGGAGGGCTACTTAGGGGTATTTTAACTGTATTAGCCTCGTCGGCGGGTATTTTATAATACTTTTAAAGTAAGGGGAATCGATTGTCGAAACAGCGATTTTAATAGTATTAAAGATTTTGCAATAGTCTAGGCGGAAGTACTAACACTTGGCGCCAAGACTTTTGGTTGTATGAGGAAGGATGTTTAGAGCCACCGGAAGTAAACAGGCATTCGGTCTTCATCCAGATCGGTACCAAAAAGGGACTGTCCTCTTATATCTTCTGATCTCAGAGGTCCTGAAGGAGACAATTGAAGGTATATAGTGAGGCTTTTGTGGCGGTCATTGTCAGTCGTTTTGAACAAAACTCCAGGGGAACCACTGACAGCTCTATATTTCCCCTATTCGACCTATAGCCGAAGAACCAAACTCACAAACAAACCAGTCTTGTATTGTATGTCTTCTCTCCCTTAACAGACCATACTTTCAGAGCTTGATTTCGCACTTCGAGGACAGAACTCCTGACCCCAAGGCCAGGGAATCAGGACTGATTTATCCGGAACCAAGTCCGCATTCATGTATGGCGCCTGATAAAAACAAAATGGAGAATTACTGGCCCATTAAAGAAAGACCTTTTGGTTGACGTGTCACGACGTATAACGTGGTAATGCTTGTTACGATATGTGACATAGACTCCGGTTAAGTTTCACCTAGACAAACCTCTACAAAACTTGTCGAAAGGATTGGAATACTGAGTTGTACTAACGCCCAGCCAAAGAGTGGGTAAGAGAAGTCAGACCCCCCAGGTGATGATATGAAAACTCGACCTGAAAGAACCTTAAAGAAACCAAGGGGCAGACAAATATACGTAAGAAGGTGTATCGATCTTGCGAAAAACTCAACCTCGCCGATATACATTTTGTCTCGGTCCCTGCTGTGTTCTAGCATCACTGAAATCCCTCTTTGAGCTCCCGCTTGATAGCCAAGCCGTGGAGATTCATTACACTTGATGTTTACCTTTCTATTGCAATTCCCAATACCTCTAGCAATCCCATCCACATGGCTGTTTACCATATTTCACTAGCGGTCCTGGAGCGGCAGAGTTCCAAGAGCAAGCAAAAGGCGGCGTGGTCGTAGGGATACAATCCCGGCATGTCAGCGGCCATGAGTTGGAGACGCTAAACACACTCAAACTACACCATCCAGGCAATTGTCAAGCCAAGTCCCCCTCACCCATTCACTTTCTGTATAACAAGTGTTGTTCTCAGCTAAGGACAGACCGATATTCGAACACGTTTTCCGGAGCATCGAGAAAGTGTGACCTGGATCAGGCGTTGCTCGGCTCCAAACCATCTAGTCAACAACCCAAGCTACCTATAAGCGCTCCTACTTTTATTCCTGTATTGGCAATCGAGTCAAAGATCTTTATAGATTCCAGGACAACTCTTCAATCATCAAATACAGAAGCTGGTCCGATGATCGGGCCACAAGAGACTCTTAATGCCATTCCTCATGGCCAAAAAGTACGCAGCGGGAAGGAATTCTGCATGCGTATTTTGCTAGGTATAGCGCAATGAGCTAGGAATGCAGCAACAACTGTTGTCCGTCCATGACTGGCAATAACGACAACTCTGACATACTTGCTCGGCAACGTGGAAACAGGGGCTGAAAAGGGAAGACTGGACTCATACGCTGACATCCCGTTGTAGACATTCTCCCGCTGAAGGGTTCATTTCGACCTCGGGGGGATGCTGAGCCTCAAGCCGCAGTAAGAAGTGCCTCTTTCCCCTGTTCCTTCAAAGTCTGTCTCACAGCCTTCAATACAACTTGGTGAACGCTTCTAGGCGCGGCCACAAACCCAAAGTTCGCACTCAGCTTCCTCCCCTTCGTCAGATCAATCTCCTTTCCATCAACATCCGTAATCATGCCACCAACTTCCTCAAAGAGAAGCATAGCCCCGGCATGATCCCAGATCTTGGCATATCTATCGCGTCTCTTGTAGACCCAGACGGTCATGTTCGCTAACCCAAGGGCCAGGGCCACCCACCTCGGCACCCACCCGAGCAAGTCGGAACCTGGGAATTCGACACCGAGCCTCTCCGTAGCCGCCTTATGTGCGTCGTCCACGCCCGATCCCGGAATATTCCAGCACGATACCGACCTCAGCTCGGAAACAGTGACGCCATCCGCATGTCTTTTCAGCAACTCTGAAGCGCACATGGTCAAACCAGGACCCCGTCCAACAAACAAGGGCCTCACATACGCCCCAAAACCTCGAACCGCATACACGATACACCCTTCCTCGCCATCTTCATCATCTTCTCCCTTGAACAGGCTCGCATTGCCGACCGGTGCCGTCGCCCTCCTGCTCAGTAATGGGCACGCCACCACGCTGAGAATTTGCTTCCCACCCTCGAGCAGCGCAACGTTGATAGCATACTGCTCACCACACACAAAGGTTTTGGTGCCGTCAATCGGATCAAAGACCCACGTCCGTCCCGAATCGGCACTCAGTCCGTCCTTGCCACCATCGCCGCACCGGTCGACGAGCTCGCACACCTGATCCTTGCTCTCAGGCGCACCCCGCTTCACCACTTCCGCAATTGGAGCCTGCGACTCATTCTTGTCGTTGCTAGACGAGGAGACCTCATCAATGCACTCGCGAATGACATCATATACGCGCTGCAGCAGGTCGGGGTTATCGCGCAGGGCGGCAGCGGACTCCTCGCCTACGAAGCTATCGGTGGGAAAGGAAGAGGAGAGGACCTTGGTGAGGTAGGCCTGAATGGCAAAGTCGGCTACGGTGACGGGAGAGAGGTCCTCGGCTTTCTCGATGGTCCCCTTGTTGGCGGATGCTAGGACGTGTTTGGAGATGCGGGCGGCAAGTTGGATAGTTGGGATGGCGATGGAGATTTCTTTTGCGTATGGAGTATCCATTTTGTGTTGTGTATGTTTCGTGCTTCTTTGGCTATGCAGAACAAAAGTCGTTTAGAGGGACAAAGGACATGTGGCAAAAGTTGAGCGATGACGGGAGTGGTGGTGTATTGTTATGGTCCATACTATGAGATGACACTGATTCTGAGCGAGGTTGAAATTGAGTAGAGCGCTCATGCCTTGATGCCCCACTTTTAATTGCAACTGCTCTTGTGCTCCTTCCCGTTCCTAGAGAACTGGCTCTGACGTGGAAACATCACCTGACTCCAACAAGGATCGTGGCTGTCACTAGGAACCACAATGACTCGATTGAACATGGAAGGTGCGCCAATATCATAGTGGGTTCCAGTTTCTCCTTATTTCCTCATTGTGCCATCGCTGTCTGCGGCTGGTGACTTCCCCACACAAGGCAGCAAAGGATGGAAACTACAAGGAATTTCCAAAGACGCAAGAAACTAACTGAACGGCTCGGAGTTCTCTTTGAACTGTTCGAGCCCAGATCCTCGGAAGTATATGCCAAATTAGACAGTTGTAACAGTAAAACCATATTCTGAGTTATCCAAGGAAACCGTGATTGATATAGGTACAAGCAATAGACTATTTAAGGACAATGAGTGAAACGGGATCAACTTTTTCCTGGTTTCCAAAGGTCAAACAGGCAACTATCCTCTGCGGACTACCAACACCGTGGTAAATAGACACACAGGGGCGATACACGGGCAAACGGGAGTGTGTGTGTATGAGGAGGGTGACATGTATTAGGTATTGACAGCGTATGTCTTCTTTTAACATCCTCGCTAGCAAGACGCGGTCCTTAAAGAGTCCGCCTAGCAAAGGACATTGTCATGACCATCTAGGACGTGACGTCGTAAACCATAACAGTCGTGAAAGCCCGTCAGCCGGCCTTTCTCAACCGGCCCTTTCCCTCTCTAAGTCATCCCAACCTTCAGGTATGCAAGACCGTGTGTACCTGAAGACCAAGAATGGCGCAGCAGATTGGAAAGTGAGCAAGCTTGCTGAGGCTGACCAGGCCATTGGCGTAAGTGGTTGCCCATATAGCTGTAACAAAAAAATAAGAACAAAAAGAAAAAAGAGAGAAAGAAAAAAAAAGAGCCCTTCTTGTATCCCAAAAGTTCTCATCTCTTCCGTGTCTTCTCTTTTTTGGTGGTATCCGATCATCGTCATCATTTCGGGTATATGCAGGTTCAAAACCGAGGAATTGTCGCCCGAATCCTCTGAACCAAAGCCAATGGGAGGCGTCAAAAACCAAAACCACGGTCTTTTGAGCAATTGGAAACCCCACCACATGCTATCCGGGACCTGCAGCGCAATAGGCGCTTGCAAAAAAAGTCAAAATCTCAAAAAAGCCCATCCGATATGCTAGATAGTAGCCAAGTGCAAAGATATTACAAGTCGCTTAAAGATTGGTGATAAAAAGGAGATGGCGCGCCAATGTCGTCGGTGAGGCACATCAGAAATGCCGCGCTTTCTCCAGAGAAGGCATTTGAAGCACCGATCAAGAAGTTGTTGTCCGTCATCTCAGCTTGCAATCAGAAGACTCATAGTTGAGATCATATCGGATACCTCAGGACCAACAGTTTCCAAAAGCAAGCGTTAACGCAGAGGAAAACGAGGAAGCGGCCGCCGTGGACGCATTTGACACCGATGTTGAGACTTGGACTTGGGGATTCAAGGCCCGGAAGATATTGGATCATGCCGATGCAGACAGCAAGAGATGGACCAAGAAGCTGGAGGATGCCGATGTCGCAAAATAACAGCCACATCAAGATCCATCATTTGATGAGTGGCTGGTAAAACGAGACTGTGGGCAAAGCTTTAGCGGCACACATCGGGAGGGCCTCGTCTCAACAGACCAACGACATCCGACTACCGTTGCATAGGAAGACAATGCATGGGTCCAAGGGTAAAAAGGTGGTAGCTCCGCAAAAGAGGCCACGAATCAGACATCACAGGGTGTTCTTCCGTGAGCATTGCCAAGGCGGCGGCGAGCTGGTTTCTAAATTCCAATCCTACTGGAATCTCGAGGAGGTAGGCGTTGCCGCTCCGCGCGTACCATTGTCGGACGAATCTGTTGTTCATTGATCAGTAACGATTATCTCGAAAAAGAGCAGGACTGAGAGTCTCGAGACTTACCACTGTCACGCTGCATGTGACCATTGGTGCGTCCCCGTCCCGCAAAGCCAATGCTCTCGCCCCAGTCACCGCTGCTCGGTCCGTGAGGCTGACGCTCCGGAACGCTGCGAGTGCTATTTCCATTCAAAGGAGAGCGTTGGCTGCCAATTGCGCCAGGAGTCTCTCTGGGCCTGAGGCGGTTGGCGTTGAAGGGCTCGCTCAGCGACAGGGAACCAAGATCCGAAATCAGTAGCGAAGTTTCCTTGTTGGAAGTTGCTCCAGGTGTGGTTGGCGTGGTCATTACGCTATTAGGTCCACCGAGGCTGGCGCTGTACTCGCCATACTGAGCAATGCTGGAGCTGTGAAGGCTGCTCTGTGGGAAACCAGAAGCTGATAGCGAAGGGCTGGGTGTATATGATCGCAGGTCCGCGAAGGACTTGACACCGCGTAACGCGTTGATGCCGCCATCGGGGCTGTCAGGAAGCTCCAGGGTCGGACCGTGTCTGCCCTGTCTACCCAAGGTGGCATACTGACCCGGAGCATTGGCACGGGATTCGGCGAAGTCAATGGTGGCGGCACGGCTAAGACCGCGACGGTGAGCATCAGCCGACACACCAGGGGAGATATGCATAGGAGGCGCCATGCTCGCCAAGGTGGCAGTGGCCGTGTCCTTGATGACGTGCAACTGGCGGGTAGGACCTTCGCCAACTGAACGATGCTCAAGGCCCATGTTGTGGGCCAAAATGTGAACAGTACGACGCTGCTGGGGGGTGATGCTGGCAGGGAAGATGATGATCTCGCGGTTGGGGTCATTTCGGAAGAGAGTCAACTCGGTGTAAAACTTTAGAGTTTCGGGGTTATTAAGATCAACATCTCCTGTAACATCATCCTGGTTAGAGTTTGGCGGCAAAAAATCGCGGCGAGACGACTTACGCAACGGCGAGTTGCGGGACCTGCTAGTGTGAGCGGCATTCAGGGAGTGCATGGAAGATTGGGAGTGCAGGGCAATGGGCTGGTGTTGCTCCTCCAGCTGGCCGCGCTTCTCCCTCTTCTCGCGCTCAATGCGCTCTCTCTCGTGCTCAGGGAGCATCTTCTTGTACTCCACCCTCAACTTTCTGCCTTGAACCTCGTAACCATTGAGCTGCTCGATGACGGTCTGGGTATCCAGAGGGCTTTGGAAGTTGGCAAAGGCAAGACCACGGAAGATGCCGTTATCGAAGTGGTAGTTGAATGCATAAGGCTGGGGAAGGCCAAGGTCGGTCATGATCTGGGTAAGCATCTCTTTCCTCACGTTGAAAGGAATGTTCTTGATGACAATGGCGGTAGGGATGAGGTCGCTGCCGAGGGTCTTGGAATCATGGCGAGGGTCGTACATGCTGCCGGGATAGCCATGGCGATCGCCTGCAAAGTTGCCGTCGCCGTTCAGAAGACCGACGGACTGGCCAAAAGTGGAAGAATACTGTGTCGAAGGGGTGTTGAGAGCATGGCTCCCGAGGCCATTTTGTTCGGACATCCATTCCTAAAAGCAAACAACAGAACCACGGTCAGCAAACATGCATCGTACATACATGGCAGGTAGCGAGAAAAATCGCGGACAGGAGAAAGGGGCAGGGAAGAAGGGGTTGGTGATGGTGCTAGATGTGCTGTAGACTAAAAATGAAACGAACCGTGGGGAGAGCCCGACGACCGCCATTGCGCACCCTATTGTCGCCCAAAGCGCCATTCACAGTGTTTGCGCCGGCGTTGTAAGCCCAAGCCTGGTTGTTTCCATTGAAGCTGTCGGTCGCGAAAGCAGCAGCGGGTTGTAGCCTATTGTGTCGGAATGCGGCGTTGTCGTAGGAAGCGAAGCGATCATCGGCGGCGGCGGCGAAGAGGGCAGCAGAGGGCTGGCCGATGGCCTCCATCTGGCGCTGCGTCATGCGACTTACACCCGTGAGGCCGACGGCGGTGTTGTAGCCCGGCCGTGAAGAGCCGGGGGAGCGGTTCGCGTTGTTCATGGGATAGGCGGAGGGAAAGTAGCCCGAGATGTCTGGTTGTGGATTCATCTTTTTTCTCCTTTTTGTTTTTCTTGGGCTTCCTCCAAGCAAAGTTGTTATATGGAGGCGGCCGAAACAGCTGGTGCGGGAGAGAGACCAGCAGACCAGCAAATCCAAGCCCGGACTTTAGAAAGTCTCCAAAAAGGGTTGTCGTTTCTGTATTTGCTGTTGACCTGACTGACTCCGGGGAGGGAGGTCGAGAAAAGAGGGCCGAAGGAGGTGGTAGCTTCGGACGAAAAGACACGGACACGGACTGGACCGAGACTGGACGATACTGGATTTAAGGCCAGGCGGTTGGGAGTTGGGGTTAGGCTGATGTTGATCGGACCAGGAAGCGCCGCTTTGCTGCGTAACAAGCGCTGGGCGTGCAGACGGTGCAGGTGTCAGGGAGACAGACGGGGAGGCACCGGAGGCTATAGGGATACAGGACAGACTGGCGAGCAGCTGAAGCCCGGTTTTTTTCTGTGCTGGTGCAATGCCAGGCCTGGCGGATGCGGATGGGCGGAACTCGATTGCAGATTTCTCGTAGAGTGGAGAGGGGCGTGATTTTCCAATGACACGGAAGAGGGCCGCTGCAGCTTCCCAGCAAGTGTGGAAGTGGAAGTGGACGAGTGGACGACGCTGGCAGACCAGGCGAGAGGGAAATCTTTATGTAGGATGAAAGAGCCCCCTAAAAAGAGCGGAAGTTAAAAAAGTTGAAAAAAAAAAAAAAGGAAATGCCGGGAATCCACAACTGTGCACAGCGGAACAATGCACGAGCTCGACTCGGGCAACTGATTCAAACAACAACAAAAAAAAAAAAAAAAAAAAAAAAAAAAAAAATAAAAAGTAAAAAATAAGGTTAATGAACGGCAGCAACTCCAGGCAACGGGTCGTGACCAGATCGAGTGTTGCCAGACGCAACAACGGCTGTAGTGTATGTATGCGTGGCGTATGTATGCGTGTGCGCTTTGTCTACAATGATCGTTCACGTCGTCCCGTCCAAGTAGATAGCTCTATACGTTGTTATCGTCAAACAGTCGTAACAACGTCGGTCGAAGCTGTTGTTGTCGTTGTTGTAGTAGTTGTAGTGTGGTAGCGATGTTGACGATGGTGACGATGATGTTGACGATAACGTTGATTGGTCGAATCCAAGAGCTCCAACAGGGCGGGAGAAGGGGGGCAAGGAGAATATACGTAGGTACGTAGTGTGATGAATCGTTTCTTGGATAGACCCGACGGGGAGTTCCAAGTTCGTTCCTTGGATCGGGTACGGTACGACGCCGAAAAGGTGAAGAAGAGAAGCGGGGGGTCCGTGGATATGAATGGGCGGCAATGATGGTAAGAAGGACGAGGAGAAACAGTCCAAGTACACTTGAAGTAGTAGTAAATTAAGAGAACAGAGGAGTTCAAATCGATCGGTGTCAGCTAATGAAATCTCCTTGATGTCCAATGCAAGCGCACCAGCTTTTGTTTTTAGAATTTGGAGGCAACTTGTCTTGATGCCGGACTACTACCATGGAGCTCGTACTTGTTCGACGGTGGGACAGCGACGAGGGACCTGGCGAGGACCCTGACGAGGGGGAAAGTTCAAATCCCGTCTAAGTTAATTCTGCTTGCCCACACTAGTGAGGAAAAGGTAAGGTCTCAACTCGACCATCTTCCCGCTCGTTTCTATCATCATTCTTAACAGCACTCAACTGCACTGCAACTTCATATCTGAATTAATGCTTCCAATGCGAATGCAATGCCCTGCAGCAGCTTGAAAATCCAAAAACGAAGCACCAACAAGAGACAGACAGGATCTGTAACAGCGCGGCGTCCCTACCGGGCGTGCCTTGCGCGAGTGCGTGCACTTGGAGGTTCAGCCCAATACCATAGGCCGCCCATTAATAAAGGACACTAACCTACGGTCTGATAATCCCCAATACTTCCTTTTCTGTACAGACATACGGTATCCATCAAAGTGGGTCATATGACTTGCGCTAGAAGGATGGACTGCCGCCTTGGCGCCTCCTGGGGCGGCTGCCCTCCCGCCATCCGCCGGGCATCACCCAGCAATGCGTGTTGTCCAATCGCTCCCGCCTTCAGTTTGGTTGCGCTCCCGCTAATCTTGTCAATCACTCGCGGAACACCTGGATGCCCATCACCACGCGTGCCCTCATCAAAGACACCATGCTGTCCATCACTGCCCATCTGTTTCGTCCTGAATCATGAGCCCGCTACCGACAACTTTCATAATTCTTCAGGACTGATGGCTTTGTCCCGGGTCAACTGGCGTACAACAGGCACTAGTCGGCAATCCGTGCCGGTGGAGGCATCCACTTCTCCAAAGACTGTTATTGCACTATCAGTCTCACCAGCTTTTCCTCGCAAAGGTAGTTTCCCACCTATCTACCTGAGCCCCTTGTCCCTTTTTCGCCTTCCCCCATTTGCCCCCTATTGACCAAGGCCATTAAAGCCTCCCTGGCAGGTCGGACTCGATGGGATGTGCGCCAAAGTCACCAAAGGCAAGAATCCCACATGCCGACCGGGCTCTTTCTTCTGTTTCGCTCTGTCTGCAACTGCGTACGGCTAGCGGTTACAGGAGATGCGACCTGGCATCGTGTGCGCGGATATCACCATGATGAGATGGAGTCCACTCGGGGCCTAAACCCCCGGACGATCGAGCTGTTGTGGAGGCACCTTGAAATTATTCTCGTTTATCTTGGGCTTCTCCTGTCGCTGTTTTGTTGCTGTTCGTTAGGCCCTTGACCTGAAGAGGCAACAAGGCCCCAGAAAGGTGAAAGGGGGAAATCGCTATGTAACCATTCGCTAACCCCGATGACAGCCAAGATTCGCGACGACGAGGTCTTACCGGGGTGATGAGGAGCCAAAGCCCAGCGACTTCTCAGAGAAGCTTCCATTCGATCCATGGCTATGGAGCCGTACACATGGCCCTGCTGCTCCTACCACCTATCGCAAGTCTTGGTGTTACTGTGTACATAATAGAGGGTATAACACGTTGGAGATGCCACGATCCCGCCTTTTGGTCTCTTCTCCACACCCGAATCGGCTACGTACCGTCCCCTAAACTCTAGTGAGCAACCGGTGCAACGCCGTTTTCTTTTCCCACAGGGTCGACAATGGGGGACAGCTAAAAACGTCTATCACCGGTGTCATGGGCCTCGCCCCGTCGGCCGCCTCATGCTCACCGCGCATTCATTGACTTGCCATGGCGTGCCTTCTGCGAGAAATCTCCCATAGATCTGTGTTTTCTGACCTAACCGGTCACCCGGTCTTTCTTGTCCGTGCTGCCGGGACCGGGGATCCATTGCCGAGTGGGGTCATGCTGGCCGGGCCCCTGACTCCTCGAGTCCTGACGCCCTCGCGAGAAATTGCGAGCCAAGCGGTCCTGACGTTGAGATGATGGAAAAGGGGGCAATAATAGACACCGATGAAGAGAGGGAGACTATTGCAGAACGAGATAAATTAATATGCCATCGTGGGGGCACGCTTGGCAACGCTTTATAATTGCTTCATTGATGCTAAACCGGGAGAAAAGGTGGGCTATTTTCGACAAAAAGAAGGTCCATATGTCGCAGCAACCTGGGATATGGAACGACACTGTATTTTGCGGACACAGTCACTGTTGTTACTGTTCCCTCAAGGACAGGCTTGTGACATCGCGGTGCGGCCGAAATATGGTGTCGAGAATGATAGCTACGACAATACTTTTCATGTTTACGCCACATCCTGGCTGACCGCTCGTTTGCAAGAAAATCTTGTTTGTAATGATCCCCAGTTCAGAAATGAGCTTAGGAATCAAATGCTAACATGTAACCGTAAAGCGGTACACCATTAGTACTCGAGTTGTTGGAGCGGTCAGCACTCGAGGCTTTGAAGCAAAAGAGGAAATATTCTGGCGTTGTATCTAGGCCGGCTTCTTTGCCCTGTGCCTAACGTTTTTAATCTGGGCCTGTGGGGAAAAGGGACACCCCTTGACGATTTCGGCCCCTTTTTCATACCCCAGGGGGTTGCTCTGTAGTGCTGTCATATACACTAGTCAAGTCCTACGGCGGCTGTCCATCCGCTCCCGCCAGATGACCGAATCCCGCCCGCTAGGCCTGTCACAAGGGTGTCGTCCCAAAGCGTTTGGTTTACCACTCTTGACTATCCCTCCTTTTGCGCCTCCCCAATACCTCATCATTGATGGAGGACTGTTGATTCGAGAAACAAAGCTGGCTCAATGATCGACCACTTGTGTCGTGAGCGATGCCACTTCACCAGCTCTACCGCGTCACTGATTACTATATGATGTTGAGACGTTTCCCCAGCCCAGCTTCCAGGCAATGAACCTTTCCACCCCGCCGTCTACCTCCGTTGTGTTTGATGAGGGAAGGTAGGAAAACCTAGGATGCAGGCCCCCTTGACTATTGGTCACGGAAAGATGCAAAATCCCGGGTTCCCAAGGATCAAAAGATGTCGTCTCTCATCGACAGCCGCAAAAAATAAAAAAATAAAAAATAAAAAACTAAACCAAAATAAAGCACCGTCATTTTGGGTCTAATCAGTCAATCAATCTCTCTCTCCATCGGGCAAGAACTTGGACGACGGCCAGATCACCTGCCCGACAGCGGATTCTCTTGGAGGTTGACGAGGCTACAAATTCTGATGCTTCTTTCATTGGTGACCTCTAACCGATCGCGGCTCTTCTGAGAAACAAGCGAGACAGGGCGATGCTTTCAAGTTGCAGCGAAGAAAGGCGTGCGCAACGCATGTCGCAATCCACTCTTACAGTTGTTGTTAACAAACGGGCTCTCATTGGCGCTAACTCGTTTCTGCGCCAAAGCCAGTTGATTGACGACCACGACGGCCACTCTTTATTCCAGACACGCTGCTTTTTGAGGAATGAGGACGACCGGTGAATCGGGAGCGCGAATAGAAATCACTTCTTTGACATTTAGTGAACGAACGTGCCATGCAGCCTACGACATGTGTAGTGTAGGACCAATCATGTCTTTGATGGGTTTGCACCATCTTGCAACTCTGTAGTTCTAGTCGGCCGTTAGTATGTTGTTTTATTAGTCGGTTGACTTTGTACCTCACTAGTTCCAACCACATGCTAACTAGATGCTTGTTTGTCGCAGCGCAACGGTCGGTGGTCTCCGAGCGGGAGCTTCCATTGGTAATGGTGTCATTGGAACTTGGTGCGCAACAACAGATTGCATTGCAGCACGTTGGACATACATGTTGCAATATGTATTGGGAAAGATTCACACAAGCATGGCCACCAGGCAGCGAAGGCCTGACGTTTTGGTACATTGGGACGAGGAAGCTGACTGTCCATCCCGTCCCTCCCACAGCATCACGGTGTGACGCCAGTGCTTCACCTTACCGGCCGATCCCGTCGTAGGCAACCCCGCACGTGTCCCGCTCCGTACCGCAGTCCCGCCAATCCGTCCGAAAAGGATGGGGCTTCCCTTCCTGCGGGACCGGGGTGATAGGAATGGTGGGCCCTTCCACGTCAAAAGTCCATTGCGGTACCGCGAGCTACACGACTGATGTAATTACCTTTACTGTAATTTTCAGGTATGTAGAAATAGAGGTATAGAAGGACAGGATCGACATAGGTCGTGTACCCCTGCTTCCACCCTAACCCTGAAGCACCCTGTTGTATCTTTAATAAACCTCCTGGTTAGCTAACGGAAGATATGATAGTCTAAATGGATGTTAGTAATTGACGTTCATACCCCATTGCTGGGCATGGATAGGTGATGCTTTTCGGTTGTATAAACATGGTTGTGCACGCACCAGTATGCCGCTCCCGGTAGGAATCGCCGAAGGTAGGCCCGGCCACGACGAGACCCCTCCGCCGACTCGCCCCACCTTCCCCAGAATTGACCTCCGCATGCATCCGGCCTGCCGTCATCGAACCAACTCGAACTCATTTAAACAACTACCTTAACAGCGCAAAGTTGCACCATCCCTGACCATATGTCTCTTATCATACCTTGACCTTGCTGAACACCCATTTGAAACCAGAAAACCCAATTAAAGCAACAACAACAACGAAAGGACAAAATGGCAGTTTTCTCGCTCCCGTCCGGACGGACCATCTCATACGAGCTCACTTACTCCAATGAACCCACCCGGCCCACCGTCCTCCTCTCCAACTCGCTCGCCTCCCAGTACCACTTCTGGGACCACGTCGTAGAACGCCTCCACGATGCCGGATATCGCGTCCTGCGCTATGATCACCCCGGCCATGGCGCCTCTGGCGTGCCCAACAATCTCTCATCCACCACCTTTGCCTCTCTTGCCGAAGACGTCTACGCCCTTCTGACCAGCCATGACGTTGCTACTGCCTTCCACGGCCACCACTCCCCGGATGCTGCTTTCACCCCTTCACTTCACGCCTGGATCGGCGTCTCCATGGGTGCTGCCCTAGGCGTCGTGTTCAGCAGTCGCTACCCCGGCGTCGTTCAGAGACTCGTCGTCTGCGACACCATCTCTGCCTCACCCAAGAACGCTGGCGTACCTGATGCGCTGGGACCCCGTGTGGCTGCCGCCAGAGAGCAGGGATCCATGGAGAGAGCCGTGGCCGAGACTATGGACCGCTGGTTTGGACAAGACTGGATCAAGGCCAACCCGACCGAGGCCGAGCGCGTGCACACATTGATGAAACAGACCAGTGTTGACGGCTTCGAGACCTGTGTTGCCGCCCTAAGGTCGGACTCGTTCGATATACGGCCCGTGATGTCCGGGCTTGGAAACTGCGTCCAGCATGTGCTATTTGTGGTTGGCGAGAAGGATGCCGATCTACCCGAGAAGATGAAGGAGTTACGGGATGCTTGCCCGGGAGACCTGAAAGCTGAGCTTAAGGTCATCCCAAACGCTGGGCATGTGTCTTTCGTCGATGGGAAGGAGGACTTTTTGAAAACCGTGATGCCCTTCTTGGGCGAGCATTAGAGGTTCACTACCGGGCAGTGGAAACATTTGGTGCTAATGGCGGCTGCAATGGCTCAAACTTGGTAATTGAATGGTGAAAGCGCTGGACGTCCCATAAATTCGAACCACCCTGGGTCACTCTGGCATCACACTTTTGAGTAAGGTGGGAAAGGCTGACGACGAACATATGATACAGACTTAAGCGATAGTACAGGAATGACATAGTCACTTGAATTACTTTACAGAACCCATCTACAGTACGTGTCAAACCAGCCGTGCCAAGTTGCCTCGTTCAGGAGCGGCCCATAGTGCCCTGATGGCGCCTTTGTTCTTTGCTGACTGATCTGCTCAGAGGCGCATTCTCAGATGCCTTCCTTTCATTCTAGTTCATGACGGCTGAAGCCGAGTCTTTGTCCTTTTTTTTTCATATTTTGTTTTTTCATCGTTTTTGCTCGACAGCCCACATGTAAGTTCCCCATACTCCGTGTGGCGCATTTTAGAAAGAAAAATTGAGATAAAGAACACACTCGAGAAGCGAGGTCTATTTCTGTTGGGACATCCGCTCCCCCCACAGCTTCTTTGATCTCAACTTATTATGCAACCTTGAAGCTCAGAGGAAGCACATCATATAATCACTAGAACGGACGTCCTGACTTAGGAATTCTCATGTTATCAGCTTTACGCTACCTGGGTGAAATCTAAGCGTCCTCCTCCAGTTGATTTTACTGCATCTCCAGTTTTCATCGCATCCAGCTGGCTTCAGTCTCACATTGAGCTCTGCCGTTACCAACAGGCCGAAACTATTGTTAGTTCCGCTCCTTCGGCTTGCCTATCTACAGTTTATTGTCTCTGTTGGTCACCGAAAGTCAACCACCCGCTCTGCACAACACTTTGAGTAAATGCTTCTTCCCGCGCTTTTAACCAAAAAGTTTGCCAATCCTCTTTCTGTTCCTTATAGATCTTCGCACCCACAAACTCAACGGACGCTCAACTCAACAAGGATACACAACAGACCAAACAAAATGCCTTCCAAACCTAATGCAAAGACAAAGCCACCCAGGCTCATCCTATTCGACACCATCCCGGAGCTAACTATCGTTACCGGCTCCATCTCAGAAATGATTAACTCCCCCACAAAATTCAAGCCTCAAAACAGTCCTAACTCGCCCGTCTCCAACAATTTGGATGATAGTGGCACCACCCACAACAACAACAACAACAACAACAACAACAACAACAACAACAACAACAACAACAACAACAACAACACAGCCAAAATCTCACCAACTCGGCCGTCACCCCATAGTCCAAGAAGCAAAAGAAATACGCCATCAACCAGCAGCACCCAAACTTTTCCAACACCATCAATAACGCCACCCATGCTCTCGCCTTCAGCTCCCTACCCCTGGCTGTGGTCCTGCCACTCCTGCCGGTCTGTATACCGGCTAGCCTGTACAAGAAGATGCCTAAAGTGTGGACATGTCTTTTGCTGTTTGATGCCTGCCATCAGTCGAAAAGAATCTGAAGAGAGAAACAAGAACGGGAAGAAAAGAAAGCGAAGCGGAAGTGGCAGAAAAGGGGGAGGGCCGTGTATTGCTGAGTTTGATTATTTGGGCTGGTCGGCGTGGGGAAGCTATCGACGCAGTGTGACGGGTACTGCTGCTAGACGTGCTTTGACAGTTGGTGGTGATGATGATGGCGGAAAGAAGAGGTTGGGATCGAGTGGGAAGAGGAGAATCACCAGTGTCTCTCTCTCTCCTCTTCCCTCCCATCCTTCCAGCTCCAATAGCAAAGATATCACCATCACCTCTGAGTCCGACTCATCCCAATCTGCCAAAGAAGCCGCCGCCGCCGCCGCTCGCCTCCAAGACTTTGCAACATGGCATCTCATCCCCGTCCCCCCCTTGGACTTATCTCTATCCCCATCTCCATCTTCACCACCCCTAGGCTCAAAATCGCCCAAAGCCACAACCCTAGCCTGGCATCACGTCTCCGAGCGCGAGACCCGTTCCATCATCCGGACCAAAGCAAAAATGTATGTCGAACGCAGCCACAACTGCTGGTCCCACTGTGACTACCCGTCCGAGTGTCGACAGACCGTCATCGCCGCGTGCGAAGAAGGCCATGCTAGGATCGACAGAAAGACAAACAAATTGGTGTGGGTGAATGAGAGCGAGAAGAACGACATCGAGGCTCGGAGGCGTAGGGAAAGGGAGAGGGAAAATATGAAGAAGGCGTTGGGAGCGAGAAGGAGTAGAAGTGGACAAGGGGAAAGGGAGAGGAGGATGGTGAGGGAGAGGGATGGTGAGTCTTCTTCTTCATCGTCGACGTCCTCTGCTGGTGGCAGCAGTAGCTCTTCTCCGGACGCCTCGAGTTCGGAAGATGAATGGTTGCTTGTCAAGGAGGCGACTATCAAGCCCGATTGGAAGGAGACCATGACGGCAGCACAAGGCACGCAAAAGGGCCCGCAGGATAACAACACCGGCAGCCTCCCGATTGCCACGCTCGAGCCCTGTTCTAGGTTGGACGGTTGCAGTTCACGCCAGGGCTGTTATATTACCGTGGTTGCGGATGATAAGACTATTGATCCTACGAAGCTGTTGAAGAACGATCCCAAGACCATCCCAATTTCTCAGGTGTCGCCCTTAGCTGGAGGCCGTCTCGCTCTGGAAATAGCTAACCCGGAGACTTGCGAGTCGTTTGCCTCATTCATTGATTTTGGGCCTATGGAGATTGATGATGTGGCTATGCAAACATGATCAATTGCCCGGGAAATAAAAACCTGAAAAGTTAGAGGATCAAAACTCTTGAGTGACATATATGGTCTTGTTATATTTACAAAGGTTCCATGGTCATGGACCAGTAGGCTTTCAAGAAATTGCTTAAACAGAGTTCACCAGGTTAGCTTGTGGAATGACAACAATACTTGGATCTCCCTTTACCTGCGTCTGCTCATGTGGTATGGTGATCGGCAGCGGGTATCAGTGTCGTCCGAAACAGCAGATGATGAGACCGAACACGTTGTAGTCACCACGAATACACTTGCGAATCCCAGACCGTAAAGAGAACAGAATAATAATTGGTATCGCAAATTTTCGATCAAGGCTCTTTCTTGCAGCCTTTTTTCCGCCACGACCTGCAACCAGTACCAGCCAACACGTTCATTTATTGACGTGTCCTGCTGTTTTCTTTGCTAAGCCCTCATGGCCAAGTCGTACTATTAAGAAAACGATGAAGATTCATGTTGTTACAGATATCGTGAAAGAGCTGCTGTTGCACGCCGCGCCGTGACGAGGGGAGATTCCTCGCTGTTCCCAGTGTGTGTAGACAACATTATGCAGCGAATGGTCTCCCTGCTCCTCGCTTCCCAAGTGGCTTCCACGGCTGAATAACAAAGAACGCCTTGCTTTTCGTGTGTGTTCGCACAACCCTGCTGGAAATGTCGCAAGGGAAGTTCGCCTTCGTCTATGCGCTGCGCTTGTTACCGTCGCAGACACCAGATGTGCTCAGCTTTTGCAAGCCATGATTCGATGGGCCCCAAACCGGTGTGCGTATCCCAACAGCAAATAATAGGAAGAAAATACCCAACGATACAACGGCGTCCGGGTTGTATTAACGAAGACAAACCCCAATCCCCCCGGTATCAACCCGCGTACATCCCTCAAGTCAGCCGGTTGCTGTCCTGCCCGTCAAGCCGGAGCGGAGCAAAAGAGACACAAGACAGTAACCGAAACGTGTGCGACGTCGAAATTTTTCGGTGCAGATATCGACTTAAGCCTCCTGAGCCTTGGCCTTCTTCTTCTGTTCCACCTTGAGCAGAAGGGCGCGGTTGATATGGGGAAGGACACCACCGAAGGCGATGGTGGCGCGGATAAGAGTATCGAGCTCCTCATCTCCACGGATGGCAAGCTGAAGATGGCGGGGAGTGATACGCTTAACCTTGAGGTCCTTGGCAGCGTTCTTTACAACGGAAACAAGCGAGTTAGCCATGAACCAGGTAAAACTTGGAAACCGAGCAATATGGCGTTGCGGAAGGGGCTATGGGTGACTTACGCCCGCAAGTTCGAGGACTTCGGCAGTCAAATATTCCAGCACGGCAGTAACGTAGACGGCAGCCTTGGCGCCAACGCGCATTTTGTTTTGGGTGTTCTGCTTCAGGAAACGCTTGACACGACCGCAAGGGAACTTGATAGATACAAGTTAGCATGGCGCACCAGACACACGACAAACTCCAGAGGACGGAAATGCACGCCGCAGCTCCGCCTCCTTGGTCAGAGCGATAAAGCCAAAGTTGAAGACCTTATCGAGGTTTGGGTGCGCGGCCAAGGTGAGGAGAGCATGCACAGAACAACGCGTCTATATAAAGCCGAAACAGTATCGCAGACGGGGCGCAATGTTTTTTGTTTGTTTTAGCAGCGGCGGAATTGCGTGCGACCAACACGTGAGGCAGCAGGGTTCGCGTTTTGTGTAGGTTGGCACTATGGGGTTGTCCAGAAATGTAGGGGGCTCGGTGGACGCGTTGTGGTTTATCGGCGTGATTCCATAGACATCTGACGACAGGGATGGCAGATGCGAGCAAAAAAAGTTGGTTGATGAGGAGACGTCGATGGTGCAGATCGGAGCAGGAATTGAAAGCAGACAGAGCCATGAAGCCCGTCGACGATGAAAACGTACCTGCAGACCAGCGCGAGCAGAGTGGCTCTGCTGCTTCTTGGGACCCTCGACGCCCGAGGTCTTTCCACCCGAGCTCTTGCCGCCAGACGACTTGCCCTTTCCGCCAGCCATTGTGTTCGTTTGTTGAGGAGATGAACAGGGTGAATTGGTTGTGCGCGGGATGGGCGAGATGGACGTAGCGTCAAGAATAAAATCGGTGGTCGTGACGATACTCGATGTTGATATTGACGGGGCAACGGCGCGGGATTTGCGCGGAACTGGTGGAAGTGGATGAAGCGGGGTTGGCGGATGGAAAAGTGGTGTTTTGGCCGGAAGAATGATCGCGACGAGGTTTGGTGTTGAAGTTGGCGCCAGGAGACGCTCGAAAATTCAGAAGGGCCGATGATGCATACCACTGATGGACCCTTTGTTGTTGTGTCGTTCCAGGTGGTTGCCCGCCGTGTTTGAGCGCAACCACGCCTGAGACATGCGCCCGTACAGGAGGGAAGGTGCCGACCTCCAGAGCCAAGGGAAGCTCGAGCTCAGCAAACAGCCGGGCAGCTCCCATGGATGCTTTGCCGCGTGTGCTGATTTGTCGCTGTTGCTGATTTTTTTTTTTTTTGGGTTCGCAGAGGGAGCAGGTAGGTACTCCTTGGGGTAACCTTGTGTACGGCGAGCCAAGCAGACCACTTGAGCAATTCGAAGGAAGCTTCGAGGCTTGGCAATATCATGAAGCTCCAGGCAAAGGCTAAGCAAGGCCTCGAGCCAGCCATGACGGGAGACGGAAGATAGCCAAACCTCAACTCAGCCTCGCAAGTGCCATGGCTGACACGGGCTTGCAGAGAATGCACAGCTCTCTGCAATGGACAGACCAAGAAAAGGCCTTCCAGCAGAAGTCCATATGATGCATTGGGAGTCGCATACCTGTTGCCCGATGTTGAGAGCAACTTGCTGATTTGAAGCCATGCAGAGACCCGCGACTGGCACTGTCCGGGCTGGCCACCCAGCCGGCTAAGGTGGGCCAAAAGCCGTCAAAGTCTTTGGCAACGAAGGTCTGAGCATCTTCTCAGCAGATTTGCACGCTTCTCAGAGGCTGGCGTGGTGTTGCAGAGTGTCTCTAAATGTTGCTCAGATAGTGTGATTCGGAGCGTTGGGTGAGCCTTCGCCAATCTGCCGCTGATGTTGTGGTCCGTGACCCTACTCCAAAAACTCGTCACAGCCGTGCCAAGCTTTCACGTTGCGACATTACAACTGGCGCAGTGCCTGCCAGCTGTTCGCGCTTGAGCTGTTTTGGTGGTGATTGAGGTTCAACGAACTCACAAGAGCCTGAAGTCTGAACTGCTGCATTGGATTTGAAATGTGCTTGCCATAAACTATGTAGGCTTTCAACTTAAATCGCTTCAACGTAACTCGTACAAAGATGCACACAGTACTTGTGTGCCTTCTTCACCACCTTTCAATTCCCTTTCGCAATCCTCGCCAACCTCTCAGCCTCACCTCTCTGTCTTTCCACTCTCTGCAACACCTCCAGCGTATGACGGTCGTTGCTGATTGGGTCCTGATACCCCGAAAGGCGATCCGAAACTTGGGTGGTAGTGTCGTGGATGTATCTGTTCATCATGGAGCCGTATTCTCTTCTGGTGATACAAGATGCATTAGATAACTACTTTTACCATTCCATCTTAAGGATGAAACCCTCTGAATTGTTTTCGTAGTTGAAGAGCCAACATCTAACGGAATGCAGAGATGCGACGGAATCTAGGAGGGGGCAAAAAAAAAAAAAAAAAAAAAAAAAAAAAAAAAAAAAAAAAAAACCTCGGGGCTTGGGCCGCGGGTAGATCCCCGGCTCCCGATGTGGGGCCGGCCGCGCCGTTTAAGCGATTGCCGCTACGGGTGTTGCCAGCACCGCCGCTGTAATATGTGCTCATGATAAAAGGTACTATCCGGTTGCTGTATATACTGTACGTTATTCTAGCAAGGCATTCAGGTGGTTAAAGATGACAGATAACATGCGTGCGGTGATGTGGTGTGCATAGGTCTCCTTCGATGAAAAAAAAAAAAAAAAAAAAAAAAAAAAAAAAATCAGGAAACGAGGAAGAGCATTTTATCTCTTGTTATTATCTATGTATTCATCCTCCAAGGAAGTCACCAAGTAAGACTCAAACTCCCTGGAACTTATGGTAATGTGCCCATTTTTCACCAACCTCTGTGACTGCTGCTGGTCATGAGGCAGAACACTCGCCTCGATCTGGCTGTGAGCCCCTGTTAATGCCCGTGCTGGGCAGGTTGACAACCCAACAGAATAGGAACAAACCGAACGAATTGAGCCGATGTTGATTGAAGACAGAGTGGGTGAACTGAATAGAATTGATTCGTCAGATAGTAACCTGGAAGCCGTCGGAACTCGAGACGGTAGGGTACGATTGCGTGAAGGGTGATGCTTCCGCGCCATGCCTAGCAGACAGCCTTAGGCTCCCTTCCGCGCCTGTAACCGAGAACCGTTGCGGGTGGAATGAAGTATGTGACAGAAAAGATAGTGTAGAAGACAAAATGCGCAGTGGAAAACGAGGACTGGTGGATGTCACCCCTGCTCAAAGCGAAGTCAAAGTCCGCGTTGGTCGTCTTGACTGCAGAATTAGAGAGTCTGAAGGGGTAAAGTTGTAGGAGGCGCCTGGCCCAGGAAGTTTGGTGGAACACAACTTGGACCGATGCACAAGGAACGTTTAATGAGGAAAGCAGGGCCTCACCTGGAGAGTCCGAGATCGATCCGAGTCCTAGCATACACATCGGTCAGAAAGGACTTGATGGGAATGCGTCTGGGAGATTTGAGCCACTTTAAGTGAAAAGACATTCCACAGCACGAGCGAGGAAGTCATTTAGGACTTCGACGCTCAGGCAGTCTGGGGCTTACTGATAGGCATACAGCGAGCGGACTGCTTGGGCTATTTGGCATCTATGTCATACTGCAATTACAGTTGGTTGCTACTGACAGCCTGACAAAATCAAGTCCTTCGAGCGTAACGTAGGACAGGTGGGTTTACTGGAGGATTGGGGAGACTCGGTCGAGTGTAGAGAGAAACCCGGAGTCTGCCCGGAGCCTTGTCTTGAAAGCATCACTTTGGGCAAGTCGTGTCAGTTCACCCCTCACAAACAATTCACGGGGTCATCCACAAGTGTGGCTATAGGACCGTGAAGTAGTAGTTTAAGCAACAAGTTTTAAACCAATCAAGCCGTTGCGAGATTCAGCAGCCTCAAAATGCTCGGTGAGCCCCCGGCTCTTGCGCCGCACTGCCACAACGTAGGTCCCTGGGCTGTAAGGCCTCCGATTTGTTGTGACATCTCAACCACTGATGACCGTTCGAATGCCTTTCGCTGTATTCTTCATCAAACCGACTAATATGCATTTGGCTATGCCTTGGGACAGGTCTGGGTCGATGCGCCAATCAAAGGGTTATCTGTATCCCAATTAGAGAGAGTACTGTTCAGCTAGTCGCTTTTCGAGGTGATTAAATCGCTTCCTCTCTGGTGTCTAGTTTAGAGTAGGCGCCTTGTGGTTCGCGCACACATGCCTAAGTATAATGTAGATAAACAGCATAAAGCCTCGCGAGCGCAGCGTCCTAAAGCAGGTAAACCTTGGACCGTACTTTTTCTCCCCAGTCCAAGAAACAATAGGCCGCGTAGCCTGGTGTTCACCTGGCCATGACTGGGCTCCATATCGTTGGCAGACTTCAGAACTCAGCCAGCAGCAGCCAACATGACTTCCCTTCCAAGAGGGCCCTCGGCAACGGGGCAAGGGGGGCACCTCAATCAACCATCATTTAAGATAGGCACCTCTCCGGAACTTACAGTCACAAAAAAGCCAACCCAGGACTCCCATCTTCATGACCGACCCAACAAGCGAGTGGAATTTGACAACCTCAGGAGAAACACCAGCGAAAGGATCGACTGGGAAGAGGGGTTTTTTGCACCACGGCGCTCGGATACGACTTGCTCCATCTTCTCTCAAGCCTCAACAGTTACCAACACGACCGAGCCAGACCCCTTGAGTCCAACTACTGCCTCCTCCGGAGTAACGAACGCTTCTCAGTTTTCTTCGTCGCCTTCCTTAATGGAATCCCGGTGTGGTTCACCCGCTCCAATCGCATTCCATGCTGGGACATATTTCAGACCGGAAGCAGGGCTGGATATTCATCCAGTGGATATGACAACAGCAAACTTCACTGCTGAAGGTTCATCGTTGCCGAGGCATGTCTTCTCGCCGAACATGAAGCCGAGACGAACATTCCGGCAACAGGACAACCTCAGAAAGAATATGCAAGACCCAGCCCAACATCTGCCCAAGTGCAAGAGGAAACACAGCATGAGCAAACATGCGGTGTTCCAGGTCGGCCCGCCTTCTGACGCTTTGCATCCTCAGAAGCCGGTGGTCAGCCAGATCACTGCAGGACTACGGGCAGAGTTCGCAGGTGATCCAACTATCGTCTTGCAAGTTCGCCCAAAGGAGGATTCTGACTCACTGGAACCAACTGCAGAGCCGTCCCACAATATCGCTTTGCCAGACCTTCAAGGCATGCAGATTGACGAAGCGTCTGAAGACGTGAGAGCAGATACAACACGAAATTCAATCCCGCAAGACGTCGACATACCAACAACCGGGAACAGTTCATCCCCCGAAGGACTTCCGCCGTTGATAAAGACCCCTGGTCTCAATGACCCAGAAGACATTGAGACTTCCCCGGGCGCCATATTGGACACTGGCCTGATCCAAGACGTCTGTGAACAGATTCTCAAGCAAGCGTTTGGTACAGAGTACGACGACATTGCGCATACCGATGCGGCTGGTGAGGTGTACAACACCGTCAGTTACTGCCTGGATGAGCTGTCAAGAATTCTTCCGGATGAGAGTCTGTACAGCTCCGCCATATGCATCCAAGAACTACCGCGTGGAGCGGGCCATATTGCGCCGGCCCAGCCTTGGCAAGATGGAAGTGGCTCAAGCTCTGGAAGGGGCCGTTGTGGTGGAGCGAACAATGGGTCCCAGAAGAGACCGAGCGACGACGGTGACGGCTACCCCAGCAGAAGGCCTGGAGACGATTCTGGCCCCGGAGATCGGGGTCTCGACGGGGGCGGTGATGATGGCGGGAACAAGCGAGCGCGAATAACAACCGAGTTGGGAGATCAGGGATTGAGCTGTCCGTTCCGCAAGAGAAATCCCGAGAGATTTAATATCCGTGACCATCAACAATGTGCTGTTCGGCCATTTGACGGCATATATGAGCTGAAGTGAGTCGTATACCTATTCTCAATCGATTTTTTTTGATACTAACTTGTTGCTTGGGTAGACGCCACATCAAGAATTTCCATAAACAGAAAACCGGCTCAGCCTATCATTGCCCTAGATGCAAAGAGGACATGCAGTCGCGTGAAGCAATACAAGCGCATCTTGCAGTTCCAAGAGACAAGATATGCAGCCCACAGGAGGGAATTGCGAGCCGAAATCCGGAGGATGGCATTACGGATCGACATGAATTTTTGCTGAATAACCGGAAGGCGGATGGCAAGATTGATAACTGGCAAGATCTCTGGCAGAACTTGTTCGGTTTAGACGAGGTGGTTCCAGATTCTGGTGAGTGCTTTCCCATAGTGGCCCTTCTGTGTTTGGGTATGTCTTTTCGTGCGGACCGGTTCGCTGACAGTGGGAATGAAGATTTTGAGCCCCCAGTCGAGCGCGAAGAGTTCTACAGGGATTTGCAGAACGCTCGCTCACAACTCACGGAGGCCTTAACCTCGAACGAAGAGCTGGGGCGAGTTGGCAGCCACCGGTCCAAGGGACAACACGTGGAGCAACTGGTCAACCTTTTCTACGGCCATATTGGCCAAGTCTTTGAGAACTCCCGTCGCCAGCCGATGACCATGGTCCGCCGCCAGAGAAATGGTAAACGTACACCGAGGCCTGAATTCTTGAATGCGGCAAGCCCAATAAGCCCAGTGACGCAGAAACAAGGCCGAAGACATGGTCAACTCGCAGTTTCCAGGCAGGTCGTCATGAAACGGCTCACCAACGGCGACAGTAACGGAGGCAGTCTAGCTTCTTCCCTTGAGACGATCAACAGCGCCGAGTCGTGGGCGAAAGTAGGTCAGGCGGAGCTGATGATGGCGACGAGGGCGGCTCCCGGCATGAATAGTTTGGGAAGTGAGCAATCGCGCCTGGGGCAGATTGCGCAGACAGACGTCGGTGTGGAAGCATCTCCCTCAAGTCTTCGTCAGACTCGACAGCATGACCTCTTTGCAACTCCGAGCCCAGTTACTCCTCGAACACCCATCAACGCTCGGGTCAGCTATGGCGTTTACGGCAACGAGGTCGTAAGCCTGAACCAGTCAGCTCAAGCTCCCGGGTTTCATCATGGTCGACAAGATCTGGCAGATTCAGGGATCGAGATTTTATATTATTGTCCTCCTACCCAAGGCATGAACGGATTGAGTGCTACCCATCGCGCCGCGGCCAGGGAAATGTTTGGGCCGTCGTCACAGCCGCAGCAACACAGGCCTGCAGAGATGAACTTTGGGGGGCCCCTGCCTCAGCATTTGGCTTATCAGCAACAGCCAGGACAGATGGAGCTGGCCAGCCCCGATGATGCTCAAATGGTCTTGGGAAATATGTATGCGCCAACTTTTGATTGGGATTTGGATAGTGGTGGGATGGACCTGTTTTCCCAGCAGTATCAAAGGGGGGGCCCTTCAAATCTTTGACACCTTGCTGTCGAAGGTCCATTTGTAGGCACAGTCATCGACAGCGCCAAGGGCTCGGACGCCGTGTCAGGTGACTGGGATCCAATTTGCGATGCTGGTATCGAAGCCGAAGGTTTGAACGCGAGGAAACATGGTCAGATGGTGTGTGTGTTGCTGCATGATCATAATTATTTTTATAAGCATTTTCTTTTTGTTTTTCTTTTTGGCTTCTTCGGCTGTTTGGTGGCCAGGTGGGAGAAGAGAGAGCGGCCCGAGAGAGTGATACCAATGTCAGCCCAGATGACATTGCGCTGTCTGCCTCCATGCACGAAGCAACCCCTTGGCCCTGTTCGGTCCCGCTGTAGAGCTGTAGACTTACCGTTGAATTACCGTGCATGGTCCGCAGCTACACTCCCTGCATACTAATACAACCGTTAATACAGGCCATTACCCTCTATAACAGCAGTGAATTCGTTAGTTTTAGGCTATAAGAAATTGGAGTGCTACATTCCAACTCTAGTTTAATTGTTAGTTTGGTACACTTGGTAGAAGGTACTCCTAATATAACATACAGTAGACAAACCTACCCCGTAGTCCTAAAGTTTATAAGAACAGGTCAAATAGCTTAGCAAGTATAACAAAAAGCATTCATACCTAGGATTTGAAATAACATTTTGAATATTCTAGAAATGGTATATCTCAAGGTAAGATTATGCAAAGTTAGCTCTAATAACGTATAGGAAAGCTGAGATTAAGGCCTTGAGCTAACAAATAAACAAGGTAGTACTGGACAGTATATTCATATAGTTCAGAAATATAGGATTAAGGTCCCCTTAAAAATATTAGAAATCTGGCATTTAGCGATCAAGATTCTAAGCCCCTGATTAGCCAGATAGAAAATTTGGAGTAAGTACACCAGGCACTTGCAGCAACTTACAGACCTATTTTTGCTGAAATGTAGGCGAACACGAAAAGTGCAGCTGTAAGACTACACCTTACAGCCATCAAAACGGGTTTTCTCTACAGCTCTACAGCCGGACCGAACTGAGCCGTCCTTCCCGTCGCTCCTTCGTTCAACTAACAATGTCCGATAGACGACAAGAGAATACACTAACTAGCCCCCACGCAGTCAAGGACAACCGACAAGATAGATACCTACATGGAGAGCTCCTTGAAACCCAAGAAAATAATGTGATTTTTAGTCTCAGTCGCTCAGCCACCTACGATGGCCCATGCGTCGCCTAGACCCACAGGGCCAAATAATTGTAACATCCGGGTCCCACCACCCTCACCCACCCACCAATCAATGTCACACCATTTGGCCCTGTGGGTCCGAAACGACTGCGCCACGGGGTGGCGGGGAAGTGGATAGGAGCTGACTAAGGTTGAACGTCTGTCATGGGAGACTAGTGATTTTCATCATTTATTTTGGACATCAGTTCCTAATATAAGGTCATCATCGATTTTCTATGCCTAGAGGTGATTGTACAAATTTTGCTCGCTCCAGGTCATTGGGTGCGAAAGACGTTATTTGAGTTTTTGCCAGTGTTATGGTGGTGTCATCAGGGAGCTGGACCATTGCGGGCGACAAGGTCATCTGGGGTGGCTGTGATGGCAGCGGCGGTTGACTTGGGTCTCGTTAAGGAGGTGAGTTCTGAGGTCGATTCAAGTAGACTGAATGGTTGACGCGTGCGGTTCTTCTAAGTGTGGGCTCTGTCCCCTAGAATGTGGAAGTTGAGACTGGAAGCGATGAGAGGATAGGTAAACTCTATCTACCTGAAGGGCGGGAAAAGTTGGAAACTACAAAACCATGCAGTATAGGCTCATACCTTGAGTTCTTCAAAAGTATGACGTTGTGAAGGTCAGGCCATTGGCAGGGTCACTCTTCTTGTCGAGTTTCTGGAATCGGATACAGTTAAGATAGCACGTCTTTCTCTCGTTCACGCTCCTGCGGCGCAGTGGGCAAGATCACCCACATTACCCAGGTACTGCACTAACACTTACATGCACTTGGCCGCCTAGCTGGCCATGTCACGCACATTACCGCTCCTGCGTTACCCACCCAACTACAGTATGCCGTGGAACTGTTCCACCCAAAAGATCCGCTGCAAAGACTGCGGCCTTGACAGAGAACACAACAATCCAGTCTCCTCAAGCGGCCGCCGAAATCCATTTACCAGGCTATACAATGAACATATGCTAATCATTCATCCTCCTAGTGTGTTTTCGTTAGATATAGACACCCGACGCGGAATTTGGATGCCTATCAAATCCCGCCGTAATCCCGCTTGCAATTATAGCCGTACCAGGGCCCTGCAAACATCAATCCAACAACACTGCGCCACGCGTATGCCGAGGGCCCAATTCCGATTCCGTTATGACGGGCGGAATGTTTCCTCACACCCCAAGGACTTCCGGTCTTTGGTCTCGGTTATACTGTGACTCCGTCTTCTCAATAGCATAATCGCTGACTCCGCTGTCTTTCTGGCCTGAGGGAGTTGAATGGACGTTGCCAAGCTCTGGTTCCGTCCTTCGCTCGATGTCGCCAAAGATCTCGCTCATGTCCTCGAGCGATTTTCCTAGCAGGGAAACAAGATCTCGTGATCAGCCGTGCCTACCAACATCGAGAACCAAGGTTTACTTCTTACCTCTAGTTTCTGGATAAACAAGCGCAAACACAATCGCACACAGCGCGTTGCTAAGGATAAAGAAAATCTGGTGTGCCGTCAGCCAACTCGCCCAGTCGTCTGCTTCGCCCAATTGTGTTGCATACGTAATACTTCCTGCCTATTGCAGCTAACGCAATGGGCGAACACTGGGTTATTATCAAGCTGATGGAATAATGCAGGACGTGGACGACGGCGTTCGCTTTGCCTCTCAACTCGGTGGTGAAGACCTCGGGCCTAAGGACAGTCCAAGTCAGTCATACACGATCACCATGGGACAGGACTTTACCTACGGAATAATCCAAGTCATCGGGCCCAGAAGAGCCGAGTAGTTGGCCGATACAACAAAAACGCAGGCGATGAGCCCGCGTTGAGCTGCCTCATCCGTTGGGAACCCCGGTTGTGCCGGAAAGACGGCAGCAATAATGGTGATGATCAGGTAACAGAGTGACAACAGCGAAGCGCTGGAAACCAGAATTTTCTTTCGACCGATACGGTCCACAAAGTGCAGGGACACCAGACACGCCACCGGAGCCACCGATCCATACAGCCCGCTTATGAGAAGCTGCTGATCTTGGTTGTACTGCAGTGTTGCATAGATGGCCGGTTGGAAGTACTGGATGAAGCTGATGCCGCTCAACATCGCGGCCGCCCACACAAAGGATCCGACAAAAAGACGTTTCCTGAAGGCCGGTGCCTTGAGGAGCTCTGCCCAAGAAAGACGGTCTCGAGCTTGTAGCTCGATTGCAATGTTGGCTTGTAAACGCCTGAATTCCTCTCTGCACCACTCATCGTTGGAGCTGTTGTGGTGATAGCTGCGAAAGGCTTTTTCGGCTTCTTCATGACGGCTTTTCAGGCAAAGCCATCTTGGCGACTCATTGATAAAAAGAATTCCGATCCCAAGAGTGAGGGCAGGAATGCTCTGGACAGCGAAACCGAGCCTCCACTGGTTGGGGTTATGCCATTTGCCTTCCCCTACTCCTGTCCAAAGCGCGACAAAGAAGCCCCAAGCACACACTACAAAGAGCCAGAAGGTCAGTAAATCTCAGCCAGCTTTTGGGATGCGGGCAACCTGACTCATCTGGGTAACTGCGTTAATTCTTGCTCTCTCATGGGTCTTTATAAGATTTGGTCAGAATGAGTCATTCATGCGTCGTGTTGACAACAACAGAGGACCTTGCGCACCTTTGCAATCTCCGCTCCAAACACCGGTGCAACCCCCGTGATTGTGCCAACGGCATATCCAACAAGCATGCGACCGATGATGAGCATAGCAACATGTGCCGCACCGGTCATCAGTGCACCCCCGAGGACCCCGAAGGCGCACCCGAACGCAATCGCTTTCCGTCTTCCAAGTCTGTCACTAGTTATACCAACAGAAGCACTTCCCAGCCATGCTTGTATTTGATGTAAAATCAGCTCACCGTACCCCCACTACTGGTCAAAAAGCGTGAGCCAGTGAAGACGTACCACCTGCCTGGTAGACTGACACTATAGCTCCTCGGATACTTGCATCGGGGTTCCCGAAGTATTCCAGGAAAGAGTTCAGAGCGAGACTTGGGGTGATGATGCCCGAGTCACTGTCATCAAGTCCAAGTCAACCAACGTGGCATATTCCGAGCCTTGATCAAGATGCAAGCTACTTACAAGCCGTAGAGGAAACCGCCGAGCCCTAGGAAGATCGAAGTCAAAAAAGTTTTTGTGAGCCATGTGTCTGTGATCTTGCCTTCCATGGTTCGTTCACATTTGGCGATACTGCCTGGGTTAAGAAGTCACTAAAACTGAGAGAAGAGAAACGCTATCATAGATCACAAACCAACTTGAACCGCAAGCCGCAGTACTGCACTTTCACGGTTGTATTTCGATGTTACATGGAAACGATCTCTCACGGATTTGGGGAGGTTAGGTCTGCCCAACTGCCGATGTCATCTGAGCAGGAGGCATTTAGCCAACAACGAACCCCTCACGCAATTATGTTCCAACACCCTATATTCAGCCTAGTGTGAGAGGAACCAATCAAGCAAGCAACACATTGGTATAGGTCGCCGCCTCTCATCAACCTGTTACGCGATTCTGACGGCGAGCTTCAACACTCATGATGGCGGCCAAAATCCTTTTTCAACCAAAGCATAGGAAAGATCAACATCTACTCCCATGACGCATCTCCAAGGTACCATACGATAAAGCTTATCATCCAAGTGGAAGAGGGTATGGTAAAGATAATTGGCACTGTTATTCTTGGTTTGGTCCTTGCCATCGCCTTGTGATTTTTTGGGCTTTCCTTCCCCGCGGTATGACCAAGTTTTCACTCGACCTAGTACACCGCTTGCTAACTCTCACCTGTGTATCTCGGTTGTGGCAGCGATGGAGACTTCATTCACACCGCTCGAAAATCCCCTATGAACCAAGATTATTGAGACCGGTATTCGCAAGCCATGGCCTCGGTTCTCAAAACTGAACAATGAGGAAGGGGTTGTTCTCTGCCTCCAGATGGGATCGGCGACCCCGACCATCATCTTGGTTTCCGCCCAAGCATTCTGGGACCTGCTTGAGAAGCGTGGTGTCATTTACTAATCCCATCCACGCTTCACCGTGGGCGGAAAGCTCCTCTCTGGTAGCATGCGAGGTCTGATGGCTCTCTACTCGTCTTTCTGGAGGGGGTTAACGCAAAGCCCAACATAATGGCTTCAAGCTCTGACAGCCGGAACAGTTGTCAACGTTGTAGGGTGTCGAGTATATCTTGCCTCCCATGCAGTGGTAGAGTAACCGAGGGTCGGTCTCGCTTTAGCCAACACAGGTACCGAAGGGATAAGACGGTGGTAGTGCAATAGTGCTACCACCACGAATACCTCTAACCACCAACAGTTACCAGCAGAATGTCTCGGGTCGTACACAGCGTGGTGCTGCGCCACGATGCCCGGTTGATGAGGAACCAACCAATTGGCTAGAGACTTTCCATGTCAGCTTGCACGAGACACGTGCAGAGACTGCAACACCTCTCGCAGGATTGTGAGTCGCCCGACTCTTTTGGCGGAGTTTCTAGCTTGACCGGTTCAGTGATCGCCTGGAGGCGCCGCGACCCTCACCGGGTTAGTTCTTCGGGCCAAGATCCTTAGGCAGACACCAGCGCCATCTCACGTCTCTTGCTCAACATCGCCGCTTATAGTTCGGCTGTGTGATTGTTGCAAGAAAACAGTTGTCTGTGACGAAAATTATGATCGTATTTCGCTTGAGTAGTCCGAAAGCGACTTTTCCAACTTCACTTGCCCCATTTCAGACGAAAAGGCAACAATAGGTAGTGACGGAACTCGCCAATGAAGAAGCAAGTAAAATATTTCGGGACCACTTATGTCGAAATGGGCAGTCAAAGGACCATTTCTAGTCTATTCCAATAATCCAAAATAAGGACATCCGACATCCGAAATCTGAACACTGAGCACTAGTGAAGAAGGGGGGAGACCTGTTTAAAGGATGAGATGTGCATTGCCTGATGGATAAGTCAACATTTCATTCTGGTCAGGCTGTTATGGACTTTCTTCCCCCAGCCGGCCACCCGGGTTCTGGCATATGTGCTGTGTAAGGAAAGAAGAAGTCTTCTTTAACCCTACCTCTCTTTGTTCTGTGTAAGCCCTTTTCAGGAAAGTGTTGAAAGTACCTAATTGGTGTCTCTTATTGACGGCATGACGCAATACCATCTCCAATGGCGTTAAGCCTATGTTTGACGATGATGAGGGTGAAGCAAACACACGGTCACCGGTATCCTATCTCCTATTCAACAGCGATGATACCCTCTACAACTCGTGAACGGGTTTTATCTCCACCCGAGGATCATTTTGGACGATTGCTAGATTGCGCTGCTACTTCTCTGCTCAGCATCATCACTCTGACAATGACGATCTTCCAAAGGGGGTGAAGGAGATAAGACCGATGATAAGTACGATTCAATCAGTCCTTGCATGCCAGAAGCCAAGATGAGTGGACTGGCCTTTCCTCGCCTCAAACAGCATGCACAGCGCGAGCTTCGCCGACATTGCCGAACGACATCACGTTTTCAACGACATACTTCACCGAAATTGATCTTAATCTTGCAGTGTTCTACGGATGCATTGAAAGACGGAAGGAAAATGTAGTAAGAAGAATCAGGTCGCGTGATCTCAAGCACAATCACCCATTACTCTTTCCCGGCTTGTTCTTCGAAATCGAACCAATCCATTTGGTAGATCAGGTAGAGGATCTTCTGCACGACTTCGAACCTCGGAACGACTACGAGTATAGCCAGTTAGAGAACGCCAGCGGCAAAGGAGGCCTTGACCTAGACATGGACCAAAAACGAATGACAGACGCATTGAAGTCGACGGACAGATGGAGGGAACTGATTAGCTTGATCATGGCCGTGAAGAGACAACTGAAGAAGTTGGAGACGGCGATGGACACAGTGAAAACCAGTGTCAAGTCATCATCCTCACCTGCCTTCTCTTCGGATTGTCTGACACGCATCCCTTCAGCAGCTTTGTCATCGGTACCTGGGTCACGAACAAAGTCCCGCTTTACAACGCCAGAGGTAATTAGCGAGGAAAACCACACGTAGCAGAGGCTGCCTCGGCTTTCTGGAGTATCGGGCTACTTACGGCTTGAAAGAGCTGGAAGGACGATTCGGGGAAAGCTGCAGGATATAATGTTCGAAATGGATGATATAGTCAACGACTACCATCTCCTGCAAGACAACGTACCACTCCCAATGCAGAAGGTACGGATAATAGATGAAAGACTCTCGAGTGTATACACGTCAAGGAAGCTGAATCGACGATGCCATGCACTTTTCACCTAGGCTTGGAGTTTCTTCTCACTCCAAGACAATCAGACCATACTGAAGCTGTCAAGACTCAGCACAAAGCTAGCACAACGCAAATCTGGTCTCTCAAAGGCGATGAAGATAGGCAGCTCGCAGATGCTGACAATGGTCTTCCTGCCTATGTCAGTTGTTGCGGTATATCATCATTCATGCTTTTCCCTGCACTATACTTACCGATTTCCACGGAATTGTAAAAGAACGGCACAAAGTTCGAATCCGACAACAGTTTCCATTCTCCAGACCCTCTTCTCGACAGGTTTCTTTTGTGTAGGTATGATCGCAAGAACCATCGTCATTGCTGTATACGCTTGCCATTTGGCAGTTTGTTCGACAGTAAAGCTGGAACGAACGATGATAACGCCTCTTCCCCCTTCCTTCCAGTCTCGATGTTTATGGTGGAGGATGCTACCAAGAAACCCGGCAAAAGAAGAGAAACTTTCTGGCAAAATCACCATTCACACATCTGATGCATTCAACAAGGACAGTCGTGGTGGCCTGACTTTGAGACTAGTCACGACATCAATCTAAAAAACGATTCTGAAATCTCGACATTGACATCAACAATTTTGTGTCAGCATCAGGTGAGCAAAGCAATATAATCTAGTTCAAAGACTCGTTAACAAACATATCAGACCTGACTAGCAATTTCCGGATGACCGTCATTCTGGGAAATATGCCTGCGCACCCCCTTCACTGTGTTGTGATCTCTCCGCTTATATTTGCCGCTCAAAAATTATCTTATTTCATAAATTTTTTTTTTTTTTTTTTTTTTTTTTTTTTTTACGCTAACTCTATCAAAATCTCATCTGAAATCAAATGTGGACTTGCGGCAGTGTTTCTGGTGAGTCTTCATCCAAGCCTCTGTCCACCAAGACAATGTGACAGACTCACTCACATTCACCAGCAGTCAAAGCTCTCCCGCGTCGTGCCAGCCTCATATTCGTCTCTCAACGTGAAAATTCCTCCCGGTCAAAGTTTGACTTCATTCACCAAACCAAGCGCGAGGAGACACAAGATCTCAAGAGGTAACCCATCCATCGATGGCACTGTAGCAGTCCATAGTGCCCAGAGTCCAGAGTTTAGAATGCACAATCTACAACTCACGCTCCATGTATCCTTGCCACTTACCCACCAAAGAATAGGCCTTGGTAAGCCTTTCATAAGTCTAAAGGTCCGAAGCGGCCCAGCTGGTGTGCAGACTGGCAGACTGACTGACTCATAGACTAGAAGAACAGACCTGAAGTAAGTGACGCTTTGGTATGATTGACAGCGGATGGGGCCACCCAATCGGCTTGGCTCTTCCAACACCATTGTGTCCATGAACGACATGACATGCTTCGTTGTGCCCTTCCCCCAGTTTCTTCACTCTTCGGGAAGACCGCAGCACTTCAGATGGTGGCTTCCGTTACGCGAGCATCAATGCCCACGTATTTCAAACTGTGAGAAAAGCTGGTTCGGTATGTATGTACGTCACTTCAGAGCATCTGTCTTTGCCGTTGTTCTGTTGATTATAGAGGTACATGCTTCAAGGAGGAACATGGTGGAGATGGTGGCCTGGTAAGTCCAAGCGCCATTCTGTAGATTGTGGTAACAATCACACAACAGGGACATATGAGCAGGCATGACCTTCCTTTATGAGTTAAACAGACACCGTGGAGTAAATGGTGGCAGCTGTTATGTACAGCAATATACCGGCCTTGGCCACTATTTATCCGGTTGGAGGCTCAATGCACCCGCTGCAGACCTCCCTCCCCCTTTCGGTCTGTCTATCTGTTTAGACCAACTTCCCCCTACCCCCCTCCCCAAGAAAAAAAAAAACTAAAATAAAAAAATTCAAGAACAGTGACAGAAGGAAAGAAACAGGTCGGTCCCAGGGCTTGGATTTACTTGTCCAGAATCCTTGTTCCGTTGCTGTTAACTATTTTGGCTTGGCCGCCTCTTTCCATCGTAACGTACGGCGGGTGACATGACCATAGAGACAAACCAAACCACCATCACTTAAAAGGAAGATCACGAAAACAGACCTCCCTACCTTTACAACATATCTGGTCGCCCGGAAGACCGGCAACTGTTGACAAATCCGGCAGTGGCTAGTAACGTCCGAAAAGCTTGTAGACCAATCATTTATATTATACCCCGATGTGAAGAAGACCTTCGGCCTTGTTTCCGTAGTATCGGCAGTTAGTAACGTGCCAGCGAGCCTGAATTCAGAGTGAGTCTTGATGGAAAGGGAACATCCGTTAACCTGGTTACGGCTGACTACTGTTCCTTGATGGTGTTCTGACGTGTTGTAGTGTTGAGGGAGGGATGCCAGCTGGTGAAAGAAGAAAAAAAAGGGAAGATTAAAGTAAAAGGGGAGAAAGGCGATCAGTGCTTACGATGTATAAGTGTGTCGTACAACTTCACCATCATTCCCTCGTGGTCTTTGCCTTCCCCTTCTGTCATTATTCTCTCCTGATAACTTGTCTTCAGCAGCAAGTCCAGTCCCTCTTTCTGGAGCTATTTGTTATCCATCAACAACAGCCGCTCTCCATCCCCGACAAGCTTACCCGTCCCGAGCCGACTTTGCAGGTTGTGTTGAAGAACGCAAAACATAGAAGACAAAAGAAAAAAAAAGAAAAAAAGGCCAAGATGCAGTCGTGGGCAACCCTTGCCACCACCGTGGCGCTGCTGGCAAACGGGGCCGTCGCACAAAACATGTTGCGCTTCGCCTGCTCGCAGCTGGTCGTCGACCGCGTCGACCCTCTCGTCAACCCCGGCGTCCGCTACACGCCCCATCTCCACCAAATAGTTGGCGGTAACTCGTTCAACCTGACCATGGACCCGGACTTGCACGATCTGGCCGGCCAGTCGACCTGTACGTCGTGCAGCTTCGCGCAGGATCTGTCCAACTACTGGACGGCCGTCATGTTTTTCAAGGCTAAGAACGGCAGCTATCATCGCGTGCCTCAGGTCGGTAACGGCGGTCCGCAGGGCAGGCTTGTCAACAACGGTGGTCTTGATGTGTATTATATCCCTAACGGCAAGGTGACTGCTTTCAAACCGGTGAGTGGGTTGTCCCCAAGCCCAAACTTTTTCACCATCATGGACTTCCCCGACTTGTTAACAACAACGGCTAGGGCTTTCGCATGCTTGCCGGGAACGCCGCCAACACCGACCCCAAGAAGGTCTCTTCCGGCAACATCTGCCACCGTTGCTGGACCTCGACAAACGAGGGTAACTTTGTCGGCGGTGCCCCTTGCACCGGCTCCGACACCGTCGATATTCCTCAAGATACTAAGTGCAAGATGATTCGCCAGACCATCATTTTCCCGACGTATGTCTTTCGTTTCTCTTTTCTTCCCCCACTCCAATGTGTTCTACCGTCCCGAATTAACGTCTTGGTCAAAACACAGCTGCTGGGACGGCAAGAATCTCGATTCTCCCGACCACAAGTCGCACGTTGCCTATGGCGGCAGTTCCGGTGCAAATGGCGGAGGATCCTGCCCTTCCACGCACCCCGTCAAGCTACCGCAAATCATGTACGAGCTCATGTGGAATGTGACAAGCTTTGCCGACAAGAGCATGTGGCCTGAGTCGGGTCCTGCATTTGTGTATAGCATGAATCTTGGGTATGTTTTTTCGGCCATCTTGTCCTCTTTTTCCTTGTTTTATCGTGGAGTGGAAAATATGATACTGACAGAAAGGAAAACAGTGGCCCCGCCGCCCACGGTGACTACATCTTCGGCTGGAAGGGTGACTCTCTTCAAAAGGCCATGGACAAGGGTTGCAACCTCAATAAGGATTGCCCGTCGGCTGGTCTGACTGCTCAAACTCCGGCGCAGTATAATGCTTGCACTATCAAGCAGCAGGCTCCTGAGCCTGTTGATGGCTGTACGCCTCCCTTTTCCCATTTCTTTTCCTTTTACTTTTGCTTTTCCTTTCATTTCTATGCCCTTCTCTTCTTCTCCGGTCCTATCTTGAGGAGACCAGTAACTTACAAACCACACGATAACAGGGCTCAAGGCGATGCCAATGGGTGAAATGGCCATCAAGGCCTAGGCTAATCAATCAGTAAAACGCAATGTAAACCAACCTGGACGGAAAATTGAGCCTTCTTCTTTGTTTGTCGTCAAGCTGTTCGGTATAGCTTGTGTAACCCGCCGTGGAGGTATCAACTCACCAACCTGTTCTTTGTTTCCTGTTTGGTGGGTCGATGGGCGTGAATTTATCGGCTTGAGAGGTTTCATCCTATCAGCATCTCTTCCATCTCTATTTATTCTCGCATGTATAGTTGTATCTGGAATAGAAAGAAATTTATGTACTTATCTTTGTTGGTGATGATGACGCCTTTTCTGGGTTTATTAATCACCATCTGACCACCAGTGCCACCCGGCAATACTGGCCGCCTGACCTGATCCGGCGAGACAGCATTCCGGTATAGTAGGTTATGCATGGATTCTGCCTAAACTGTCAAAACGTTGATCGCCATATTCACTCAGCTCTAAAGTGTCAGTGGTAGTCGACCTTTTTTTCTTCTTTACTATCTGTACATCATCGGTTAGTGAAAACGACGACTTAACCTTTTGGGTGAGAATGTCGGCGTATACACCAAAATCAACCATAATCATGATCGCCCAGTGCATGACGGGCTAAGAAACGGAAACAGCAGAATGACATGCAAATATAAGTGTATGATTTCTCATCCGTTAATGACATGATCCATCGCATGATGTCTCCAATCATCATCACCCTCATCAACAATTCTCCTTAGTCCTGTCTGTCTCCAATCTTCTGCGGATCATGTTGTACGCCAACGAGCCTGCCCCAAAGAAATCCCACAAGCTGATGAGGAAGCAATTTTGAACATATGCTACAGGAATAAACGCGACCAGGTAATGTTCAGGAGTCATTGCTTTTAAGGCAAGGAAAAGCAAAAAAAAAAACAAAAACAAAGGAAAAACAGAAAGCTGACAATGCCCTATGAATACCGTTTAACACCCCAGAAATTTTGACCCATGAATGAACAGAAACTACGACTTTAAGAACAAACAAAACGGTCTGTGGGCTTCGTCATATAGTCATTCTCGCCCCCAGACTGCTCCCAACCTTTGGAACAGTACTGACCTTAACCGTTCGCAGCCAATGCACTCCGAGATATTTTCATAGCGAAAGGAAAACAAATAAAGACTCAGTATCCGGGGACCTTTCAGTAAGCGACTCCACCAGTACCTCGCCCAACAGTTTTGAAGCCGTAGCTCATATACTGCCCGTCATCGCCAAGGGTGTCGAAGCGGCTGATGCCCGAATTGGATTTCTCGAGCCCGGTGCTGTAGCCGCTGAAGTAGTAGCCAATCACAACGACGAGGTAACTCAAAAGCAAGATGCTGCCCTTGAAGTAGTTGCTCTTCCCCTCGCCGTACATGTAGCTCAGAAGGAAGACACACAGGATAACTGTGACCATATCCCACTGTGGGAAGAGGAGGCTAAAGGTATAACGTGCCATATCTGCAACAGGTACATCCGGAGGATAGATGGCGGAGAATAGCACGAGTGCCGGGATCTGTAATAGGCAGACTTGCAGGGCATAGGCTGAACCGATTTCCATGGAGAGCGCAATATTGCCATTCATAGCAAAGGAGATGGCGTTCTAATTAGGTAGAAGTTAGCATCAGCCCTTTCTGAAAAAAAAAAAAAAAAATAAACAAACAAGGAGGCGGCCGGATCAAAGCTTACCAGGAACTCAGTGGTATTGGGAACAAGGGCAAACAGCGTAATGCCGAGAAACTTCTCGTCAATCTCAAAGCTCTCAAGAACCACGTCTACAGTGTCCACCAGGATTTCGGCAATGACAGCGTAGAGAACGGTAGCTCCCATGAGAATGATAGAACTCTTGAGCCGGCTCCAATTGGGTGCATCATGACCACCTCCCGAGTGTGCAGCAGTAGTAGACTCGCCGCCAGCCTCATCGGCATCCGGGAAAGTTGCGGTACGGATTAAGCCACGGCGGCTGCCCGGGGCAGACTGTTGTTGACCTGTGATCGAAGAGCCTCCGAGGTGCGAAGTACGTCTTTGGCCAGAATAGTTCCTGGCTGCCACGGTGGCGGCAGTAGCTGCAATTTCAGCGACCTGGTGCACGAGGTTGTTATTCTCGGCATCAGAGAAACCGGGTATGTTAAGGATGGTGGCCGAATGTTGACTGTCGGTGGCACCGTATCCATTCGATTTGGGAGGGACCATATGAGGAGTGCCGTTAGCCTTAGCCCCTCCTGAGACAGACGAACTTGGTCGCTGCGGCTCCTCCGAGGGGCCCTGATGACCGACTTGGCGAAGGGATTGGCCAAGAATGCGCTTGTAGAGATGCGAATCACGAACATCAGCACCCGTGGTGTCACCGAGCGAGGTATGCACCGCTGAAGTTCGGGCACTGTTGCGGGCTGTGTTCTCCTCATGCTTCTTCTCATCCGCATCGGTATTCCAGATAACGGCGGCATGGGTGCGAAGCGTAAACCAAAGACCAATGATATACGACAAGAATAGCATGCCAGCAGCGATGTAGCAGTAGGGACGGACTGCCTCCAGATAGAATCGATCATTCATAGCAGGAGTTTGGGAGAAGTAACAGCGACGGCAATCTCTCACGGAGCCCCTGGGATGATCAAAGTAAAGACAGTCCTGGCAGGTAAGCTCGTGGGTTCCGTAAATCTGGTAGAACAAAGTCGGACCAAAGGCGCCAATGACGGCGAATAGCAGCATGGTCGATGTCACGCCGGCTGACTTGGCGTTGAAGCGTTGTGTCTTGCGCTTAATGGCGCCGCAGCACATGGAGATGCCTGGAAGGAAAAGAATACCGGCGAAGATACTCCCCATAATGCTTCCTTCGACCAGCTGTGCTTTACCCTGCTGCAGAGCAACGCAGTAGAGGAAAACCTCCACAATGGTAGAGAAGAATGCATTGATGGCAGCACCGAAGCCCATGGACGACTGTGCGGAGATGGAAGCGACAGCTTGACCAATGAAGTAAGCAAGAGGGATGATGGACAAGAGGCCAGTGACAAACAGAAAGGCAGGCGAGGTAAAGAAGTTATGGATCTCCAAAATCCCTTCCAGGACAATCCAGTCAAATATGACAAATATGACGATCGCCATCATGTTGACCAGGAAAATGTTGGTTCCGTCGATGGTATACTTCCAGTACTTGATGCCAACAGCACGATACGTGCAAATGAGGATGGAAGAGTGCGGCGTCGTGGAAGCCCGGGCGGTGGAAATGTCGGATTCGAACCACAGGGCCAGCGGATGGCGTCGAAGATGGTCGATAAGAAGCATGGTGACCTTGCCCATGGGGATCCAGAAGACCAAAAACCAACAAATTGCGGACACAATGAAGAGCGAGGGCATGATCATGGTGTAAAAGAACAGGAAGTAGATGACTCGCCCAACATTCCATTGGCCACGGCCAAACAGTCTTCTCTTCATTCGAGGAAGGTCAGGATCGGAAACATGGCCACGACCGCGGCCGAGCAGGCTCTCCGTCTCATCAGGTTCCGAGTCCAGACTCCGGCGGGAGTGACCAATGATCGATCGATCTCGCTCGGGGCCAAAGAATAGGCGGCCATCCTCGAGGTCACCACTCTGCCACTGCTCGTACTCGCTGATGCTTCTGCCTTCGTCTTGGTCCTCGTCCAGATAGCCATCCTGTTGCTCCAAGCGGATGAACTTGCCGAATGGATAGAACAGGTAACCAGCAAGACCCCAAAGAACTCGTCCGTACTCTCGACCACTAGGAGCGGCAGCAAAGACGAAGCAGACAATGGCACCCGTGTAGGCGACGAGAGACATCCACCAGCCAAAGGCTAAGGTCCACATGATGTTGAAGAACAGCAGCCATCGACTAACATGTCCTCCAGGGGACGAGTGGATATCTCCCTCGGCCGTCTTTTGGACCGAACGGTGCTTTTTGTACAGGGCTGGTTTCCACAGCCTGATACCAAAGGGATGTGTTTCGTTGATTGCCTGCTGGCGGTCCTTCAGCGTGAAGCTTTCGGCATCACTGATATCGCCATCATCGTCCTCGACCGGGGTCTCACCCTCGGCACTGTCTTCTTCAGCTGGAGGAGGCAGGTTGAGTTCACCTTCCTGACCCGGGGTGTCGACTTCCTCAATAACGTCCGGAGTATCCCGGTCCCGGCTATCGTTTGCTCCGTCCTCATCTAGAATCGAGTGTACTCGGGACAAGGGAGCAGGAAGTAGGTTTCGCCTGCGGACTGTAGGGCCACTGTAGCTCTTCTGGCGCTCAGCAGCATCAGCCTCGACTTCGGTTATGTCGTCATCGACGGAGAAGACCTCGCCGCGATGGGGGGCTTGAGCATTGGACGAAGTGCGGCGTGGCATTGGGGGCTTGCGAGGTCGTGGTCGTCCGCGATCGGGACCTACCATGGGCGAACGGGGGATACCGGTCTGGGATGCTCGGGAAACGGTACGTTCACGCTCGGAGGCAGTGATAGAAGGCGCGCCCTCCGCATTGGCCATGTTGGCGGCGGCAGGGCTGTTGACGGTACCTAAATATGTGCATGGTATGGTCAGCGAAGGTACGATACAAGCCAAGGAAGTCCAAGAATACACAAGGATGCCAGGGTGGGCAGTGGGGGAAGATGGCAGAACAAGTACCCACCAACAGGGCCCGTAGGGTCTGGCAACCTCCGCACAATGTCGGTGGAGTGGAAGCTGGTATCCGGAGGGTTCATGCCGGCATCATCTTGTTGGGCTCCGGTGGTGTTGATGGGATCCAGGCGCGAATTTCGGCGCGTGTTGGTGGGGGACGGATCGTGACGGTCTTCGTCGCCCGTCTGGGAGGGAGGACCCATAGTGAGGGGTTGTGTGTGGATAGCAATGCCAGTGGATGGTGATCAACAGCAATCGGGCTTTCTAGACTTTTTTGGGGTTGTTGTTTTTGGAGTTTTTTTTTTCTGGTGTCAGGAAGTTTACCCGGATCAAGCGGTGCACGTAGGATTGTGGTGTTGAGATCGCTGGTTGCGTTCGTCCTTCAAAGGATCCGACCTTGAAGTGTTCAGCGGGCAGCCGTAGGTAAGAATGTGTTGGCGAGTATTTGTCGCAGCGTAGGAGTTGGCGACAACTAAGCTAGGAGAAGGATGTTGAGTCTGGGATCAGAGTGACTCGGCGAACAGTGAGGCGAGATGGGTAGTTGGTACGGCACGACAATTGCACCAAGCAATGAAGAAGGAAGAGTTCATGATCGGATTTTCTCCAGACTCGAACTGGCGGCCGCGACGGTGGACGGGATGAGGTTTGTTACTTTATGGGAAAGACGAAAAGGACAAATGATCAGAAAGCCAAAATGCGGCAGCGAACTCTTGCTGGGCGTGGCCTGATGACCCGAGTTGGTTGCAACTGTTGCGAAGGGCCAAAGCTTGGTGGTGGTGGTGGTGGTGGTGGACTGGATGGAGGTTTGTTCCAGCGCTTGTCAGTGTGAAGCAGGAAAAGATCGACCTTGTGGCCCCTGCCCGTACTGTGCAGCGTCTTCCTTGTAGGCAGCTGTGATAACTACTAGCTGTACCCCTACCCTGGAAGAAGATGATGAAGATGGACAGGACCGCCCAGAGGTAAACAACACTTAACAAAACACTGGCGTGTTGGGCCGGGCGCGCAGACAGAAGACGCTAGAGACTGTTGTTTAAGATATCGGGCTGAAAGGCCATGCCAACTAGGGACAAGAACTTTTGGTCAGGCATGAAGAGTCACGAAGAGTAAAGACGGATGTTGAAGACAAGGTACCTCTAGGAAAGAGAGCCCGATGACCGAGTTAACGTTTTTGTTTTCCGAGATGGAATTTTGGGGAAGAGTTTGGATACCAGCATTAACACCGAGACGGGAGTAGTGAACCAGCATGACGCCTGAATCCACCATTGCGTTACGGAAGGTGCCGTTGCTACTGTCGCTGTCGCTGCAACTGCATAGTAGAGCACTTTAACCTCGAGCACAGACAACGGCCTTCTCCCCTTTCCATGATCCCATTGTTTTTGATGGTTTTTGTCAAGCGCCCAAAACACCCAATTGCACAATAGTCTTTGCCACACTCTCCATTGAACACATCACCATGTTATTCCTTCTTTTCATCTCTGGCAATACTCTGCTGCAGCACAGTATCAGTTACGCTTTTGATCCGAGTTGCCATCATGATGCCTCGATCCTTGGCAAGTATTGGCGCATCTGGAGCCAAGACGGGAACCGCGCGAGGGAGGATTCGATGTGACCGCCGCGTGCACCGGTTGGCCAGCACGGTTCGCTGACACCATTATGTGGAGGGTGAGGGAAGGCAAATGGCCTCTCCCGGTCGACGCTGGTCTCAGGTCATCATGGACCGTGTTGGATGACTGATCCTAGGCTCATCACCACGGTGGCCGGGCTTCAGTGCCCTGTTAGGCCTGCCTGTTTGACAACTCCCACTCCATCAGCTGAGCTGATATCGCAAGGCTGCCTCACCTTTCCTCAGAGGTATCATACTGAGTATCACCATGTGAATTGCTGATTGTATGAGTAAAGCACGGTGTAACATGACTGCGACGGGTATACGAGCGGGTATACGTGTGCACTTTAGGACAATATGGGTAGAAAAATGATTGCTCAATTCTCATGGTTGGATGGAGTTTCCCATGCCAAGCGACTGTCTCTCTCATCCACCGAAACCGAACCATGGCTTTGAATCACAAAAATAGTTATCAATCGAAGGCTACTTTGGCTTGAGAAGGCAAGAACCTAATCAGTCACACTGGAGAGAATGGATCATGATCGCTCATATGAGAAGCCAACTGATTTCTTAGCTCCTGAGGTAACCGCCTGAAGGAGGGGTATGTGGCTGAATGACATACAAGCTCATGGAAATGAGACAAGTGCAGTGTGACATGTGTGATGCGTCCTTCAGTGCCATCTATCTACCTAGGCTGACCGGCTAGTAGAGAGCTTGAGTAGGAGAAAGGAAAGCTGTACACTCAGAAAACAAAGTACATTTAAAAGATGCGTCGCAAGGCGAGTAATCTCTAATGCTGGATGACGAGCATCTGCAGGGAAAGGTGAGTATGCGTGCTGGTAGCAATCGTGACGGGACCGCACCGGAGCACGACGGAGACCTTTTGGAGTTTGGCGAGGTTGGATGTTACAGCCCAGCACCCGACTGCAGCATGTGTGGAGTCGACGACGCAGCGAGCTGAGGTACCTCTAGAAACGAACTGACAATGTGACATCATTTTCAAGGGCTTCACCTTCTAATAGCTCCCCTGCAAGTCTGGAGCCACGAGGTCACGTGTAACCCAGCAAAGCACGAGCCTCTACCATCTATCGGTACGTATCTTATAGAAGCGGGAGCTGAGTCTTGGCATCGGCGTTGCGTTGACCTGAAGCTGCCTGTCTTCAGCGTCCGAGTCAACGAAGGTCACCGAACGCCATCACCACCTCGACTCCACCCGACCATTTCACCAGTAAACATCACCACCGCAACCCACCATCACGATCGAGTGTCTGCACATCGCAACACACACCTAATCTCAACGAGCAAGTGACGACCGAACACCGACTTCGCATCCAAGGGCATATCTTTCCCACCTTACACAAAACAAACAATCACTAATCCCTCCCCCTCCCCCGCGAGAGCTCCGTCTCTCCCTCACACGCCGTCACCATGGCGCTCGACAACTATTACCACAACAAGATCGAGGCCATGAAACTCGAGATCCTCAAGGGTCAAGCCGTCCTCCGCCGTCTCGAAGCACAACGAAATGACTACAACTCGCGTGTGCGCCTGCTCAGGGAAGAGCTCGGTTTGCTACAACAGCCCGGGTCCTATGTGGGTGAGGTCGTCAAGGTTATGAGCACGAAGAAGGTCCTCGTCAAGGTACACCCTGAGGGCAAATACGGTATGCACATTCTACCTCATCTCGCCGCGTCCTGTGTTACGGATGGACGAAAGATGGAATTACTGACCTATTGCCACGCCGCTCATCAGTTGTCGATGTATCCGATAACGTTGACATCACCAAGCTCACCGTCGGCAAGCGCGTCACCCTTCTCTCAGACTCGTACAAGCTCGAAAAGATGCTTCCTTCCTCAGTAGACCCGCTCGTGTCCCTCATGATGGTCGAGAAGGTGCCCGACAGTACCTACGATATGATTGGTGGTCTGGACCAGCAAATCAAGGAGATCAAGGAGGTGATCGAGCTCGGCCTCAAGCACCCCGAGCTGTTCGAGTCGCTAGGTATCGCGCAGCCAAAGGGCGTCCTGCTCTACGGTCCTCCCGGCACTGGCAAGACCCTGCTCGCCCGTGCCGTTGCTCACCACACCGACTGCAAGTTCATCCGTGTCTCGGGTTCCGAGCTCGTGCAGAAGTACATCGGCGAGGGTTCCCGCATGGTGCGCGAGCTGTTCGTCATGGCGCGCGAACACGCACCCTCCATTATCTTTATGGACGAAATCGACTCCATCGGCTCTTCGCGTGTCGAGGGTTCGTCCGGCGGCGACTCCGAAGTCCAGCGCACCATGCTCGAGCTCCTCAACCAGCTCGACGGTTTCGAGCCTACTAAGAACATCAAGGTCATTATGGCCACCAACCGTCTCGACATTCTTGACCCCGCCCTCTTGCGCCCCGGCCGCATCGACCGTAAAATTGAGTTCCCCCCGCCGAGCGTCGAGGCCCGCGCCGACATTCTGCGTATCCACAGCCGCAAGATGAACCTGACGCGCGGTATCAACCTAACCAAGATCGCCGAGAAAATGAACGGGTGCTCGGGCGCCGAACTCAAGGGTGTCTGTACCGAAGCCGGTATGTACGCCCTCCGCGAGAGGCGCGTGCACGTTACGCAGGAGGACTTTGAGCTGGCCACGGCCAAGATTCTGAATAAGCATGATGACAAGGAGGTCTCGTTGGCCAAGTTGTGGCGTTAACTATGCCCAGGGAAGGGAAAAGCGAAGGAAGAGTGGTGGGTTCATGCGTACAACGATATGATACAGAATACATTAGTACTTTTATGGGGAAAAGTAACTGGTTCAGCTTTTTTGCTTTCCTTGGAGCATCATTCTCAAGACTGCCTCCATAAACTGTCTACATAGACTCTCTTAAAGTGTATCAGGTTGTATGTTGCAAAGATTGGAAAGCAGTCTTTGGCAACAGCGGGATACACCTACCCTCCTCTAGCGGAACTAACAGATTGAAGGGGCTCACGTATGGGAACAGTACCGTTGACTCTCAGAGATCTCCGGGGCCCTGGTGCTGCCCTGACTTTGCACTGGGTCATTCCCGGATCTCAGAACAACTGTCACACGACGACGAATATTTTGTAGAAAGTGAGAGGAAATTGTTCATTGGAATGGCTTAGGTCTCTCGATTGTCAGGTTATCTGTAAGCTGCGAAGGCTGTCCGTGAGGGAGTGGCGAACCCTCAGTCTCTTGAATTGGTTTGCGTCTTTCAGAAACAACTACAACCTGCAACGCTAGGCAAGAATGATAATAACGAGACGAAGAAATATCGTGGTCTAAGCTACTATACAAAGTCCCAGCCGAACTGCGACGAAACCGCGCCATGCAAGAGCTACTTACAAACCACACATCAATGAAACGATACGCCTGTTCACATGCAAGTTTTCAAATACACAAGGCACCAGCAACAGTGATATTTTGTGCGAAGTTCAGGTAATGGTAAACGGTTAATGGTATTGGTAACAATGGCAAACGACAGGAAAGGTGCAGAGGGGGTACTGGATAACTTGAGGTATGCGTAGACAAAAAAAACGACGACGATGACGACAACAACCACAAAAAAAGAAAAAAGAAAAAAAAAAAAAAAAAAAAGAAAAAATAACAGGATGATGACACGCTCTCCCACTGACCGGCCAGCCAAACCAAAAATATGCTAGTTGCAATAGTAGTAGTAATAGTAAAGAAAACCTTTGATCATCACGCCATCTTCATCTCTTCGTTCTTTACTTCCTCAGTTCATCCATCCATCAAGCCTTTCTCTCTTACACTCTCCTTTCACTATACGTTCCACCGCCGTGTTGAATTAGAGACAACAACGGATTGAGAACCATATGATGTATCTATCCCATCCCTTCGATCCCATTCCATGTCCATGAATATCCCTTTCCGTACCAATATGCTCTTTGTTTTTCCATCTGTCCGTTCGCCCGAATCGGAGCCCCTTGAGAGAAGTAGGCCCGAAGCGCAACTGACCTGATCAACTTGTGTACAGTCCACAATCCGTTTTCCTCTCAAACAACGGTCCGTAATGGTCTCACAGCGCCAAGCTTCCACTCCTAACTCTGCTACTTCCTCTCTTCCCACCAGCACCACCAACGTTGGTATGATGAGAGCGCTCCTCCAGCCGCCAGATCCATTCAATAACTGTCTCGTAGCAGAGAACAAACTGCCTTAAACTCTGTACCATGCTCAATCGCTGACCACGAAAGTCCTCAACGGTCTTGGCGATGAGGTCGAGGCCGTCGTCGTCGAGCCAGGTGGTGTCAATTCCTTGGTCGTCTTTCGGTTCAGTCGGTGCTGGTAGGACGCCGAAGTCGAACCCTTTGCTCTCATCCAGGTTTTTCATCCCTCCTAAACCACCGGGCCCATGATCAAAACGAAAGCCCTTCTGTGCACTTATGGAGATGTCGCCGTCCTGGTCGCGGTTACTCTCAGTTGCCTGTCGCTTGAAAGGCTTGAATCCGTCCATAACCCCATCGACCTCTCCGTCAGTCTCCGAGATGCGTCGCCCGCCAAACCGATCGTCGATCCGGCGATCCGCCTTCTCTGTTTTGCGCATGCGTTGACGTTTGAGCATGTCGATCACGCTGTCCACCGTGCAGAAGGCGCCTGTCCGGCCGCAGCCTGCAGAGCAGTGCACCAGCATGGGACGCGCGTGGTCGTTCGGTTCGGGTGCGTCGCTTGGGTCGAGAGGTAGCGAGTCGCCACGCTTGAGACGGTTGGTAAAGTTCTGAACGTCGATCTGCATCTCGTCGGAAGGGGTAGCGCCAGAGCTTTCGATGGCGGGTGCCGCTCGTTGCATGACGTTGGCGAGCTCGACCAGGGCGAGGAGGTGGCTTGGTTGAGCCGGCGCTCCAAAGTCTGGCCAAGAGGGGTAGTGGAGTTGGGTGATCTTGCGCATCGGGAGGAAGGGGTAAGCGGAATGGCTCAGGGCGAACTTGCGGATAATGACATATGGTGTCTCTGCCGAAGCAGTAGCGGGTTGCTGCGTGCCGTCGAGGTTTGGCTGCAACGTTGTGGTGTTGGCACGACGGCGGCCACCGTCCGCTCCCCCAGCTTGGGTTGGATTCCAGGGGAAAGCGCCTTGGGTAGCATCCCCGGAAGGCACATTTGTTGTCGAAGATACGGAATCTGACGTTGTTGGTGCGCCGGCTTGAGAGCCTTGTCTGTGCTTGTCAATATCCAAAGACACCTTCTTCTCTGACAGTACTCGGAGCTTGATAGGACCAAACTCTTTGCCTTTCCAGTAGGGATGGCACTTCAATTGCCCTCCCTCGGATTCGGCCGTCAACATGACAATGACACGGACATCCTGATCCCAAATGACGGACCAGAAATCCTGTAAAAACCATCAGTCAGCTGCTGATGCACTCATTCTAAATTGTTCCTTGTCAGGTTGCGACATACCTCGAAAGTGGCCGGTAGCGGGCCCTGGCTAGCGATGTACCGCTTTTTGCTACGGCTTGCTTGGATGTGGCTGGCATTGACATAATCGCATTCGCCCTCCCGGCGGCCCTGTAGCCTTACCCGCGCGTGTTCGAACGGTAGAATGTCCTTATACCTGTTCTTTCCACCCTTTTCAATTCCGGACAGCTGCACCTTTCCGTGGTGTTTAGGGTCCCCATTGGCACCAGGAGTGAACACGGAGTAGGCGTCCTTCATTCGAGACTGTTCCGTCAACTCAATGCGAAGAAACTTCTCAGACACCTTCTTTCCATGGTCACCACTGTCGGCTGCTTCCTTAAGCCACTTTGGCAGAGTCTCCTTGTTAAGCTCTTGAGGAAGACCAATGTCCATCTGCCCAACTCCATCGACCAGGTCTTGGTTTTGTCGGATGTTGTTAAAGAAGGGGTTCGGGCCCTTCCCTGTGGTGGGCAACATCACGCCGCCAATGACAGGCGGAATGTTGGCTCCTCCAAGACCAGCTCCGGCACCCTGCCCCAGAGACAGGGCTGGCGTTGTGTTAGCGGAAGATCCACGGTCAATCAGGTCTGGGTATGTTTCGGCGAAGGTCCTGAATCCTCCACGCAGGATATTTGCTGAACCAGAGAAGCCCTCATTCGTGAACTTCTTGATCATGTTGATTGCGCCCATGGCATCGCGCTTATCGGACGACGAAGCATCGTAGACAACCAGGTACTTTGCGTTACGCCAGTTGGAGAACCTGTCCTGATCCTGGTTTGCCGAGAACGTTTGCTGGAGCTTCTGCAAGTTGAAGGTTGCTCGCTTCAACAGTGTCGTGGGAATGCACAAGTTCAGAGCACCCTTTACCCTAGATACGGCATACTGGGGCGAAACGCGAATATCGAGCAACAAGACATCTGAATCATCCCCTTGGTCCATAAGATCCTTCAGCCGAGCCGGGTCGATCATGGCCGGCCCATCGTTGTTCGCTGCTGCCTTGGGGTTGGGGGGGACAGTATCCGCCCTTCGTTGCTGCAATGGTGGCTCGGCCTTTGTTGACGACATTGACAGACGCGGGTGGCGGTCATCGACTCGGGAGATGGAATGGGCCGACTTACCCCATTCTACGGGGGTTCCAAAAGGGGGATCAATCTGCGCTGGTGACTCGTGCCTGCCCATGTTGAAGAAGGAAGGGGCATTGAGGGAGGCTTGGGAGCTCCGCTTCGAGTCCCCGGAGATATAAGCGGAATCATGTACACTATCATTATCGCCTGGTTGCTTGGGGTTTTGGAGATCCTTGTTGAACTTGAGGTTGGGGAGCGGGCCATGCAGACCCAAGCCAGACAGCCTGGAGAATTGGCCGCTCGTTGGCTCGGCACCGAGGCTTAGGTTATGTCGCTTGGGCGGCTCTGGCCTCTTGAAGCCAAACGGTGTTGTGGGACCGGGAGTACGCGGGCCCATGGTAATATTGAAGTGCGACCCCGACAAGCTGAAGGACGACTTGCCGAGATTGGCATCTATTTGCCTCCTGAAGGCCTCAAAGTCGGGGTTCGCATCTAGGGGCAATGGCTTCGGCATTGCTGCCGCAAATGATTTCACCGAGGAAGACGGCGAACTCCAGTTTTCGCTGGGCAATACGGCCGACTCCAGCGGATCGGCGGCATGATCGACCGAGAGGCCAAAGTAATTAGGGCTCGAGATACGAGCATCTTGTTGTTGTTGGTCGGGTTGTTGTTGTTGTTGTTGGGCGGACGTGTCAGGAGAGAGCGTGGGAGGGTATGGCTGACCGACCGAATAGATGCGCGGCGAAGCTAGCGGCGTGCCGGTAGGCTTGTGGGTGAAGTAGGACTGGGAATTCGATCGCGAATGGGGCCCTGGTGTTTTCATGGTGAGGTATGTGGCGGTGGTGGTGGTTGTGGTAGAGTGGGTGTTGGTTCCCTGGTTTGGTGACATGGCTATGTTGGCGACGAAGATTCGCGGTCTCGTCCTACGTTCCGCCGCAAATAATTCTTCCCTCGATCGTTTCATAAGGCTCCCATCTTCTGTCGCCGAAACCGACGTTGTAAAGTTAGGATAAGGGGTAGGTTATTATACCTAGTGGCTTGTTGTGGTGAAGTTTCTTGCAGCCGTTATTGTCCCAACAGGGTACGTGAGAGAAGGCGAAGTGACGCAAGTGGATCGATATATGTCGCAGAGACTCGGAGTCGCGTCGGGCCAGGGCTGGGGCGCAAGTCGACAGAAAAGGCTGTAGGTTTCGATGCGAGGTTATGGAGAGAAGGTGGACAGAAAGGTACCTTACGTAGGCACAGGGGAGGAGACCGTGAAGGAGACTCGTGGAGAGGAGCCGGTCGGTTGTATACGATTGAAAGCGCCCGTGTTTCGTTGCCAAGGTGGACTCTTATGCGGAAAGACGATGGATGTACCGGTGGAGGGGCGTGAAATTGACAGGAACGTGGAACTTAGCGACTTCCCTGTCTCAGCAGTGGGGAAGCTGGGAAGGTCGACTTGTTATCGCAGCAGCAGGAAGCGTGACACACAAGAGCACCATGTAGGCAGTCTGCAGTGTCTAGAGGTAGGTGTGTGGTACTGTACGTAGTGTGGATGACTCCTTTTTAAGGGTCGTGTTAACGAAGTTGAAGAGGTTACGAAGGGGGAGAAGGGACGAAGGGACCACCCACTTTCACAGAGAAACAGAACTTCGGTTGAAAAGAAGAGACGGTCCTGGCAGGAAGGGGACCAGGGGAGTTTGACAGAATATGGAAGTGGTGTGCGTTATGAGTGTGTGCAGTGTGTGTGCAGTGTGTGAGAACTGAAGATCATGGTGGTGTCCCCTGGTGTCCAGGGTGGATGTGGTGGACTGCACCAGGGGTGGGGGGTACAATCATCAACAGGCGCTGTCAAAAATGGACAAGAACAAGAACCAACCAAGGTACAGGGTACAAGTACCCACCTGTACACTACAATATGCAGTAACTCCTTCAACTGACGGCTGTGGAGCCTCTGACGCGCAGGTGGGGATAGTTCAGAGAGCGTCCCTGTACGGTGATGTCGTCGTCAGTTTCCGTCACGGCTCAGGATCTGGGTCACTTCCGAGGCGCAGACGGCCTTCAGATCGAAGCTGAATGAGGCTAGGTTCAGTGTACTAGTACATAGTGTAGATAGCCTCGGAAAATTGTTCTGAACAAGTCGAATGTCGGGATTGGACAGAACTGACTTTTGGCTTTTGTTGACGTCCACTTCGTTTTTGTTCTTTTCCGCTTTAGACTCACACAGTACGTATTGGCCACTGGCGGCTGGCGGGGTCTGTTCCATTGATGTCGCGTCGTGGGTAATCGCTGTTGGAAATCTGACATGACGATCAGGTTCGGCTTCTTGGCGTCCGAGGAAACTTGCACAATTTTGTTTTGTAGGCCTCCTTCTTTTTCGCCTTGAGATTACCTACTGCGTGCTGCTGGCAATATCCCTATCCCTTTTCAAAACATGAGAAGGTATCAAGTGAAGCAATCGCAGTTTGGACTGTTCAAGGCGACAACAATGGATATGGTCAACATCAGCTACTAGGGAGTGTAATTATGCGCCAAAAGTCAAAGCCAGGGGATGACGGTTGGGTCTGGAACGGGAAGACCAGAGAAACGTCAACTTGGGATGTACATTAGACCGGTGCAGAAGCGCAAAGGAAGAAATGCCGGGAAACAAGGGGTCACTGCAATGTCTGCACAAGTTTGATGTCAAAGTGGGTGGAAGCAATGATCTGCGCTGGTGCAGTTCCCCCAAACGACAACTGGCATCCGCGTTTTGTCATTGTTGACGTCGCTTTGCTGACCTCATCTATGGGTCGCCCACTGACCAGTGATGAGATGTCTGTCTTCTTGATGGAAGTGGCGTCGACGCGAAACTCCTAGAATAAGCCTCGCCTTTACCGGCTCCATGCTCATGTTCTGATCTTTGTCATAATTCTGTGTGTATTGCCTCCCTAACTTCTACGCACGTAGGGCTACATTGTGCTTGTCTAGCTTTCAATTCCAGTTGAAACACTGCAGGAAAGGGGAGTGAGTTCCTTCGTCTGATATTTTTTCAAGTAGTCCAACAACAGCGGAATGCCGTCACTGTCATCTGTTTGTACGGCATTCGGACACGGATACCGGCGCACACTTGACGTCTATGCGCCGTATGTACCTATGTTGAGGCAATTGAACCATGTGGTTTGTTGCAACCCTAAGATGGCGACTAAATGTCCAAATCATAGCTTGAAATCGCATCCACGAAATGGAGAAGAAGGAGGGGGGGGATATCCTATAATATAACAGGTGTCAGTTGGAGGTATCCATCAAACACACAGATACGCAGAGTCAATATTCATTTGTGTCACCTGTCGTCGTGTGTGGTAGCAGCGCCCCGGGTACCTTTCAAAGCTTGCACTCCGATCGTGATAGTACTGGTCCTGGGTTGCGGCGGAGGTGTCGATATCCGTGATTGATCGAACTGCCTGGCCTGGTATCTGAATGTGTCTCATAGGTGAAAATTCTATCTCTGATTCAATTATCTATGGTAGCGCTTGGATATCTAAATAAAATAATTTTTTTTTTTTTTTTTTTTTTTTTTTTTTTTTTTTTTTTTTTTTTTTTTTTTTTTTTTTTTTTTTTTTTTTTTTTTTTTAGTTAACTGAGTATGGTGGCTCGCAGGAGACGTTGTTCTAGATTGGATCGCCGACCTTCGAAATATTGTCCAGGAATAAATCAAGAAAGAAATTCAGTCACAGGTGGTGCCTGAAAATCTCGTCAAGAAGTGTTCTAGATGGGTCTTTAGGTTGTCGAGTCGTGATAATGGGTGTTTCCGAATCTGGCCAACGGGAACGACGAGAAGCCTACCTGAGTTTTAGGGAAACCCGATTTCCAAAAAAAAAAAAAAAAAAAAAAAAAAAAAAAACCGGCCACACAATGTTTACCCCCCTTATCATGACAAGGTAGCTATAGGTTGTATGTGCAAGGTACGCTTGGTCTACGAGACACGCGACTTCTCTCTCCTTCAGCCTGTTTCTTCGTCAATCACATGTTTCACTATCAACTGCTGGACAGGATAAAATTGAAGGTGTCTACGTAGCATTGACACGATGATAGGGACGATGGTGGTGATGGTCATCGTCATCTGCGGGAACTGAATTGGACAAGCTGGGCATGTGCAGCTAGCGGCCAAGCGAGGGAGACACCTGGACTAGGGTTACGGTATCTCCTTAGCGACAAGGTACCTAGGTACCTGCTATCGATAAGAGAAGAACAGAATCTACTGGTACCAACCAACAGAAATTGGGCACATGGAGTGCACCAACCCAAAAGGATGCAGTGGATCGCAGTTAGTGCAGTGCTGTACCTGCACCTGGCTCCCGTCTACGGGTAAGCTCCGCCGCGCAGTCTTCTGTCGCCCGCTGCTGCTGCGGGATATCGACAAGTGACTTGCGGGGATGACAACGTCATTGCTCCAGGGGCATTGAGAACTCCCGTCGGACTGCAAATCCCCAAATCAAATGGTGATCAGGAACAACTGAAGGTGTAAGTTACATGTGGAAGATGGCCCTGTATGCCCATCCCTCAATCACCTGCTCGTCTGGTATGTAGTTAGCTGGGACGCAGGTAGGGAGCTAGGCTCCCGAGATATGCTCTGAGGGTTGCTAGTGGCGCCAACGTAGGGGATTCTGGCCTGACTATGACCAAAATTCAATTCGCATGGATCAAATGGATGGAACAAACTGACGGCTGCGATTTGGGGACGTGGTTTAATGCTGAAAGAGCGAAGCCCATTGTGAGATGAGAACGACATCATTCCATCATCACTTAACAAATATGGAATCAATCATTGCATTTTGTCCCAAGCTCGGCTCCCCTCCTGTTGCAAAGTTGGACATCGTACTGAGGCCGCGTTCGGTAGCGTAGGTAAAAAAGTAGAGGGTATTCAGATTTGCAGGGTTCGGATCGCAGTAAGCATACTGCGTTACTGTACTGCGGAGCGTAAAAAAGTAGAGGGTATTCAGATTTGCAGGGTTCGGATCGCAGTAAGCATACTGCGTTACTGTACTGCGGAGCGTTCGTCAAATTGGCGTTATTTTCATACAAATCGCTGCAACCATCTACAACCATCTACACTTTCTCCAAATCGTCGATTTGACTAATCAGAGGGCCAGGATTTGGTTGATTTCTTACTACATTCCTTACTATACTAACTCTCGATTTTGAGCAGCAGGGCAGTAAGGAACGCAGTAAACACCATCTACGTAATATTAAAAAAAAAAAAAAAAAAAAAAAAAAAAAAAAAAAAAAAAAAAA
>RANX01000100.1:55352-71425 GCA_009805215.1 Neurospora discreta FGSC 8579
GGTATATAAAGGTAACGAGTCTTGGCGTGCCTAAATACTGCCTTAATGTTGCAGAATATAGCTGCAATAACCTGCACAGTAAGGCAGCAGTAAGGTAAATCTTTACGGCGCTCCCGAACGCGCCCTACGCTTAATACCAGCGTGCCACATCAACTTTTCGTCTTTCAAGAATCAAATACAACTTTCATGCTACAATGGAGGATATACTAAAAAGGCGACCAGAGGGTTCAATTCGGGTAGCGTTTGTTTTGATATCAAGGCTTAAAGCCATCCCACCCTAGCTGCCGGCTTCTAATCCTAGAATTGTAGTTACCGCCGTCACTTTATTCCGCAGCCCTGGCATTCAGCTCTCTCAGTTAATCGACTCGTCTACTGACCGAGTGCAATCTTGGTGCAGTATCAAGACGGTCGACTTTTCTTGTAATCCGCCTATTTATATTCATGTTCTTAGCGCTGCCTCCCCACTCACCGTATTGCCTCCGTCCGAATGATATGGATATAGGAGCTGGTGGCTCAGTTTTTTGACCCTACCACGTAACTAAAAGACCCGTTTCCTGTCCTTCCCGCTCCTATAAATAAGCTACCAATCGAATCGTGTTCTTATCTGTGGGAGAGCGGACGGGATCCCGAGTTTTCTACCATCTGTGGTCGTATGTGCTCAAATCTGTTAGACTTGACTCTATGAAGGGTATACTATACAACAAGGGTTTTAACGGCATCACCATCGTAGCATTTACTCCAGCAACCTACACCATCACCAGATCACAGCGCGAAATCGGGTTGACAAAACTTCTTCTTGTATTCGTGTCCTTTTTCATTCGTCTTGCATCTACCCAGCAAGAAGATATCTCGTACAAGCTACTTTCGACAACATGCGATTCTGATAATGCTCAGAACCACCAAGCAAGCTCACGTAACCCACATAATCGTGACTGCTCAGACACCGTCACAATAGCCACCTCTTTGGACAGTTCGCTCCAAACTTTTGGCTTTCATCTGCCCAGATATCATACTACATGACTTGACAACAATTGAGAACGCAAATAAACAACGACTAGCAAACTACCATCATGCTCGCTGGATCATCACCCAGTCTATCTCCTTGGACGAATATGGCACTAACCTAGTGCCCCAAGCCCATCCGCAAACCCGTGACCGAGAGAAGAATATAAAGCAGGGTATCAAGATAGCAAACGGAAAGCCTCCTCGAACCGCCTATCAATATCTTCTCAATGCAAATTATACCAGCGAGTGTGTTTAGTAAGGCGCACCGGGATGGCCCAGAGACTGGCGCGAAGGTTGACAGCTTTCGCCGACACGTCCAGCAAGATGAGCGATGTTGGACAAGGTCTTCAGAGAGGCATCGTGAGGGCTCTCACGGCTGATAGCGAGCAAAAGCTCCTCCACCTTAGCCTGGATGAGAGACATGACCTTCGGGACGGCCTCGACAACTTGATCTTCCTGTAAGAGAAGGACCGTTAACAATCAAAGATTGAGGCAGGGGCATAGTTTGTTGGGTTGTGCAAACACTTACCAAGTGGGGAAGGGCTTGTGCCATGGCGTAAACGATCGTCTCGACCATAGCAATCTTAGCTTGAACTTTAGGGCTTCTCCGGGAAAGATTGCTGACGATGCTGGCTCCCACGGAAAGAAGAAAAATGGGCGCTAGACCGGAGAGACAGCGGGGGTCATATTTGGAGATGACCTGCTGGAACACCTCTTCGCTCTTATCCTCCGCCTGCAGCCAGCGCATAACTGCCTGGTCGTACTGGCCTGCGCTCATGAAACGATCGATAGTTTCCAGCGTGTTGTTGAGCTCCATCTTCTCGCGATTCTCGCGGGGAGTAGGAGAGAAAAGCACCTGTTGTTCTTGATTCATTAGGTTCTGCTGCTGGTGGTGTTGAGCCACACTATGAATGGACGGGGTGTGTTGGTGCTGGGACGGCGCATAGGCGACCAAATCGCGAGGGGGTCCGCCAGCCTGCTGGTGCGAGCTAACGCTGCCACTGGCACGAGAATGCGTGTGACTGTGAGTAGGCTCCGGAACACTAAAGTCGTGATCACGGTTTTGCTCATGAAGTTGGCGCTTCAGGGCGCCGAGCTCCTTTTGCATATGAACTTGGGACGCTGCCAGAGCTGCAAGCGCCGAGGATAGCTCTGTGTTCTGAGCAATGAGGCGATCGAGCTTCGCGTCATCGTCTCGCTTCTGCTCCTCAAACCGCGCAATGGACTCGCCCATTCGTGTGCTGATATCTCCTGCGATACGTTGGTGAACGTCTTCGGCTACACGCTTTGACAAAACAGGCAGCTGCTCGCTGAACGACTTCGCAAACTGGTTGGCGATATTGACGTCCAACCGGGTGGCCACCTTTTGGAGAACCTGATCCGCGAGCTTGTCCACCAAGCTCGGCGTGATGTCAGCCTTTTGGAGCGACTGCGTAAGCAGATGGGGGAGTCTCTTCTCAATCTCCTTCTGCATCGCGGGCAGTTGCTTGTTCAGGCTAGAGTCGACCTGGTCCTTCGCTACCTTTTCGACGGTGGAGCGGATGGCGGGAATAACGGCACTGTTGACCTGATCGACGATAAGGGACTTCAAAACGGTTTCGGTGTTGTCATTAAGAACATCCGCAACAACTTGAAGAACTGCTGACTGATTCTTGAGGAAAAGGTCATCACGATTGTCCATGAAATTGCGCACCCAGTCTTGCAGCCAATTGTGCAGCTGTTCGCGCTGCCGCTTGAACATGTCGTTGCAGGATGACTCAAAAACACTGGACATACGTTCTGGCATGTTGCTCATGTTGTTTGAGATGCGTGACTCCATATCCGCGATGACTGTGCTGAGTTGTTCCTGAGAAATACCAGAACCGTTCAAGGAGAGATCGGAAAATTGACTGGAGAGGTTGAGAGCAGAAGAATCAGCATTTCTAGCAGATCTGGCCTTGACTTGAGACGAAGTGCGGCCAATTGTCGGGACGGCTTGTTGCTCTGCCTGACCATTGACAGCAGAATCGCCGACCGCGGCCGCGGCCGCGGCCGCAGCAGCGGCAGCCTTCTTCTTGCGGCCCTTCTTCTCTGCCCGCTCCGGCTGATTGTTGTTTTGAACGGGAGTTTCGATATCTTCCTTGCGATCAGGCTTGACAGTCGAGACGGAATCAACTCCCTTCTTGTCTTCTCCCTGGGATGACGGCGTCTTCTGCAGAATCTCCTTGTTAGGGCGCGTGGCGATGCGAATCTGGGGCGGCGCGCTTGTCTCGGCTGGAGCCAAGGCCTGTTGAGCCTCTACTGGCTGCACAGGAGCAACCAGCTTGGAAATCTTAACCAAGCCAACCTTTTCAGCATCGGCTGGGGAAATGACCTTGTTATCTTTAGACCAGCCAAGTTCACCGTTCTTGATAAAGACACAGGTGACACCTTTGGAGTGCATAGCATACAGCTCGAAGAGGTTCGCTTCATCACCATCAGTAGAACCTGCAGGGTTTCCAAGAATCCCGAGGCTCCGCAGCACACCTTTGTTGGCAAAAGAGTACTCCCGGATACCACTAATAACGGCAGTAGCTTCGGGCTGCGGAATCGAAGGGTCCTGTGCAACAAGTCTTTGAATGTAATCCACTTGTGAGAGGTTTTTAAGACCATACTTGGGGGCGGAGAGATGTAGGAAGTAGATCGAGTTGCGTGTAGGGTGACCGACAACAATCATACTTGAGCGAGCATGATACATGACGCTGCAGACGGCGTCGGACTCCTTGTTGTGGGGGAAGTTAAATTCTTGCACAGCCTTGCCCAGGGCAAGATCCCACAGCTGAAGAGTGTGGTTTTGCTTCATGCCCACAATCATATACCGCAAGGCGGCGCGCTTCTGATACGGGCGGTACTTATCCAACAACAGGACGGACGTAGGCCAGGCCTTCTCGCCCTCTGGGGTGGTGGTCAAGGTCATTAAAGGATCCTTGATTTCCAAATGGGTATGGGCAGGCATTGGGTTCAGGGGATCGGAGCCTTCCCTGACAGCGGTCAAGTCGCGGACATCCCAGAACTTGACCCGGCCCGATTTGTCCAACGTGACCATCAGTGTGTCATCCTGGCTGAAGGTGAAGTCCTTCCCGGCCTTGCCAGTGTTGATCTTAAGAGAACACTGCTTGAAGAGTCTTTCGGTGTCGACCACACGATCATGGGCGTTCTTGAAAAGATTGTTCTCAAGAATGAACGAGGGCCAAATGATATTGATGGATTTTCCGCGGCCAACAGCAAAGTAGTCGGGATGTATAGAGGACGGACGGGCTCTCGTCTTCAGAACTCCGCCGGGGGCATCGCCGCCCTCTTGTGTCGACAGAGGGGGCAGAGCGAAACCGTATTGCTCTGGATGAGCGTCCTCAAGATGATCCCGGTCACCGTTCTTGAGCTGGACCCAGTAAACCGTACCGCTCACGCCTGTGCCGATGATGGCCTCCTTGGGGTGCTGGTTCGAGGCAGACGATGAGATGGCCACATTAAAGATTCTATCCTTAGTGTCCGTGAAGAGCTTAGCGTCCTTACCGTCCTCCTGACGAATCACCCGGAGGCCACCAGCCTTGGACATGCCATAGGCCATGTAGCTCTCTGATGCCGAGACAAGGTTCCGATCGATTTGGTCGAAGTCCTTCTTGAGCCTAGCAATGTCCAGAATCGCTTCTTCGCGGAAAACAGGGCGAACTTCATCCGTCTCCTGGACACTGATAGTGATCCAGGGTTTCAAGGGGAAATTATACACCTTGATAGGTGCCGCTGTCTCCTCAATCACGACAATCTCGTCGGCTTCGGCACTTTCCCAGCTATCCGCAACCGGGCCCTGACCGACTTGAGCTGCCTCATCCACAATACTTCTAACTTCCTTGGCCACTTCGGCATCGAGTGCAGACTCGAGAACATTCTTGTTCTCGTCTTTCTCAAGCTGCTTCTGGATGGCCTGGGCGGCAGTTTGGGCGGATCTGGCGAATTCATTGTCGGTCTCGGCGCTCATCATGTGCTTGAGATCCTGGGCAATTTCAGCCTGGGCGCTCTCTTGTTCAGCACGAGCCAGTGCCTCTTGGGCCTCCCTGTCAGCCTGCTCAGCAAGCCCAACGACGGCTTCAGCAACACTCTCCTTCTTCCTTTCACCTTCCACGTGGTCTTGACCGAGTTCAACCTTGGCCTCTGAGCCTGGGGAAACAGTGATGATGTTGGGAGCAACTCGAGGCGCACCCGTAGTAAACCCATGGGGAGACGATACATGTTCCAGCTTCCGTCTCGTGTGGTCGGGGCTGCCTGTGGAGCTATGGTCGCTTAAAGGCCGCTTGGGATCATTGAGATCAGGCTTCCGTAGAATCTGCATAGCAGATGGTGCCGGGGGGCAACTAACATTGGGATCCATGACAGAACCAGCAGACGACTTGGGAGTCCTCTGGCTAGGGGAGCTGACCAATTGATCATCAGGCTGACCAGAAAAGATTCCCGACCGAGCGGCGGGCACGGGTTGCGAGTGCTGCGACTGTGGAGTCGAGCTGAACTTGGGGGGCGTAGATTCCAGGCCCTGAGGCTCGAAATCGAACTGGGATCGCGACGGCAGGGTTCCAAGGAGGGTCATATCAGCAGATTTGCCAGCGTCCTTCAAGTCGTCCTCGGCCGGGGAAGGTGTGAGAAAACCGGATTCGACAGTTTCGCTCGTGTCCTTTTGGCTTGGCTTTGGCTTGCTCAATAAATTCAGCAAATATTGCTGAGTGTTGGAGGGTGGAGCGGGCTGATTCCAGGACGAAGAGGAAGCAGGCGCTGCTTCGGCCTTGGGCTGTTCTGGGTGCGCGCCACGCATCAAAGCAGCGAGGAACCCACTAGGATCCGAACCGCTCGGTGCTGGCGCGTGAATTATAGGAGGCGGAATGTTGTAGCTTGGCTGGGCTTCCTGGGGGAATTGCGGCTGGTTTTGGTTAGAAGAGCCTTGTCCTAACTTGAGAAGATTCAACAATTGAGCGGTCCGGTTCTCGCCAGCACCTGCAGGAGGGACGCCGCGGCCGGCACCAATAGGCTGCATCAGTCCAGATGGGAACTGGGAGTTATTAAATGCGTGTATAGGTGGCGTCGGGGCTTCAGGAAGGAACGCGGCAGAGTCCAAGGAGTTCTGAAAGCTACCGGTCAGACCGGGGGAGTCGGGCCCGTAGTAGGACTGGCCGCCCTGGGGAAGGTTGTGGACGTGACCGTGGCCGTGGTGTCCGTGGTATGCAAGTTGACCATACTGGTTCGAGCCATTAGGTCCAGCAGCCGGATTAGGGCTGGTGGAGGACTGTTGGCGACGAAGCTGGGCCAAAAGCAACTGGGACGCGGCAGTGCGGTCGGATTCGCCATCGCCCGAAGCATTGCCACCGGGCATGCTGAAGTTGTTGGACATCATGAGGAACGGCCGTTTCTGGCTATCGACACAACTTGGCATCCAGACAACAACAAACACGCAAAGGTGGTGTTTCGATTTTCTACCGCAAGCCGCCTTCCGGCAGTGGCAGTGGCAGAGAAATAGAAGGCTCGAAACGTCGAGGACGTTAAAGCGATGTCACTAATGACGGACAGTGACGGCGGGGGGGGGGGGGGGGGGAGAGCACCGAGAGCGGCGGCTGGGTTTGTGCGACGGACGGCGCTCGTGCAGTAACCAATTGTCGGTTGTGGTACCTAGGTAGGCTCTGTTGGCTTTTGGTTGTCGGAACACCCAAACCAAACGTGACGAAGGAGGGGATTGTGACTGGGTTGGTCGACGTTGGTGGGAGGAGGGGGGACCTCAGCTCCAGCTGGGACTCTTTGGAATCAATGACGCTGTTTTGAGAGGCGAGGGTTAGACAAGTGACGAGGGACCGAAGAAGCTTCACCAAGCTCGGTTCGGGCTCAAAGCTGAGGCTCAGGGTTAGCCCACGACACCTGCCACCATCTGCAGCGTGTTTCCGAGGGGCAAAAGGAGAGCGCGAGCGCGAAAAGACAGCGATGCGGGCGGGGGTCGGGACAGCAACCACTCACGTATCAAATTCGCTGCTTGATTTCTCGGCGCAGTCTAGTCTGCTGCAAAGGTCAAAAGTCGCACGCGCAAAGAACCTGACAATGGCCAGTGTGATACATTCGCGCAAGAAGTTGACGGTGTTGGGTGAGGAGAGAAAAGGAGGGAGAGGTGAGAGATGAGAAGAGTTAATTGATGGGCCCGTTCGTTTTTGTGGTTTGGTTAGGTCCGTTTGGCGGGTTGGCGGGGGAGGAGGAGAAAAATGGAAGCTGCAGCCACTGCAGTTGAAGGAAACCCAAAAAATCTGAACGGGCCCAGAGCCTTGAAAATGACGGAACCTGAAGCTGCAGAGATTGCCCCAGCCTCAGGCCCTGAGATTGGTTGGATTTGCACCCATCCGTTTGCCAGGACTGGAACACGCATTCACTACCTACCTAACCTACTACCTAGCCCGTAGGTCATTGCTGCTTGACTTTTCCGCCTTTTGGACCTGTTGCCGTCCGCCAGTTTGCTCCCGTTGCCCTTTTCCATGCCTTATTTCACGTCTGTTACCTGGGCCGGGCAGATCTAGGGCATAGGACCCGACCTTGACAGTAGGTAACATGGACAGATGCGAGGCCTGGTGTCCGACGCTTCTCAAGGCTGGGACAAGTTGACGACGAATCGCTGCTATCCCATTGGGCCTCCTGCCGTGGGCATGGTGTTCAGCCAATGATGGGCCACGGTGGCTCGTGTCACTCTCCGCTGTCAACACATGTCCACGTAGCCAACGCCCGCCTTCACATCCACGATTTTCTTAGGTAGGTAGTCGACGTTGAGCATTGGATGTTCCGACTCTGACCTGCACATGCACCTCCACACCTAGCGCGGGGAAGACTGGTGCATAACGACAGCACCCAAGCAGCATCCGTCTCTGCTTCTGCACTTCGGATCTGTTGTGGGTGTGACATAATAATGCCGCATTTGCCAGCCTATGAGGCTGTTGGTGATATCAAAAGTCGAACCCTGACTGCAGTCAACGGACAACAGAACAGGGCTGAGTAGGTACTAGATGGATCACGCCGGTTGAACGGTATCTAGCGTCCCATGGCACTCTGGCATATCATCGATGCTAACCGGAGGTGGCTGGCAGTACCTACCAACTGCCCAGGATGTCTTCACGTGTCGGGTATGGAGGCTTATACATATGAGACGGAAGGTGATGTTGGACCACCTTACGTATCAATCCGTCTCAACTCTCAAACCTTTCTCAGACTCAACTCAAGTTTGCAATAGCTTCGTGATGAGGCCAACATGGAACGGTCGATTGGCACTCAACCACGTGGCTTATGTAAGCAAGAAGGGATCTCAAGCTCCCGCGACCCTGGTGTCGTAGGATTTGCAACGCCCCACCGAACGGACGGTCCCTGGCCCCAGCGTCATTCCCGCTTTCCGACCTGAGCAATTGCGCAAGTGACAGTTGCAACAAAGTCCAGCATACCTCGCTAGGTATAGTCCTGTCCGCCGCGTCCAGGTTCCTTTGACACTCTGGAGGGCCCCGAAAACTAAACCCAAAAAGAAAAAGGCTTATTCTTCCCCTCGCATCATCGCCCTTCCGCACTCCGCCTGTCGCTGTGCAATTTCGCTGTCAGTAGAGCTTCCACATTCTTCATAAGCCAGACCCTCCTGCTTACTTTGCGCCTGGGGAAGCGGATTTTAGACGGGGACGGAATCGCCAACTTTTCCGCTCTTTGACGAGGAACAAGCAAAACCCTGAACCTCTTCAGGTCCCACGAACCAGCACGCCACGTTGAAGTCAGGAAGAGTGTGCAACGTCGCAGATTACTTGCTCGGGTGTGCTCAAGAACAGAGTGTCGATGTACATAGCATCTCCAATCTCGGCCTCCAATCATACCACCGTGTGCACACACTCGTTCGTCTTGAGTCCGGTTTCAAGATCCCCGGCGGTTTAGCAATCCCACATACGCTACTAGTACGGCGAACAACCCGAGCGGCGCCCCTTGATCTCAGTTGCGCCGTCCGTCTCTTGGGTGATTCTAGCCAGGAAGGATACGTTTGTTGTTTCCCACATTTGGACAGTGACACCACCCGTCCAGTTGCCGTTGTGCAACAACCCATTAAGCAGAAAATGTTCTGTCTTCGGAGGTTCGTAAAAATCTGCTGTCCCGAGCCAGGCGCAAATCTTCATAGGCCGGGAAATCTTGGAAAAGAGAAAGCTAACCATGATCTCACTTATTGTAGTTGGCTCCCACTGCTCTTCATACCGACCAACGCGTCGCCCGCCTTCATTCTCGTCTTCTTCATCTGCACATACTTCCTCAACAGACCATGCATATACTGCTCCTTTCTGCTTGTCATCCTCTTCCTGACGTCGTGTAACTGGTCTGACCGGTGCTTCTTCGACGTCAGCAGCAATTGGTTCCAACCAAAGGAATCAAACTCGACTACGACACATATCTACGCCCAGACGAATCATGGCACCGGAAACGCAGCCATGGTGGAAAGGCCCAACAGTACGGCGGCGGTGGCTCTCGACATGTTCAACACGACGGTCGGCACGCTGGCGACGGCCGCGATGGACAAGGCAGCCAGGACGAGGGTGGAGTGGACGGGGTTGGGACTGGAGTGGTTGAGGAGTTTGCTGGGGAGGAGGGAGTGGCGGATCGACTGCCTGGACCTCTATATCAGACTATAGGATGATGCTACGGATGTTAGAGGTGACAAACCGGAGTGGATTATTGGATCCCATATCCCATCGCAATCTGTGGCTGCTACTTCTTGTATGCTCGCCATCCTCCGTCGTTCGCGCATCGCCTTGGCTCTTCTTATGTTTTGGCCTCTTTGGTAATTCATCCCCAAACATCAGTGGCCATTGCATGTAGAAGTGGTGCCTCACTAGCTGAAAGGTATGTTGTCACTCATACCTTTGCGGGGGTGATGGTAGCCAAAGGGGCGCTTCTCTTTCGCGTCATGATGCACGATCGGTAGCGAGACACTCTTACGAGTTTTACTTTGTTGGAGATGCTACATATTATGTCCAGGGAGTACAAAAACAGGAGTGACTTGCGGTCAATAGCGGAGTATGACCTTTGCCATGAATAAATAGACTGGTTAGCGTGCAGAGGACATCCAGATACACATAGCGTAGATATTATCATGAGATATGCTTACAGCGCATGTTCATAGTTGACCTTGGTATGGCACAAGGCAACGACATCCGGATATCGGCCAGACAACAATATACGCGCACTCCTCTCGCCGCTTGAGCGAACAGAGTCCGAGGGAGAGAAACAAAGGAAACAAGCCAGACTGCGGTCACAGATTGACAATGATACCTCTAATCAAGAAAGCCTCAAACATATTGCGGCTGTCAACTATCTTGTGTTCCAACATCAAACCTGAAGTGGCTTTACAACCATGGCTAAAGCACCCAAGTCCGGAAAGAAAACATCACCCAATAGGCAGGACGATTGGCATACAGCACTTATATGGCAGATTCAAGAGTGGGTCGACTAGGAGCTCATAGGAAAACACTCGAAGCATATAGCAAGTCGTCTATATCAACAGGCGAAGAAGAGGCATGGCGAACCGTCCTCGTCAGGCCTATATACATTTGACCATTTGATTGTGATGTTGCCATATGGCGACAATGACAAGCAAACAAAAACACGTAACTAGATAAAATAGTTTCGGACTGTTTCGGCTCTTTGATGCAAGATTGTGATCAAGCTCTGACTGTACAACGAAGCGAGATGGTCCATACATTCGTGAGTGCTTCTTCTCGCTCTGTGTCTTGACGAAGATCATGCACAGGGGGGAATATGCGGTGATGGAGAGTTGAATATTGATGGGATTCGGTTCTCTGTCCACTGGCAGTCTCTCTTCACCCCTCGCTTCATCATCCAAAAAGGGTGTACGCGGTAAGTTTGAACATCTTAATGCTTTGTCTCTTGGCAGTTACTGCTGCGCCTGTGATATTGGTCAAGAAAGTGTTGCCAAGGGAATCACTCCGTGATACAGTGATGGTCAAAAAATACTGTCGCCCTCCACCGCCTATATGAGTTTAGCATCACCCAGAAACGTTCAAGGCATATAATGATGCTTTGGTATGAGTTGCTAATGACGAACCATACTAGGATCAAAGTGAATGGAAACAGATCAGCAGGACGGAAGTGTTTCGTTCTGGTTCCCTTATTCATACATGTCAACCGTATAGAGATGCACCGTAACTCAGAAGAGATTCATACAAGCCTCAAGTAACGCTCAACTCGATCAGAACACACAGCAAAATTCCGGGATCTACGAGATGTCCAAAATATTATTCACTACAGGGAGCAAAAAACCCACCTCTACTTGAGCATCAACCCAGGAAAGTTGCAACCATCCAGCATCAGAGGGAGGGATGAAACAAAAAGTTGTAAAAAAATGATGACAGAGCACAGAACCCTCCAGGACCAGAACAAACAGACAATCGTTTTATCACTCGGATACCGGGAGTCGAACCCGGGGCTGTTGAGAAAGCAGTCACTCTTTGGAAAGAAGTGAGAGTCAACGATGTTACCGCTACACCATACCCGATCTATGGAGAGCTTGTTTGCTCTGTACGTTGAAGGAAAGGAAGGGGCTGCATGGATTATGAAGTGGCTTGTCCCCGTTTCTATGCCGGAGTACTTGAAGGTTGTCAGGCGGCTTAGGCGGAACATTTTGTAACTACGTGATATATAGGGGACTGAGGGAAGGTACCTACTACCACCGACCCGCACCACACCCCCCAAGTAACCGCTTCACATGTTGTGTGCGTATGTGGAAGTAGCAGTGGACACCTTGTGTTTAGTGTCTCGTGTGTAGTGGATTTAGGGCTGTGGCTTTTACTACCGGCGTAGACGGCATGACCAGGAAGAGTGGCACGAGTGGACTGAAGATATTTTGCATGACTCGTGGTGTTGAAGAAGAGCCTCACTCACCTGGACCTAGGTGAACGAGACCCACGAGTTGGCATCAATTGACGGAGCGGTTCATATTGAGGTCTCTGGTGTTCCTTGAGTCGTGCAAATGATTATCGCAAGAGTCAAACTTAAGGCTATCGTTAACCCAAGCTGAAAGCTGGACTCGCCAGTCTTGCGACGTTTGTAGTCAGTCAAGGGAATGACAGCTCACCTCATTTCCCATATGTCATATACATATGTGATTCGAACCATCTCTTGTCAATCATCATCACCGCAACTCGTTACCACCACGCAGTTGTCGGACGGCCATATAGTCAAGTCTGCAATTAACGATGTGAGGTATAACGATAATCTGGATATAACGTTCAATTTTGCCGCCACCGTTCCATTTGTGTGATGATTTCAGCAGTATAACGATATATTCCGTATTGAGATTAAGATCAAATTTCTTGCTCGACTTTGTATAGTAATCGTTATACCCATCAGGTGGTAGACATAGGAAACATTCTCAACTCATCCTTCGTAACTTGATTACCACTTTTCGGTACCCAAGTACCTGTTCGAGCCAGTCTTGGCGTGCTTGGCACTAATGATAGTAACGATAATATGGGAATAACGATCAGATCCAAGGGGTAAGCAATCATCATTATTTGCAGACTGGACTGTATAGCCTCATTCTGGTCAAAGTAGCCGCATCAGCCCATAATGTGCCCATAATGACGGCGTTGACAGCACCCTCATCGTGCGCTGTGTAACACAAAGAGTCCCTTGGTGCATCGTCAGTTGGCTATTATTATCCCACCCTCGCTTCTTGTAAAAAATCCGTCATTTACCCCTCACTTACGAACCCTCGCAAAGATTGATCTAGACCTCTAAGAATCAATCAATCATCCGGCATCAAGATGTAACTCTGTTAGAGGAAGAGGGGTTGAAGCGGCTATCGGAAAGGCATACACAGTCATTCAATCCTCAAATCTCCCACCTCCCCGCGTAAGGGGGGGGGGGGGGGGGGGGGGGGGGGGGGGGGCGCCAAGGGATGGAGGACAGGCCACGAGGAGACGGGGTCAGGGCCGAACGGCTCCTCCTTCAGACTTTGTGACGTCTCGTATCGCCATCAAGAAAGGTACCTATCATGAAGTACGGTGAAGGTGTGATCCTTCTTTTTGAGTGTGACAAATAGTGTTATGCCGTGCTTCCGTAGACGCCTTACGTAGTGTAGCGATTAGGTGCGACCCTCTGCCAAAGCCACACAGGGGCATTGAGATGCAATCGAGTGCGAAAGGTGGTGACCATGGGCGTTGTTCACTGGTGGTGAGAAATGCAGTTTGAAACACTTTTAAGGAAAAAGGGGGGGTCTATCGAAATCTCAAAAGTCTTGAACTTTGGACATCTTGGCATTTAACCCGTCCCGTTCCGTTTGATCCGAGATGAGACTTGAGGGTATTCGCAACTCCGGAGCCATGGAAACGAACTGGTCCCCGATGAGAAGTCCGAAGGAAGTCCAACGTGCGGCCGGGTCGATCCTCATCCGTCAGCCAACCTCGTCCAAATCGCATGCAGTTCACCCGTCGGAATGCCTTCCTCGCTCAGGGATGGTACGTCCATGGCGGCGGTGTTCGTCCGAAATCCTTCCGATATACGATCGGAACTCTCCAAGTTATGCCCTTGGGAGAAAGGAGAAAGTGATGTGCAGCGTTACTTCCCTGTAAAGACTGCCAGGTAGTGTAGTGTGCACGATTGATTTGGCAAAGCAGGGTCTTGAGATACTGTGCGCGGGGCAATTCCACTAGGTAGTCTGCACCGTGACAGTTCGACTGCGCTTGCCTTAGTCCTGGAAGCGGCTGAGACAGGGGCACGCTGGTTGCTGCCCATAGAAAGCAGAGCGTGGACTCCGCTATGACGTCGCTAGTCCCGTGCATGCAGAAGTTCGCGCGACTTTGCACAACGCCAGTGTACATATGGGGGGTCTGAGGGTCCACCGGGCAATGAAACCGGGTACATCCATTGTAGCGGTACATTTTGATATCAAGCCCCAGCTTCAACTTGCTGATCCAGCTTATTGCGCTCCAAAACCGCAAAAGTGGTTACGGAAGTCTACGAGGTCCCGGGATCTACATCTGGTTTCCTGCGAATTGGTGCAGGAGCTTGTAAACCGCAACTTGCTTGAGTGTGACTGATGTCTTGAAGTGTAGAAGTAGTGTACACTAGATTCAATGTAAAGGATCGTCGTCACCCCCCCCCCCCCCCCCCTTTGCAACGAAATCTCCGGACAATCTGTCGCAAATCTCGACAAACCTGGCGGTGACTGCTGCAGATGAGACGGTCTCTGGGGATCTAGAACGTCTTAGCTTTGTCCCAAAATCAAGGTCACGATTGATGAAGGTGGGCAATTTTAGGCATTCTGGGCAGAAGCCCGTCCCAACCCTCCAAGCCCTCCCGCTTGGGGTTGTGTTTCCCGGGTCGGATCCCTGGAGTTACGGGTTGAACCTCGCTGTCGACGACTTCGGAACACACAACTTCCCAGCGTGTCCCAACGGGCTGCCAGCTTGGATCAGCATGCGGAAATGGCGCCATTCGACCCCCATGGTGACGCCGAAAGCCTTGAGCGTGTTGCTTCCCAGATTTTACTGTGCGCTGCCGCCCTGGGCAAGTAAAGCTTAGTGTAGTGTAGTGAATTGCAAATTGGCCCTGTGATTGTTCGGCCATCCTGAGACATCCCGGGCTGAGCACACCCTACCGCCATCCACATGTCGCAAACACCATCTGGATGGACGGGAGACGGCCTGGAACGGAACAGCCGAGGAGGGACTGGACCCCTAAAAATCCAAAAATGGTCCCCACGGGACGGGATTTCAGGCCTGGCTCTGCCCCGAATGCACCGGCTCGTGGTTCTCGTGCTTCTGCTGCCGTCGAGCTATTGATGCCAGTTCCACTCTCAGGGAACTCGCCTTGGCATCCCCTCCAAACTGCAGACACATGATCGATGTTTTTGAACCGGCTGCGCGGTGTTTCCAGTTTTCCAGAACCAGATCGCATTCTGTCCATGTGTCAGAGGCCGGGGTCGGCGCTTCAAATGATATGTCTTGGCTTGCTCCACATTCAGATATCTCGTGACTGAAAAGGATAACTCGAGGGATCCATTTGCCGGACACCGATGCTGGTTTCGGGCAGTAAACATGCGACGCCAGGATGAAGCTGTCGATAAAATCTAACGGCGGCAGCGAGGTAATGACAACCACTGTGAGAAGTAGCCCAACAGGCTTACACTGCGTACAGTCAGGATCAAGAAACACAGAGAACCTGGCAGAACAGGACATCAGTCGCATCTTGAAAAGCGCATTGTACACCATAAATTGGTCTCGGAGTAGCGTGCCTGACATGCAACTGCTGGAACTGTCAGATGGTGCTTCGATTGCGTGATCATAGAAAGGAACATGGGAACGGGTTTCCTCGTGGCCGGGAGGGCAGGACCCTGATCTGCCTGCTTTTCAAGCAAGGCACGATCCCCAAGGCCATGCCCCTCCATTTCCCATACACTAGTAGAGGTACGGAAAGCATCCCATCTGCCTACCTAGGTAGGTAAGTACCTCTAGGTACCTAGGTAAGTTGAGTATGGTAAGCTTGCAGTGTGCGAGTGCCGCGCTAGCCAAAGCGGACCAAGCAGTGCTTGCCACCTCAGTTCGCTGCCCCAACGACACACCAAAGCCATAAGAGTTCGGTGATCATTCACCCCCTGATCTCCCCTGAAACAGCCTTGGGCGAACATGTGTATTGGCATGATACCAAACAACGGAGCCAACGCTCCATCCAGACTTGACCGACTTCCATGAGGTCAATGAACCCGAGGCCGCCGTCTCTCATTGGGCTTTCCGATGAGCGGATCTTGCTGTCGACAAGAAGAGAGAAATACATGGAAGCAGTGGGAGAGTACTTGAGCTCGGAGGAGCGGATGCGACTCTTTTTTTTGCTCTCTCGAGTCCAACTGAAGTTTTTGGACGTTTCGGTTGTAGCGATGAACCTCAAAACGGACATGGGACATTCAGGGCGCGTTCGGGAGCGCCGTAAAAATTTACCTTACTGCTGCCTTACTGTGCAGGTTATTGCAGCTATATTCTGCAACATTAAGGCAGTATTTAGGC
>RANX01000101.1:0-69725 GCA_009805215.1 Neurospora discreta FGSC 8579
CCCCCCCCTCCGCGCGCGCGCGCCAAGTAGTGTACATAGAACTGTTATTCTCACTTGTGTGTTCGCCGATATCCATTACAAACGCCGTCTCAAACACCCAGTGGCGCAGTCGCAGCTTGCCAACACACCACCAATCTCCTTTCACCACTCTAGACACTCCAACCAACATCACCTAGATCTTGCCATAGATGAAAGCAAGCAAATCAATCTCGTCCCCGCTCTCACCCAAGAAGCCCACAACCTGCCATCCCGCCTCCGCCTCAAACACTTTGCAGTCACTTGTCCTGGTGCCTGCCTCCAGCGTCCTTCCCTTGGACGTGGTAGCCTTGATGTAAAAGTTGCGTGTCTTGTCACTCTTCTGACCCTGACACAGCTCGGACTTGACCCAGGACTCGCCATCAGCCAGCGTAAGCGACACCTCGGACCCTCCCCGTCCACCATGTACCAACTCCGTGTTCTTCCCACTAGATGCTGAAACGCTAAGAGCAACGCTATCCAGACGATTTTCCCCGCGAAAAGTAATCTTCCGCGCCTTAATCGTCCCCGTCATGGAATCAAGGACAGAAACATCATTGAACCAATTCCCATACGCCGCCCCGCCCCAGAACCCGCTTTGTCGGAACCGGCGGTCGCCCGCCGACGACCAAGTCAAGTTGACCAGCACGGGATTGTGATCCGACAAGACACTCACCCCGTCATCCGCCAAGAACCGGGCACCAGCGTACTCAAACGCCGTCGGCGTCAGTGTCACGAGGGGACTGCTCCGGTATAGCACCTTGTCCACAATCTCACAAACCGCGTCCTGAGCTGGATTTCCACACACGCCCGCATCGTTTGGCAAAACCCCATTACGATGGAGTTGAACCCAAATGTCCGTCAATCCCGCAGCACCGTTTGGGTTCTCCGACTTGAGTAGGGACCGGATCCCCGTGTCTCCCGAGCGTGAGTAGCGCGAGTTGGTGTCGCCAAATACCAACACGGCGTTCCCCTGACTGTGCGTTTGGATCCACTCGCCTACCTGGCGGAGATTGTCGGTGCGAGCTTCGAGATCGGCGGTCTCGGTGCCGGCGTCGGTGTGCATGTTGTAGAAGTCTACGTAGACGTTGTCGGCAAGGGCGATGCGCATAAAGGTGAATCCCTTGGGCGTCAGGCAGTCGAACTCCGAGGCGCACGAGGACTTGTTCCATTTTTGACGCTGGAAGGAGCCGGAGAGCCAGGGAAAGTTGGAGAGGGTGTTGAGGCCGGAGCCGATGGGGACGCCGCCTGAGGTGGGGGTGCGGTAGGGGTGGGTGTCGGTTGAGTAGAGGGCGGCGTGGTAGTTGAAGTCCTGGGGTTTTTGTTAGTTCGGTGGATAGAGGAGGACGGAAGGGAAGTGAAAAGGATGGAGGAGGGAGGTAGTGTGAGAAGATAAGATGGGTTCATTGGTGTTTGGGCTTATTGTGGTAGGTCCAGTCTTAAGCGGGACCGGACTGCAGATGCGGAAGCAGTGCATCATGTAATGCCGTTCCTGCGCCGCAACGTGCCTTCCCGCTTCCCGCTTCCCGTTTGCCTCCTTTGCTTTCCCGCCCCCCCCCCCCCCCCCCCCCCCCCCCCCCCCCCCCCAATCAGAGACGAAACACCGAACTCACCTCCTGCACATGAATCACATCATACCCATACTTCGCAAACCTGCTCCCGATCGTTTTGGAGCTGGCCTCCTTGCCTCCCGGGACGCCGTTGGGGTTGAGGACCTCGGGCAGACCGGCCACGTTCATGGTGAGGATGCTGAAGTCGCCCGAGGTCGCAGCGGCCGCGAGGGCGCCTTGGGCGAGGAGGGCGGTGGCGGTGAATTTCATCGTCAGAAGCCTGAGGTGGGCAGTCGTCGAGGAACTTGATGTCTGCTACTGGACCTGATGAAGAATGGAGGGAACCTGGGGAGGAGGTAACCATATATACTGGTAGACGAGAAATCACCGCACCTTCTGTCTAGTGTATTTGATGACCTCACGGCCGTCCTCGACGTCGATATCAAGAAAAGGAAGGTAGGTAACCTGTGATCGTCATCATGCATACATGTACCTTACCTAGGTAAGGTGACGAGAACCTGGTCCCCATATCGCTGTTCATATACCTTACCTTACCTTCCCCTTCCGATCATCTCCCCGGTTCAAACCAACACGCTCTTCTGGCCTGTGACAGCCGCACGTGTTATCCAGTTTCTTTCCCCGGCGGGTTCTCGCCATTTCTCATCCCACCAACCAGACCGAGAACTTACACACACGCCGGCTTTCAAGCCGAGTACACCTCTACGTAGAGGGGAACCGTTGCTCTTCACGTATCTCCTTTTTTGTTTTGTTTTTCGCTGCTTCCCGAGATCTACACTATCCCCAAGTTCCCAACCTCCTTCTTCTCGGAAACTGGTGTGATTTTGGTGACATCGGGTCGGTTGCCAAGACTCGGGAACGCATGGCCTGGCGTGCTACCGTTTACCGAGAGATCGATCGCTCAACGGTTCGGGGCTTTGTTTTCCTTGGTTACGTGGACATAAGCGGTATTCATATGAAGATGGCAGTGAAGGGGGGCAGGAAGATGGAAGTGGTGCTGGGTGCTCAAGATCCGGTTGGATGAAGAATCTGGAAGGCAGTAAGGTGCTACAGGTGTACATGGAGCAACCGAGCGTTTAGTGTAGAGGTCAACAGGCAAGCGCGTCAAGGTCCATTTCCAGAGGAGGGGTGTTGCATTCGCCAGTAGTGTATGGCAAGGTAACGACACTTGCAAGCGGTACTTGTACTAGGACAGACATCCGAAGGGTAAGCTACCTAGGCGGGAGAAGATCGGTTGATGCGCGGTGACCGGACGGTTATGATGCCAATAGATCAGGACGAATCGTCTGGTAAACGTAAGACATGGCTTGGCAAGTAAAGCAACCGCATACTTTCGCCGTTGCCGTTTTCATTCCGATCTGGCTGGCGCCAGCATACATACATACCTACATAGTACAATGGTTAGCTGCTAGGGCTGGCATGCTATCAGCGACTAATTACCGCTTTTCAGTGGATACTGCGTTAACATTAATTTTCCGTCGCAGAGGGCGGAGGCCGGTGGTCCAAGCGCGCAGTGACAACTTGGAAGACCACCGCGGCTGACTGACCAGGCGAGTGAGCGCATCGACTTTCACCTTTGTATACAGACAGAAAGACCGCAAGAGGGGACGTATCGGCAATGAGATAATGGGTAGTTGCGTTAAATTGTAGATTGATGAGCGATGTGGTGTGACATTGAGGAATACACCGACCGCCTCCCCGCCCCCGTCGTGCCCACCAGCCCGCTGCAAATGAAAAGCCGCTAAAGGGACACCTCTAGCCGGGGGTAAGTACTCTGCAGTGTATTTCTCGTCCGTATTTGACCATCTACGCGTGTTCAAACTTGGAACTCTGCTGATGAATAGATTAGTTGAATGTTGTGCTGAGAAACTATTGAAGAGATTCGGTAGGTACATCTGTGGGACGGACAATTATGAGCGAGTGTCTTCCGGTGATATACTTACCTCTTGGTAGCGGCGCTCGCAGGCACTGCCCGGGCATCGGCCCGGCCCCATCCTGCTACGCCCGGAATGTCACACTAGGAGATGATTTTATATTCTAGATTATTCTTCTCTTCATTTTAAGCACAGGTTCTGGTGCCTCTTTTGGGGTGCCCAAGGTACTGAATTCTAGTCCTTCGGCGGCTGGTTGGGGAACAGGAGATACAAGGCCTAGACACTCCACGCACGCCTGAAAACTCCCTAGGTAAGCCCATTTTCCGAGTACTAGACGTAGAAAGCGAAAAAAAACTAGGGACACTCGCGATTCTACCTCTAAAGCAACCTCCTTTTTTCAATCCTTTTTTTGGTCTCATTTTGCGGTACAACCCAAAGAAGATGCCAGACCTAAGTATGGAAGACGAAGTATACAGTCTAATACAGATCCTCAACAAAGCTACCTTGGAGGAGTTTTGATATCGTCATAACACGCTAGGAAATCGACGGACAAGTAGGTATCTATCGAAAACAAAAGCCAATGCGAAACATGTACGGAAGCTCTGCCCCTCAAAACCAATCGTCTTCCCCGTCCATCTCTTCATCCGTCTCCTCATCCGTCTCCTCATCCATCTCTCCCGTATTCTCCATCGGCTCGCCCTGGCCCTCCACTTCAGGCTGATCCACAATAATTGTCGTGCTCCTGTTGTCCTCAATTCTTTTCACAAACTTGCTGACGGCTTCTTCAAGCTCATCTTGCGGGTTCATTCCGAACTTCTTTCTGGTCTCGAGAAATTTGGACCAAGCGGAACGTTTGATCCTCCATTTCGGGTACTCCATGATTGAGATCAAGAAAGGTGTTCGCTTTTTTCGACGCTTTGATTGACTTATCTTCGATTCATCACCGTATTTCTCTGGTTGAATTCTTTTCCACATATCCCTGTACCGCTTTCGTGACTTTATTCTTTTATATTCCAGCTCTATGGCGAGGCGCATGACGTGGCTGAACACAGGATTCGCCGTGGATAACAGCATGTCCAAAACAAATCCAACTTTGGCTGTAAACTTTTGGGTGCCGCGATATTTTACAGCTCCCAGAACCCTCCATACGCATTTTTCGTTCGCCTGATTGGATTGACCGTTGTTCAGTAGGTATTGATTAGTGTCCGATGAAATGGAGATCTTCTGGCAAGCTGATTGAAGGAGGTTGACACTCAAGCTCAGGTCTACCTTTGCAACGGCCTGCATCCAACGTAATACCTGAGTTTGACCCATGGTAGCTACCGCTTCTGCCGCCGTGTTCGGTTCTATGCCTTCTTGGTTTAGAAGTAGATTGAGTATGTCGATGTGCCCCTTTACTGCTGCAATCTGTAACAACAAGGACCCCGTGGACTTTATATCCGCTCCTCTCTGTATCAACATCTCACATATCTCCAGATGACCCTCCTTCACTGCTTCTCGGAGTGATCTTTTACCGAAACTCTCAACGGAAGCGCCGTTGGAAATCAACAAGTCACAAACTTCCAGATGACCTTCCTTCGCTGCTGCTGGGAGTGCTGCTCCGCGAGTATCGACGGAAGCGCCTTTGGAAATCAATAACTCACAAATTTCCAGATGGCCGTTTTTGGCTGCTCCGTGGAGTGATCCTTCAGCGGCGTGGCCGGTATTGAAGGATGCGCCTTTGGAAATCAACAGGTCACATATTGCCAGATGACCTTTCTCCGCTGCTTTTCGAAGTGGCTGTCCATCGAGAATGTTGACGGACGCGCCGTTGGAAATCAGCAAATCGCAAATGGCCTTATGACCCATCTGAGCGGCGATACACAGTGGGGATTCCCACATGTAGTTTGTGCTTTCTGTACAATTTATCTCCTTCTTCCCCGCATCGATTTGCAGAAGCTGCCTAACTCTTTCAATGTTGCCTCTTCCACACGCTTCGTGGAGGCTACTCTCGCTGGAGTCTCCAGAAGCACTAGATGACAAATCTAGCTTGGGAAGGATTGGAAAACTGTTGGCATCGTCTTTCTGAGTGTGCCACTTCGCATTGTGCTGTTCAAGTTCGTCTTCTGTACTGAATCCCAGCTTGAATCCCATGCAGTTATCATATCTACACCGATGTGGAAATTCGTGCTCGTCGATGTGCTTTCGTCGGTTTGCCTCGCTCACGAGTCCCCCCTTGAACAAGTCACACCAAGGTTTTGAGCACTTGTATGACGTTCTGGACCCTTGGAGGTTGTTAAAGACTCTCTGCTCTTCCGCAGTGAAGGTTCCAAAGTCAAGTTTGGAGATCTTTTGCCGAAGCGACTCTGTTCGTATGTCAATGCAGAGGAAAGAGTTACGTTCTTGACCATGAGTTGGGAGGTACTTGGTTATTGCATCAGCAAACTCCGTATAAGTCTCTGCTTGAAGGAGCTCTGCCATCTTTCCCCGGTTTCGATAGGACTTGAGGAAGATCCGGGCGAGGTCTAAAACAGTTTGACAGCTGTCACGGTCCGAAATTGGGTCAAGGGAGTTGATACATTCGGAAAGATGGTCGAACCAGTACTGGACTGTGTAGTCTTGTAGGGCGTAATATCCCTTTTTGGCATGCAACAACACATCTTCGTCCGAAACGCCGAGAGTGAATGGCGGCGATGTGAGGTATTGAAAACAGAATATCGAGAGCCTGGATTTCAGGTCATGGACGTTCACTCTGTTCTTCCGTATGAGAAATCTGTTTGAAGTCACAAATTAGTCAGAGTAGAGGTGAAGAAGATCAAGGGGTGAGAACTCACTCGCGAGCTGTTTCGTGTACTAGGACCACCTCGTCCTCGGGCCCAGTGTAATTCTTATTCAGAGAATTTGAGTCCAGGAAAGAGCTACATAGCTCTTTGTAGCTCTTAGTTATGAGCTTCTTGTGGAAAAGTTCCCCTTCTGACGCATTGATGCAGAAGAAGGCCTGTATTTCCCTCCAGAAGAGCGTACGCTTGCAGCTAATAACGTAGCTCAGGACTTCCTTCGCAGCGGCGCTTCTCGGGCGGGCAGACTTCTCAAACACACGTTCATCGACCTTTTTGTAACTGTCATTAATCGTAGGTCATCTTAGCTTGGTTTGGTAACAAGGCAGGCATACATCACGTCAAGGAAGTGCGGTGTGGACTTACGCTTCCTCTAGGCTGTCAGGAAAGACCCCTGCCTTCAGTTGCTCCTCCATGTCATGGACCGACGTTTGGTCGAGTAGATAATCGAGGACTATCTTCGCATAGAGAAACATGCCTAGGTAGTATGGGATGAAAATCAGTCAGTCGACTGTCAGGCTGCTAACCGGAAGATTGGATGTGGTGTACCTTCGGCTCCTCCGGAAACAAGCTCCACAATCCTCGTTCCCAAGGACGGCTCCGCGTCAAAGTCTCTGCATATCCTCTCAGAACCCATCTGACAATAAGCCCTGATGTCGCGGTGATGCTCGGTTGATGACTCAAGAGATATTGATGGTTGGGAGGACAAGAGTCTGTCCGTGACATTGTCTCTTTGGCCGGCGACAATGACTCTAAGACCAAGGACGGATCGGCTCAGACCCAAGAGCCATTCAATGATGTCTTCTTCTTCCTCGCTTTGGCACTCATCCAGCCCATCCAAACCCAAATAAAGCGTTGTCTGTGTCCCTACAGCTTTGCAGACGAGATCCTTCAATTTCTTTGTGGAGCTGAGTAGGAGTTTGTCGTTCGCTGTCATGCTGGTAATCGAATCGGTCAGGACAGGGTCTTGATCGATGAGCTGGTACAGAAGTGCGCGCAGGAGATTGTTTAAGCTGCCCCTGGACGTATCTTCCTGTGACTGACGGAAGTAAAAAAAGGCCACAGCAGCGCCGGTCTTTTTTTCACTAAGGAGTTGTTCAATGACGGTGGACATCAAGGTGCTTTTTCCTGCGATGTCTGTCAGTTATGTGCCCTGCTTGTGACTTGGGGACAGATACCTCCAGGTATAGAAAGACTTACCACCACCTGCTTTCCCATGAACATAGAGAATCCTGCTCCCGGAAAGATTGCTGTTATGCCACACTCGATATCTGGGGTTCGCGAAGATCCACTGCCCTGAATCGGCGGCTTTTTTCCGCAAAAGTTGCTCGTGATGCTGCAGGTAGTTTGGAGGATTCAACCTCTTCTTGATTAGCTCTTTTTGCTGTTCATGCTGCATTTGTTCCTGTAGCTTCTTCATCTTGGCTTGTTCTTCGCCATTCTCTTTGATCTCCTCCAGTGCCTGGTGGATCTCATAGAGGGTCGCCGATGCCTTTTCACTGTCTAGAAGCGCTCTGCGACTCTCTAGACTTTGGAGAATAGGTCCGAACTTTGAGTCGAACGTTTTCCAGGCAGAGTCAAAGAGCACCTTCCAGTCTGGAATAGAGTTAGAGCTGTGTCAACTTGATGAAAGGAAACGGGCTCTGCAGTAGCTTACTCGGTCGTCTGAAAACCTTGATTGCTCGTTCGTGGAAGTTGAGAATGTCAGAGTAATAGTCCTCGAGCACTTTGGCCAAAGGTGGATGGCTCTGAAAGGCTTCTTTGTATCGTTCCAGACCAGAAATGCTGGAAGCAATCTTTCCATACGCCTCGAGTAGCTTGTTGAGGGAATCGATGTGTGTTTTTGCAAGCTGTGGAGGGCGAGGCATACAGTCAGTATAAGAATGCTACGCAAAGTCAGCAACATGACCGTGTACTCACCCCGAGAAGGAATTTGATGGGACCCTGTGTCAGGAAGTCAGTGGAACGAATGTATACAAAGGTAGAGGTACTCGTCTTGTATAACAGATATCACATCACCATACCCAAATGAAGCATACGAGATCGCTTGCGTTTGTGAAGACCTCAACCACAGTACCAAGCTGGGTCATTGCTTCAATGAAGGGCTCAAGCCGTTGCAGGTGGCGTAGCTTTCCTTGCGGTCCCTGCTCATGCTGAATCTCGTCTACCACCTGTCGGACCTCATCCAGTGTACCGTTGGAAAACTGTCGGGCAAGGCTTGGATCGAGACCGTTCTTGAATTTGGCCAGTGCCCGCGTAAAGCCGTCTGGGTGTTGCGACTGTGGCATGGCGAAATGTGGATAAAGCGAACGGAAGACAACGTCGGTTGAACGGGTTCTTTATGTTGCGGAAAGCGCGAAGACGGGACAGACAACATCACTTTTTCGATAGAAAAGCGGACATGATCAATGCCACCTTTATGTCGAGGTAAGGATCGAGCGATGCCAGGAGTGAGGCGCATTCCAGAGTTTGACAGCAAAGGTGCAGATTGCCGAAGGTTAGGTTGGGTTGTCATGACGTGTCATCGCGCGGAGGCTCACTGTCGTGGTGGGCGACGCATAAGGCTCCCACCCCCGAGACTGGAGTGTACCTTCTCGCTGCCGGCTACGCACGCGATTTGAAGGTAGATGGAGGTTGCGACCCAAACAGTCAAGGGGCATTTCGGGCTAGCGCAACCAAGCCACCATCACACCTCCTTCGCTCGCGTGCTCATAGCAGTGATTGGACATTGGAACTCGCCCAAACATGGCAGTGCTTACACGTACAAGGTACAACTGAGAACTAACCATCACTTTGCGCGATTGAGGCGAGTGGGAAAACAAGCCGCCATACCTGAAGCATGGGAAACCTCTCATATCTCTCTACCTATGTCTCCAATCAACATGCAGCAAAACATAGAGGTACCTACCTCCGGCTTCGCCACGGTCTGGCAGCAATCCAGCCCAAATAGTCCCGATATTTCCCATCGTTTGACAGTTCAAGTCCGTGTAGCATATCTCAGCCAGGGCATGCAAGCCTTCTTGATACAGTCATCTGGAGGTAGGTAGGCATCGAAGACCTCAATGTATTGACACGCAGCAATGGCATCCGATCATCCTACGAACAAACGACGTTTCTCAAACACGTTCGAAGAAGACGCTGCTAGTAACAGTCACACGCAGATCTGCTACGGAGCAGTAAGTCTTCAATGAGCACCTCAGCTACCTACTTACAGCATCACATTGTGCATCGCAACCTCAGAATCCCCATGAGTTTGAGGATTTTATATGGCTGACCAGGTACTCACATGACCATCATCAGTTATTCGACGGAAAAGCCCAGTGTCTTGATGGGGTTGAGGCACTTAACGTTCAGCTCCAACAAACCAGCAACCATGTGTCGTTCGTCTCTTTTCCCTTGAAGAGATTCGGGAGCTTCTTCTGCTTATCATCCGAAGACGGGACAGCAGTTGCTGTTGTTGACCAACGTACACAAAACTGGCTCGCGGCTCTGGATCACATATCCAATGTCAGATTCGACGCACTTCTGGCCGCAGGGTCCCTGATCAAACGGGGAAAGGGAATCAAGAAAGGTGCAGTGCTGGATGGGATGTCAGTCAATGTTTATGGCCCCCTGGACAAAGCTGTCGAGGATGATGCTGCCGACAAACTAGGAAAAGTCGCCGCCTTCCTTCAACACCCAAGAGCACTCAGCCGGGAAGTCGTTTACTCCAATCCACAGTGGTTGGCGCTTCCTGGCCAAGACCGAAATATGAACCATCTCGTCGGAACCTATATCAACGACGATTCTTTGTGGGCTGTCAGAGCAAGAATTGCTAGTGAGATTAACGGTATCCTGGATTCGTTGGACGAGGGGTCTTCTAAAGAGGCACTCTCCTTTGACCCTCCTCTAGGTTTAAAGTCTAAGCTGAAGAGGTACGCTTCCCTCTCGAGTCTACCTCTATGGACTCTGGCCATACACGGACAAATCACCAGGTATTGTGCTTGCTAACTAAACATTCAGGCACCAGACACAGGCCGTTATCTTCATCCTCAAACGAGAACCTGGAAATCGGTTTTCTCAAGCTTCGAATACTAGTGTCAGCACTTCCATGACCCCACGGTATGTCTTCCTCTCAAACACATTCAGAAACCAAATGTACGGCACAGTGCAGTGCTGACAGATGCCTACCTACCTTACCTTCACCTATGAAGTAGCCTAGGAATTTCTCAAGAAAATCGCGGTGGGCTCATTGCCGACGTAATGGGAATGGGCAAGTCACTTACCATACTCACAACGATCCTATTCACTGTAGAGGAGGCTCGCAACTTCCCCCATTTCTCTTTCCAGTCGCAGAACGTAGCTGAACTGGACCGAAGAACACCAACACAAGCCACTTTGGTTGTTGTACCCTCAGCGCGTAAGTGTCCATTGAACCCTCGTGTCCCGAACTTGTAGGTACTGACCGCTCAAAGAGCTCATGCACAACTGGGCAGCAGAGATAGCGAGGTATGTCCACCGCACAGCACTTAATCCCTGAGTTGCTGGCTCCTCGGTAAGCTAATGCGAGCTATGTAACTCTAGTCACATGCCTGGAGCCTTGAATCTCGTTCTGTTCCATGGCCAAGGTCGACCCAAGAACCCTGAGACGCTGGAAACAACTGATGTGGTTCTTACCACGTACGGAACGCTTGCGGCTGATCACAAGAAGGCTCGCTTGCTTCAGAAAATGGATTGGTATGGAGTTGTACTCGACGAAGGTTAGAACTGAACGTTCCATTGCAGTGCATGCTGTCGTTATAACAAATCCCTTGCTGATCAGACAATAACAGCACACTGGATTCGAAATCCATCCTCTCAGCAATTCCGAGCGGCTACCAGTCTCAGCACGAGCCGCCGATGGTGCTTAACCGGTACTCCCATACAGAACAAGCTCGATGATTTGGCGTCTCTCGCCCATTTTCTTCGAGTCCCGCCGTATCCTGACAAAACATTGTTCCGGAAACATGTGCTTGAACCTCTTGAAAAGGGGAATCAAGGATGTGCTGACCCCTTGCGGTTTTATCTTCGCCAACATTGCCTTCGCCGCACCAACAAGTGTCTCAACCTCCCCAACTTATCCGAGGAAACCCTCTATCTGCAACTCTCGATGGAGGAGCAGGAGGCATATGACAAGATTCTGAGCACCGCAAAACGTGCACTGGATGACATTCTCAGTAGCGCCGACAAGACCAAACAGGTCAAAAAGGAGAAGGTCATCGTGCTCTTCAGAACTCTTACGAGCTTACGTAGGCTGTGCGACCTCGGAACGTTGCCACCTATACAGTCTTCGCCGAGCGGGCCTGGACAGCCGACCGAGGATGCCGACATGCTGTGTGAGCTTTGTTCATCGCAAGATGCGGATGGGTCGCTGTTGTTGAAGGATCACCAATTCTGCCCTGAGTGCTCGCGACCACTTCGCTCCAAAGGATCAGCAATATACACTGGTTATCTCACGCCAGACAGTGTGTCAGGGACTGTTGCCGATCGCGCAATGAGCCCCCTCATCCTGTCTACCTCTATGGACACATTGTGCAATGGCCACTCCACAAAGCTCTTGAAGGTCAGAGACAACGTGCTCAACGCCCTCCAAGCTCAAGCTGGCATCAAGCAGTAAGTACCTTACCTTATCTTGTGGCAGGCAGCACCTCGACTCATATCAGCTAACGCTCTGTCAGTCTGATCTTTTCCGCTTGGACATCATCACTCCGCTATCTCTCCCAGCTTATGCAGCAAGCTGGGACTCCTCACGCGCAAATCGACGGACGAACCAGTAACGCAGAGCGTCTGAGACATATCAAGGCTTTTCAAGAAGACTCTCACGTCCCTGTCCTTCTCATGTCAATCGGCACAGGGGCTGTCGGGTAAGCAACTACTCACCTCACCATTTCACGTGTCTTCTCACCTTTCCTTACCTTTCCTCACCTCTCCTTACCTTTCCTCAACTTTCCTTATCTCCGTCCACCATACAGTACCTATACTTATACGTCCCAAATTCACAAAGCCTCACCCTCACGGCGGCAAGCCAGGTCCACATCATCGAACCGCAGTGGAACCCCTCTGTTGAGGAACAAGCCATCGGCCGAGCGCGACGCATGGGTCAAACGAAGGAGGTCGCAGTGACGAGGTACATTATGAAGGGGACTGTAGAGCAGGTGAGTTCATTGCATTTTTACACAAGGATTAAACACCAGTCTCTTCTCCTTTTCTCCCAAAAGGATAGAAATAGAGAAAGGGAAAAAAAAGAAGACGGAGGAAAAGAAGGAAAACAAGGGCAGAGCAAGATCGAAGAGAGAAGCAACGAAAGAACGCAGAAAGAAGAAGGAACACCTGAAAAGAAAAAAAAGGCAATATGAGCTAACATAACACACCATAGAGCATACTCTCCCTCCAACAAAAGAAGAAGAACATTGCCCGCTTCACCTTTGGTGCGGCCAGCGGTGATGCGGTGAGCGAGAGATTGGATGTAAGTGCCTAATCCTGACCTGATCCCGACCTATCACTTGCCAGAAGCAGAACAAATGGAGAAAACAAACGGTTTGCTGACATGCTATTCTTGCAAATGCATTCAGGACTTCAAGTTTGTTTTGGATGCCAACCTTTCGTGAAGGAAGATGTTTATGTTGTGTGCATGGCGCGGGCGATTGATTGATATTCTTTTGATGTTCATGTGGGAAATGTTGCGGAAGGACGACAAGGTGATCTTGCGGGTACATATATCTACCTACCTCTACATGTAGAGGGGAGGTAGATGTATGTAATCACCACAAACGAAAATCCAAGCGAGAAAGACAGTTGTTGATTCTTGCTTCAGTTATGTGAGATGTTTCCTCTCTCGCCGTGCCGCTTGCCATCTCAGACGCCCCGAATGGTACATGAAAAGGATGGAATATAAGGGAATGATAGAGCCAAGGCGTTAATCGGTGAAGAACGAGTCCCTCTCGGCAATTGATGACGACACTGCCTAGGTAGGTAGGTACCTACACTCCGTCTACAACATCGATCTACTTGTTCTCTTGTCCTTCACGTTGTTGTTTAAGACGCTCTTCAAAGGCCTTGAAGTCATCCTCGGTAACTCCTTGATCCGCTAAAAGCAGAGGAGATAAGGTAAGCAGGTACATTAGGACAACTGAAGTCTCACTCACTGTCAGAGGCAGGAGTGTAAGTACTTACTGTACGGCTCAAACTTGGCAAGCTCGTCCCATCGCTCATTCTCCAGGTGGTCCCAGGCCGTTTTCACGGTGCCCTGGGGAAGGTATATTTCTTTATAGACGCCCTTGTCATCCGTGTATGACATGAAGTTGGCATCTGCAGTCTTGAGGTGTTCGCCTGACCGCGGGAGGCAAACATGGTATTTGACGCCGTTTTCATCCGTGTAGAAGACGTTGTTGGGATCTGTAATTTTGGTGAGGGGGACCAAGGGCGGCTCGGGCTCAGGCTCGGGTTCGACCTTTGCTTTATCTTTTTTGGGATCCATGATGGGGGTTTTTCTAGGAAATCAGTTGGGTAGCTAGGCTGAAAACAGTTGGAAAGGGAGAGGATGGAAATGATCAATTCGTACCAGTGTAGAGGTAGATATCATCAGGCAGGACGGGGAGGTGGTTAGGTTGGGCTTGCTACCTTTACTTATACCTCCTGCTATGGCGGGGTCTGTGGGCATGCCAAGTCCTTCCCGTCTTCCTCGTATTCCTTGTGGCCAGGTCGTGAATCCTTACAGGACCTACCTTACCATTCGTCACATCAGCAGGGCCAGCCACTCGCTTAGGTACCTGCCTACAGCGGCCTAGGTGTAGGTACCTGCCTACATAGTAGTTCTAGAGCGCTAGAGGCAGTCTACATTGTGCCGTGACAATACTTACACCGTACGCCAAGTACACTACCGTACCTTAAGTTGGACCCCACGCCTGCCCGATCTGCAATAGGTGCACGCCTCCATGGACGTTATAGCGAGTAAGCCCACCAGAATGGTCGGATGACAGGCATTGGACGAGGGGTACAGCAGATCCTCTGTTGTTACACAAACTTGATGATCTACAACTGTAACCGAGCCGCCGCACGACCCTCAACGACTTGTGTAACCACTGAAATATCGGTCCTCATAGCACACGGGCATGCACTGAGCAAGCAATGGTACTATCAGAAGACAACAGTGTACTTTTTTTTTCATCAACCACCCAGCTACCTCTACAGGTCCAACACACGTAACAATACAGCACCACCAAGTACCTCCTAACCCATCAGAACAACTCAACAACGCCCAATTTAAAAGTGACCATTCCAACAAACAGGTCAACCGATCATCCATGTATTCCTCCTCTCACGTCATTTCCCAAGCTGGCACTAGGCGCTATTTGTGACTGAAGAAGCAGGGGCGATGGCAGTGGACAAGGTCGTCGCCAAGGTCGTCGGGGTGGTGTCCATGCCATCCAAGTCGGTGGTCGGGCCGCGATAGTTGCTGGCCCATTTGGCCGTGAATTCCTCGTCGGACAGCTCCAGCAGGTCCGCCATGATCTCGTTGCGTTCGTCCTCGGTCCCGGTGACGTCGTAGTCATGTCCGTTGATGGTGGCCGTGTTGATGGGGACCCTCTCGTTGCACTCGGCATGTCGCTCCACGGCCGGGATGCGAGCGTTGGGGTGCTCCTCGGCAAAGCGCATGTGAGGCTGGCACTGCGAGAGCCCTGCCACAAAGGCCGTACGGAAGGGAGAGTTGGGGTAGCAGTTGTTGAGGGCGCCCGTGTCGTCACAGAGCCCGCAGAGGCCTTCGTTGGTCACCTCGGTCAAGACCAAGATCCCGACGGGGCCCGCTGACGTGGCGCGCACATAGGGGAGAGCCGAGGACCCGGGCGGCCTGGGGCAGCATTGGAACGATTCCCAGCGGTTACAACCCAGGCTACGGCCTCTGCAGTAGCGGTCGGGGAACCATCGGATGGTGAATGGTCCGTTTTGGGCCGAAGCAAGCCAGGCGCTGGCAGCGAAGAGAGAGAGGCTCAATTTGAAATGCATATTGAAGATGGAGGAGGGGGTGCTTTGTAGGTAGAGGTAGGTATCTTTGTCTGGAGCGTAGTCTGATAGGCCAAGAACGAAGTGACGGACAGATAAAGATATTTTGATTGACAGTGGCACAGGAAGCCAGCTCTTATAGACCGACAACCATGGACAGCATCTATCTCTATATTGAGCAAGTCCACAAGTCTGCATATCGCAAAGGACGATGATGATCCCATCATACCTGGCCGCGTCAATGAAGGCCATCAGACTCCCTCAACCCCAACATACCCCATCCCGGCTCTGGGCCAACATGACAAACGCACCACCAGACCACGGCCAGAGAGAGACCGCAATCTACCCGATGCCCTACAACGTTACCCCTCTTGCCACTGTGATACCTCTACATCTTTCATGATGATGAAGTTTCGGAGCAATGTATGCTGAAGGATTCCTATTACCAACCTCAACTTAAGCGAGTACAAGGGCCGACCAAGCTATCGTGACACGCAGTATAACCTCAAACGGAGACTGGACTAAGAGGGCGAATGTCGACCAAAGGCGCTTACGGGTAAACGGGTGTTCACAGGTGAGCAGACGTTCCAGTCTCAAGCAAGTAGAGCGACACACAATGACAGACACTCGGGATAGAAAGGAGCGACGGGAGGACTTTGGTACCTACCTAGGTAGATGATCAGATAGTTGGTTAATAGTAGTGAAAACCCGTGGATTATAATCACTGAGACCACGGATACTGTAACGCTAGTACGTGCCATACTTGTTGTAAACCTTTTTTCAGCTTCACCGAACGTCTTCTGATAGCACATTACCTAACCTTCAGCTATCCCACTTGGGCAGATCAGACTACCTACCGTTCGTTCGTCACAAGGTTTCCAATGGAGTTATGACACCTAGCGTACCTTAAGTCCGAGAACCTGTATAAGGATTCCTAGGTACCTAGCTACCTGATGAATTTGGAACTTTGGAAAATTGGAAGCAAGATGGCATGGAAGATTGAAAGGATTGAAAGTAGAGGTAGGTGTTCAGCGTAGTACGGTAGGTAAACTGCCACAGTATCGCACGGTCAGCAATGATCTACCATCTACGGATCTCTATGCACAATGAGCTGTATGACATTGCCCCGTTTTCCGATCATGTATCGTACCTACCAGATGAACCTCCATGGTCTAGACTTCGACGTAGGCTTCATGTTGGTTCGACGTGGTAGTATCTCGTATACATCTTTAGGCAGCAGAGTATGTTCAATTCTTCATCGACCCTTACATATTTACAGTAAGGTAGGGGACTGGACTGGAGGAGGTTGCAGGCATAGGTAGGTATGTCAGAGGAATGAATGCAGAGCTTCAATGTTCCATTTGTCTGACTGCACGTCAGTACGTGTGCAAAGTTCCGCATATCGCACTGCCTACAATGTACCGGAAAGTGGACGTTAATGCAGCAACGTTGAATCGCGTCTAAGCGGAACTGTCAAGCCTTATACTGGGGTAGGTACCTAGAGGTAGGTAGAGAGGTAGTCATTCGATCTCGGCCCCAACTACCTAGCGACGACTCGGATGTAACCGACGGAGATGGTCTGGCCCGAACCATCATGGGGTAAGCCACCGAGTCAGTTGGCGTTAAAAGATTAGCACAAGGTATCATTACAGAAAAGACGCCCCAAGAGAAATGGACATGTTGGACGACTTACACTACCTTACAATACAAGCGAATGTCACTCGAAAGGAGCCATCCGGAACAGCGAGATCCCACCAGCCAACAGATGGAGCGTGTTTTTGCGCGTCGCGGAAAGTAGTCCAGTCCAGTCCTCGTGCATTGAGTCCTGTCGGTGAGTGGTCGAGCTCGGCTACGACACCGAGAAGCCTACGACGACGGCAAATTCGTACTTTGAGGAGTTGGTAATGTTGGGAGACATGGACTGTCGAAAGGGGTGTGAACGATTGGAAAAAGTACAAATAACATCTTGAAGTCCTCGCAATTGACAGAAATCCGATTCAACCATCTCATCACGCCAACTCCAGTCACACCAGACATCCATCTGACATCACCACCACCAACAACAAAAACCCACTCATTTAGCACCAGATCCTTTCTCATCACCAAGATGCTTTTCAAGTCCACCATCCTCTCCGCCTTTGCTCTCTGCATGGCCAGCTCTGCCCTCGGCGCTGCCATCGACTCTCCGGTCCCGGCCGGCATCGAGGTTCGCGGCGCCGTCATCGCCACTGATCCCTGTACGTACCTAGGTATTCCAAGCCAATACCAAATAGATTTTCTTTCTGACTGCTCCTCCTCGGTTCCTGTAGACTACGCTTGCAACTGCCCCAACAACTGCTCGCACAAGGCCGGCTCCAGCTGCAAGTACCACTCCGGCCCTTCGGACAAGTCCACCGTTGTCAGCGGAAGTAAGATATCCCATCCCATCCCCCAAGTGAGGTTGTTGTCCTCTGTAGAATATATGAAGTGGCTGACGTGTTGGTTACCTGATGTAGAGTGCACCAATCGCGGTGGCGGCCTTAGCTGCGTTGCCTAAATCGATGGATCGGTCCCTTCAACACAAGCAACCGGGCGGCCTGAGGTAGAGTTTGGGGGTGGGGTTTGGAGGTCGTCGTTCTTTTTGATACTAGGTACCTGGACACTCTAGGTAGCTTCGACAATTCTTTGAGCTTGTGTCTGAATTGGACATGTGACTGCCGAGTTTGTGATTCCAATGATCGATCCCTGACCAAGTTGGAAACGTTTCTTGATCCTATAAGCCTCGGTGTGTCAACAAGAAGAAGTCAAGGCCCATTCACCTCGGTAGTGTAGGTGCCTACCAACCTCTAGGTATACACGCAGACCAAGGCGCTAGATGGCCGCCCTCCCATGAGCCCTCCACCATTCGTCTTCTCCCTTCCCATCAACTCATCTCAAGCCCATAACCCCCTCCTTCCCTCCCATCATATCTCCGGATCCCGGGAGAATGATCCTCCCACCCACTACTCATCTCCACCGGCTCAATCTTCACCGGCATCTCCACCACCTTTTCGACTGACAACACCTCATGCGACCCGCCGCGTTGTTGTAGTCCCTGCTGTTCATGTGCGTAACCGCCTCTTTCAAATCCACTTTCCAACTCCCTCGGTCGTTGTCCCCAACCACCACCTTGGCCGCTGTCTGGACTATCGCTTACATGTAGGTTTGTGGCCATGCTGGGGGTGTCGTCGTCTTCCAGAGGAGAAGAAGAAGAAGAAGATCGACCGCTACCGTCGTCGCCATTGTTACCCCTGTTCAGGAGTTCGGAGGCATTATGAGCAGCTTGTTTCCGTCGTCGGTCTCGGACTCGATAGGCCCAGACGAGGTAAGCGGCGAAGACAAAGGCGCAGATGATGGCCAGACCACCAATGACGCCGCCTACTATGGCGCCAATGTTGGCTGAATTGTTGGTGCCTCCACCGTTGCTGTCCGTCTCCGACGGGGTGGGGGGTGATGATGGACTGGCTGACGAGGAGGAGGACGAAGTGGTAGTAGCGGCAGGATGTGGAACGGCATCGGCCTGCGAAGCCGTGTAATGACTTTTGCCGGTGGTCCAGCCGCAATCAATCCTCTGGAAGGGACCGAGCCCGTTGTCGAGCGTGAGATAGGCGTTTACGCAGATGGAGGCGCGGAAGGTGTTCCCGGAGGAGTCTTGACTTGAACTGTTCGAACGGCACGGCAGTTAGCATTCCAGTTATGTTCTTTACAATCCCTCATCCAGATATTTCTCTTGTCTTCTTCCTGCCTGCTCGCGCTAGTACAATTCTCGCATATCATCCCCAGTTCAAAGGGACCAAACAAGGGAGACCTACCACAGCGCGGTGCTCAAATCCTTCCTATCCAGAAACCCACACCCGTCTTTGCATTTGTCTTGATCGAAACAAGCTCCCGGCATCCAACAATTGCCCACGACTTGCTTGTTTGACAGGCAGAACCCCCATAGTCCGCGGTTGAAGTCAACTTGAATCTGCATACGGGTACCGGCCGTCCGTATACTTGTGATTTCCTGGTTATGGATCTGCGAGTAGCGAGATGCGATGGACTTTGTTATCGTTGCTGGTGGAGTGATGAGGGAGTCTGGTTCTATGAGGGTCGGTGATGTCCTTTTTTGATTGAGGAGTGTCGTCGGTGTTGGCGCAGGCGCTCGCAATAGAGACATCTTGCTTTGATCGCTGAATTGAAGTTGTACTGATTTTCGCGGTGGGGAGAGCGACACACCAAAGATGAACTCCACCACGACATTCCAACCTTTTGGTGCTTCAATCAATCCAAGATAGACGACAGGAAGATGCGATGGAAGGAGGCAAGTGCGAGAAACCGGGTAGAGCAACACTCGAGGCTTCGTTCCGTGCCGCTTCCGAAAGTATTGACAGCGATAGGTCACCTCCCGAGGAGCGACACAACTTCCGCTTTGGCGGCTGATCAGCGTAACTCAACTGCCAATAACAAGCCCCCGCGTAGGACAACGGTTACACATGCTAGGGCTGAGAGGTCTCGGCATTGTGGCGTTCCCTGTCGAAGGGACTGAATCGAGTCGAAGACTGGACGGAAGGCCGCGCTGGTGATGCGCTCGAGCGGCACGGAATTGCCATGGTTGGGGCACTAAGGAAGATAGGAAAATCAAGGTGGAAGGCTGAGGGCGACACTGTTGTACAAAGACTGTGCCATGTTTGCTGATGATGATATTTCCGTCGTCAGTGGGAACCCAGGACAGGCAGTCAGAAGGTATATCAATGACGCCCAAGCCGAGTGAGGATTGCTGACATCTGTGTGTAAAGGTCAAAAAACTGTAATCGGTTGATGAAGAAGAGAAACTCCAACTGTGACCGAGAAAAACCAAGCCGGATACAATATCCCGAAGACTCGGGTCCTCGTGCCAATGCGACCCGAAACGCGGGGAACGCCGCCAGGAACCGATGTCCAGAACCGTGACCCCCACCAAGCAGTCCACCAAGACGTAAGGCCGACAAGGAAGACGATGCCCGGTAGCATCGTGGGGAGAAAAGATGATGATGATCTTCCCTTTAGGCACCCGAGGCACGTTTCCCCCGCATCTCGACCACGCTGCCCAGACGCGGGGTGCAGAAGCCATCCATGTTAGCTTGCCCCCATCTTCGACACGAGAGAAACGACACCGTCGAAGCCGGAAGACGCTTTCCTTGAGAATATACCTACTGCGAGTACAAAACCTACCTTGATTCCATCATCAATACACTCCAAGTCTCCTGCGAATTCAATTATCCCTCTTCAGGCGGACCACCACAGCCACAACCATGTCCGCCCGCAAATCCATCCTCATCACCGGCGCCGGCGGTCTCGTCGGCCCCCTCCTCGCCACCCGCCTTCTCCGCGACCCCGACTACTCCCAACACACCATCTACCTAACCGACCTCGTGCCCCCCATCGTCCCTTCCGCCTCCTCCTCCATCTCCCCCGACCGTCTTCAAAACGTCGTCCCCATCCAAGGCGACATCACCTCCCCTTCCTTCGTCTCCTCTCTCATTTCCTCCACCCTCACAGACGGCTCTAGACTAGAAGCGGTCTTCATTTTCCACGGCATCATGTCCGCCGGCTCCGAAGCCAACTTTGACCTATCCCTCAAAGTCAATGTCGACTCCGTCCGCTTACTGCTCGACGAAGTCCGCACCCAAGCCCCCGGCACGCGCGTGATCTACAGCAGTTCGCAAGCAGTCTACGGTCAACCCTTACCCGCAATCGTAACAGACGACGTCACACCCACCCCGCAAAGCACATACGGCGCACACAAGCTGATGATGGAGACGTATATCAACGACTTGCACCGCAAGGGGTACATCGAGGGTTTCAACGTGCGCTTCCCTACTATTTCTGTGCGACCTGGTAAGCCGACGGCGGCTGCTTCGAGTTTCTTGTCGGGCATCATCAGGGAACCGTTGGCGGGCAAGGAGTGCGTGGTGCCTATTGAGGATCGTAGCTTCAGGTCGTACTTGAGTTCTCCGTCGACGATTGCGGAGAATTTGGTGCGCGTTTTGGAGATGGATAGCGACAAATTGCCGGAGCATAGGAGGAGTGTCAATTTCCCGGGCATTAGTGTGAGTGTGCAGGAACTGTTGGATGCGCTGGAGAAGTATGGAGGGAAGGACAAGGTGGGGCTGGTGAAGGAAAAGAGGGATGAGGGGCTGGAGAAGGTGTTGAGGAGTTGGCCGACGGATTTCGATACGAGTAGGGCGGTGGGCGAGTTGGGATTGGTGGTTGATAAGGGGGTGGATGGGTTGGTTTGGGAGTATGTGGAGAGTTTAAAGCGGATGGAGTGAAAGGGAGACTGTGGTGTTTAGATGACGCTTAGGTTGTGTGCAGAAATGGGAGGTCAAATATCTGCCGTCATGTGTGACTTGTATGCGTGATACCGCGTCGGTGTACCAGATAAATCAGAATATATCGGGATTATATCAATCTTTATGCGCGAATCGCGGTCAATGGCCGATTTGCTCAAACACCCGTTGGAGCCTCAATGCTGTGTTCCTTGGTGTCTTGGTCCTTGGCCATGACATTCCAACCACACAAGTACCGATTTCAAGAGCCAGAGGTTGCCGTCCATGAAGGCTATATCGGTCTCACCCCATGGGGGATTGTCTGCCGAGATCCGAGCGACTTTCTTGCTGATCTAGTCCGTGGAAGTTTGCGATTGCCGTCTATAATAGGCGAACCAGGATTTGTTGTGACGGATGCGACAAACAGCCGCCATATGAGCTCATTCATAAGCGCAACCCTGGCGGTTAGTTGTGTCTCTCAGGCAACCGACTCCATGGAGAAGACACTCGGATTGGGAGTAAGCTGAACATGACTGGGAGTACGGAAGACACAAAGAAGATAAAGCGCAAGCGGCTCCCTGATCACCTCATCTGAATGAGGTTTGATGCGATCGTCAACTCCTCAGCTTTGCGTGCACTTTGTTAGTAGCACCAGAAACCATGGCAATTGGCCTCCCTGATAAACGTCAGCTGAAGGACCGGCCCGAGGCGCGGGACAAAGTCATCAGCCCTGAACCCTCCAGCGACCCTGAAACTCAGCATGTTCTGAACGGCAAGACTCGTAAGGCTTCAAACTCACCGGGAAGTCCGCCATCCTCCAAAACCCCGTCTTCTCTCATCACGACCATCCACACTCTCTTCACCATCTTGCCCTTTCCCCCTCTCAGCAGTCTCACTTGGACCTTTCTCGAACACATCTGCCGCCTTCTCAATCCCAGCCGGTAATAACGAGAGCGGAATTTGAGGAGTTGCTGGGCCATTGCCAGGCCGTGACGGATGCGCCGGCTTCTGTGTTTGCTGCAGAGTTGATGGCTGCCTACCCCGAAGCCAAGGTGGTGTTGAACATGCGGAGGGATGAAGATAAGTGGCAGGAGTCATTGGTAAAGACGATCATCAAGGCGACTAGATGTGTTGGTGGTTACGGGGAGTTGGGCAGAGTGGTGAGAGGGGGTGGAGGAATGTGGGTTTGGCGAGGTGAGTGTGCCCCACCTAGCCTATACCTGGTCTTCCACTTGGGGTGCTACTCAACAATGTTAACTCGAAACAGAGCATTGCAACATGATCCGAGGACTGGTGCCGCCAGACAGACTGCTGGAGTGGTATATCGAAGACGGCTGGGAACCGCTGTGCAAGTTTCTTGGCAAGGAAACACCGGACATGACCTTTCCTCATGCCAATGCGGCAGCTGGTGGATAGAAAGCGAGAGAAGAGCAATGTAATAAGCGGTGGGTAGGAAGGGCCTTTGTCAACTTGTTCCTCATTCTCGTGGGCATCCTCTCCTTGGGTTTGTTTGCCTGGTGGTGGTGATGGTAGGAATGGGCGAGGGTTAGGGCTCAATACTGTCGACTTGTCTTTATCCTGTCGATGACATGTGACAGGCAGCTGACCGGTTCGCGGATGTCGGGTTATTTATTTGTGGTGAATATGAAAATCCGAAGAATTGTTTCCTCGAAGCGCGCGCGTCGAAACAGGTGACATTGTCCAGGACCAAAGGAGACCTGAAACGAATCAGAAGGAAATTGACGGAGTTCTGCGCGAAGGAGGAACGAAGAAACAGAAAGAGGAAAGACAAGAAAAAAGCTCTGACCAACAAGCTCGGTTGGGCGTTTGACGGGTGTTTCACTGAGTAACCACAGGGTGGGCCTTGGCCTTCTTCAGGGCTTCTTTTAGCGGGTCGGGAAGGGCAGCCGCCGCCTCCACCGACTTGGCCTCCGCTATTTTCCTCATTCAGCACTCCACTGCAACATCTCCTTCCGTCCTCCCTCCGCGACAATGCAACCTCATCAACCTTTGTCCCTGAATAGCGTCGCATCGAGTGCCGAACGGGCCGCCATTGCGATCATGTCTTCGTTGCCCGTAGCTTGAACTTGACCAGGGAGCGTAACAAGCATTGCGCCTTCAATCTCGGCACCACCAGTCATGGCCTGCTCTCCCAACCAGCACTTCCTCGGCTCGTCCAGCCCAAGGAACCGGGAATGGCAACCCCGGAAGACGGGAGCAAATTGAGCCTCCTTCAATGACCGCAAAAGGGGCCAGGCAATACCACCATATAATGGAAGTCAACTGGTATAAGATCGATTGCCTTCCCGCCATGTCTCCCTGGAGTGTCTTGTCTTCCACCACCACCAACACCATCAAAGCCATCCTCACCACCACCCCCATCACCACCACCACCATGAAGTTCACGCTTCTCGCTGGCCTTGTGGCCCAAGCGCTGTCCGTCTCTGCCGGCTCCATTCTCTGGGATGGCCGATTCAACGACCTCACCTCCGCCACCGACCTCAACAAATGGTCTTGGAGCAGCCAGGTCGGCCCCTACCAGTACTACATCCACGGCCCGTCCGAGGTCACTTCCTACGTCAACCTCTCGCCCAGCTTCAAGAACCCGGCCGACGCGGGCTCCAGCCAGGGTGCCAAGATCACCCTCGACAAGACGGCCTTCTGGAACGGCCAGACTATGCGCCGTACCGAGCTGATCCCCCAAACCACGGCCGCCATCAACAAGGGCAAGGTCTTCTACCACTTCTCGCTCATGCGCAAGGACACCAACGCCCCCGCCCTCACCCGCGAGCACCAGATCGCTTTCTTCGAGAGCCACTTCACCGAGCTCAAGTCCGGCTGGCAGTCGGGCGCCGCTGGCACCTCGGACCCCCTGCTGAGGTGGTGCATCGGTGGCCAGACCAAGTGGAGCGTCAACTGGGACGCCGATGTGTGGCACAACGTTGCCTACGAGATCGACTTTGATGCCAACACTGTCGGTTTCTGGCACTCTACTGGCAGCGATGCCCTTACCCAGGTTATTGCTCCCCAGGCTGCCGGCACCAGCAGCAACGGTGCCGACTGGCACGTCGGTGTTCTCGAGCTTCCCCGTGATGGTTATGCGGATGCCACTGAGGACTTCTACTTTTCGGGTGTTTACATTGAGAGCGGTAGCATCACCACTTCCGTTGCTGGTCCTGGTACGTTAACTCCCTTCCTCCTCTCCTACTAGGATCTTTCTAGCAGTACCTCTAATACTAACTCTTCCATTCCAGGCTCCCACTCTTCCAACCCCGGTACCCCCGCCGCCCCCAGCAGCAGCAGCGTCGCCCCCGTCAAGCCTTCCACCTTTGCTACTTCGACCACGCGTGCTGCCGTGAGCACCAGCGTCGCCCCTGTCAAGCCTTCGACCTCCTCGACTTCCTCTTCTAGCACCATCGCTGCCGTGACCAGCAGCGCTGCCCCCATCAAGTCTTCCGCCTCCTCTGTTGCTTCTTCTTCTTCTTCTTCTTCTTCTACCACCAGCGCTGCCGCCGTGGTCAGCACCAGCGCCGCTCCTGCTGTCACCACCTCCAAGACGAGAACCAAGTCCTGCACTCGTAAATCCACCAAAACCACCACCCAAGCCGCTCCTGCTGCCACCACCTCGGCTAGCTCCTGCACCGCGGCTCGGTACGCCCAGTGCGGTGGTAAGAACTTCTCGGGCTGCACGAGCTGCGCTTCTCCGTACAAGTGCAACGTTGTCAATGACTGGTACTCTCAGTGCATCTAAGCCGTGGCACTTGCAGCAGGAGAGGAGATAATGGTGCAGTGGTTAGTTGACGGTTGATGAGGTGGATGTGGATTCATGTACATATATATATTTACTGTTCGTTTCTTGTTCATACTTTTACTTGACGTAAATACACTTGTTTGCTCGACATGTTTCCCTGTCGCTATTTGTTGTCGCTTGCACCTTGAAGTCGTTTGGTAACTCTTGTGTCATCTTTGTCAAATTTTGGAGGTCTACACGTCTAACAGTTCGTTCCGGGATCTGTGATGATGTTCACAAGCTGACGGAGAAAGAACAAACCAGGGCGGATTTCAGTTAGTACGTCAAGGTCAACATCCACATCAACGCAGTCACGGGGGTCCTCACAAGAACTGAGGTCGGGCACAAGTGGCTTCATTGACTTTGTCCCTATGTAGGTACCTCTAGGTGGAAGTTACACCCGCGAACCGCTCATGTGGATGCTTGTATCCCTGAAGGCGCACTTTCCTTCTGCGTAGCACTACTAGAGCAGGCACTATGAAAAGCTTCTGGAGGTCCACTCCCATTGTCTGTCACGAGCTGGTGTGTGAGGAAAGAGCACGATGCCGGCGCCAGAACCCAAGCCCGTCTGGCGGTCATTTAAGCTGCCTGGATTCCTATCCTCTCCGTTCGTCCTGGATTGCCCACATTACTTTTTTTTTGCACAACATCATCTTTGCTCTGCAACCACATCACTACCGCATTACTTTGGCATTCATCGAACTTTTTTTGGGTTTTGCAATTCACTTGCGCTTTCTTGGTGACAACTTTCCATCCTTGGAATATCGCTGCGTCAACAACACCAAGGGTTCTTCGAGAGGTGAGCTTGGCTCTTCTTACATCCACTCCATCACCATCACGGCAGCTAACAATGTTTTCCCCAGTTTCCGAGTCTTGCTTGATAACCGCCACGATGCGTTACACAAGTCTCATTCTCACTTCCATCCTCGCCGCTTCCCACGTCTGTCACGGCAAACCTCTCCCCACGCCCGATGATCGTCCTTACCACAAGGGCTTTCCTCCTTACTCTGAGGGCTATCCCACCGGGGCTGGGTCTGTCGCAACAACTCCTGACGAGATCACAACCCTCTCCGAGGAAACCATCTATCCAGTCTACCCTATCAACACAGAGGATCTCCTCTCGATGTCTACGGTCACCATTGCAACCGTAATTGTTGAGTCAATGTCTTTTCCTACCGCTGCTTTTGAGGTCGAAACTGCAGAAGTCCCTGCCCCTACCACTTTCGAGGAGCAGGCAGCTCCGTCAGATGACGAAGATTCTTCTGATGACGAGGCTTCCTCTGACGATGAAGCTTCCCCCATTCAAGACGCTCCCTCCGATCCGGATGCTTCCTCAGACAAGGAGGATGGGTCCCCAGATGAAGCTCCTCCCGCCGACTCATCCCCAGAGCCCCAGGATCAGGACCGTCCCTGTGGCAGATTTGATCCCTGGTCCATTCACTCCCTTTCTCGGAACTGCGATGACGCTGACACGGTCTGCGACTGGTCCTTCATCATCGATACTCATTGCCCTTCGCTTGCTCCTACTCCTTGCTCGTTCTCCATCAAGTCCCTCGGCTCCGATGTACCTGCCTCGCGCTCTCCAAAGCATCAGCAGAGCGAAGATGACTTGTGCGGGCCGTATGAGGTGCATTCGAGCTGGAGCGGCCAGTTTGGTCCTGGAGAGGGGTTCACGACGTTGAGTGTCATTGATGACGGAAACAAGTTGGTGGCGTATCCGGCTTATAGGGATGATTTGTTTGGTAAGGAGAATGCGGAGGTTCCGGATGTGGAGTGTGCTGTGTATGCTTTGGGTTGAAGATGTCATGGGTAGAAGGGGGTGTTCGATTGGGAAGAAGTATCATTACTGCACTGTTCATTGTTGGGGTTTATTCAAGTATTGGATTATGGGATTGGGGCTAACAGAGACCTTGGTTTGGAGTACGTCGTAGACGGACGGGAGACGACTAAATGGAATCACGTTGTTCCTTCGATGCTTTTTCCTTCCCTTCTTGCTCCCCCACTAACTTTGCTCCTCTAACATACATATGACGGTCGAGTGCTCGAACACCATCAATTATTATTCGGTATTGACACGTTCTCAACATTGTGCCACGGCCCATCCCCAAAACTTTCGGCCTCGAAACGCTTTATCGGTGTGACTCCCTTGGCGTGAGAGTTCTTCGTCTTGTCATTCCTGTCCAGTCCATGGTAGTGGCATCCCGCCGCTGTCATGCTGCCTAAGTAGATAGTTCCGCCTCCTTGCTAGCCAACAACTAGTCTTTTCTTCTCTCGATTCGCTTCATTGGAGGTGCCCAACGAACTGAACCTCCAGAAAAAGTCTTGTCGTCCGATAAAGACCCTTGGCGGATCTGATTCAAGACTGAACAGCATCGAGGTCGCCATCCACCTTTGCTGACCACAGGCACAGGCTTAGGGCAGAGACAATGGCTTGATCGAGAGTATCGTAGTGCTCGATTCTGGTAAGTTTATGGTGTTGATGTGGGATTCAATCTTGTAGTAACTCCACTGATGACTATGCCAAATACTTCGTTCGCTCAAACGCTACCTTGCCCAAATGACACTCAAGCACCAAGTCTTTTTCTCCCCATCCAACAACCTAAGTTTCCCCCAGGAAGTCATTCGTCACATTACTCAACCCCCCACCCTTATGGGTTCACATCGCTGATCATGAACAACAAAACAAAAGCCGAATCAAACACCAGTCCTTCTTTCCCTTTTTCTCCCATTACTCAACAGCAGTGCTCCCACAGGCAGCACCATAAGGTGGCGGCGGGGATCTTGCCCTAGCAGAGGTAGCCGTTTCTTTGGGTGGTGTTGGTTGTGTAATTGGGAGGTGACTGGCCCGTTGTTCTCCTGTCCAATGCTTGGTCGCACGTTCACCGAAGTACCCTTTCAGGATGCTCCAGACGACATCAAGAGGCCACACCAATACGAAGAGAGGTCCGACTACACACACAACAGTGATTCCGGTGCGTCGTAAGGTGGCAGAGGCTTTGTGGAAGTCTGTGAATTCTCCGTTGAAGGTGGTCCAAATGTCCTCAGATCTGAACCAAAACCAGACCAGCCCGATGATGCCATAGAGCACGCGGATTATAATCCAGATGTATGCCTGTATCCATAGAAGATGGTCGTTTCGGTTTGGTGGGGGGGATGCAGGCGGCTCCATTGCATTCATGTTGGCGTCCAAATGCTGAAGGTCTTGGGAGATCATGTCAGAGAGGGGTTGGAGAGGCGGGGAAGTGGAGAGCAGAATGGTGAGCGAGAGACATACCTGAGCGAAAGCGAGTGTGTTGGGTGAGTGGCAGCTGAGCGAGTGTTTTGTAGCTGGGAGTAGTAGCTGTGTGCGAGCGAGTGTATTGTGGATGGCAGTGGTGGAAATGTACTGAATCGTTGTGTGTAATAGTTTGGTTGATGGGAGAAGAATGAAAGAGAGCGATACAGTGGTTTAAATAGGTACCTACCTAGGTAGGTATGCTTTCGTCCTTGAGACCACGTCGTCCGGGCCTTCCTGCACGAGCACAGTTCACTTCTGCAAGCATAGAGGTACCGCAATGACCCTTAGAATCCTTGGAAGACAGGCATGGTCTGGAAGCATACTGCAACATTCATGCACACCAGAGATTGTAGGTACCAATGGAAGACGGTGACTCCCGATATTTCCGCCCACCCTCCAACGCTGTTGAAAAAAAACGGTTGGAAGGCAGACGGGAGCTCGGAAGGAATCGAAATTGCAGTGCTCCTGGCTCTTATCAGGCCGCGCATAAAAAGCAAATATTCGTACAGTATACCTACAGATTATGCCTGCTTCTGGAATCCCAATGCCCCGCGTCTTTGCGGTAAGTCGGAGGTTCGGAGGTCCGAGGTCACGGTTGCCGAGTCTGATGCCCACCGCTGGCCGGCCATGTAAAAAACGTTGGGTGCTTTGAGGTTCCTTGTTGGGGATTAGCAATTGCAATTAGGGTTGGCAGTTGGTTATTGCCTTGCTAGTGCTGGACTTTGAGATGGAAGGTGGCAATGCAGTGCTGTCCTGTCTGTAAGGTACAATGAAGGAAAGTTCACAACTTCCGTAGTACCTTCCAATCCCATACTGCCTAGTATCCCGCGGTGTGGACGAGCCATTCGGCGCCCGGCCTAGGAAGGAGCCGTTCAACGACATTGACTCCTGCGTCTGGCGAAGACCTTCGTTGCGGGCGGGGCGGGCGAGAGCTGAGCTGGTCTCTGTCCGGGTCATGGTAATCCGGTAGTGTCCGGATGAGTCCCTGGCCGGTGGCTGAGAACAACCTAAAATTTGGCTCTCAACTGACGTGGGATGTGGTTCCTCTGTACCTACCTAGGTTCTGTTGGATGAATTTGAGCGATCATTGCCATTTGCTTGTGTTCACTTGAATATTCTGGGCTAGATAAAGTGCCCTGGAAATAGCGTTGGTGTTTATTCCGTCCTGCTTCAAGATATGCATGTTCCTCAAGACTTGGTCATGTTTTGTCCGCTCTGTACGTAGTAGACGTGAATAAGGGACACAGGCGATAAGCCTCAAGATTACTCCACCCTTGTCTACACCTTTTCTTCGAGCTTCCGTTGTTGCTTTGGCCATTCGTGGTTCGTCTGTCGACGGCGTGATATTCTTTTGCGGGTGACTATCCAGTGTTTGTGTTTTGTGGAGTGTGCAGGGGCAGGTTATGGAATGCCTAGATTGTAAGTGATAGTGCTGTTAACATTTGGGGCCCGTTCGGTAATACACTGCTGGCACTCAGCAGTCCGCACTGCTACTAATTTATTCGTTACTAAGACGATTTTCCGAGATCGCTAAACTGATTTTAGTAGTATTTGTATAGGGATTCTGTTTCAACTGTTCGGACTGCTGATTTTCTTTGTACTTCGCCAAGACTCGCTAAATCTAGGCTACAAATTTCTATATCGAGTATAGTATCGTAAAATTCTACCGCTTTTTTGGTATTATACTACTAAAATCTATATTATTCGATTCCAGGCAGTTTGAATTGCTATAACTAAATTTATTAATCCTTTGCGTTGTAACAAATTCCTCTCTGCCCAATTTATACGGCGGCTATTTGTTAGGAGGCTAAGAGTTAGGGCACCGGAGCACCCAAACGGCTACTATTCCTCTCCGCCGGCCGAAGCGACTAGGGTAATAACAAAAACGCCTACGCTGGGGCGGACTCGTAGGAAGGATAATCCGGTACTACGTCGGGGCGTTAAATTAATTTAGGATTTTATAATATTTATTAACGGATAAATAGAGTTTGTACAATTATAAAAAAAAGTTAACGAAACGTAATTCTTTATAATTAATAACTATTAATATATCTTTAGATTAACCTTTAACTCGCTGTCCTCTACGTATAGTTATAATTATAATTACCTTAACCTACCTTCCGCCTACAATCCTAATAAATTAATAACTCTTCCTCCGGGAATTAAACCGATACTATTAAAATATATATACGTAGTAATCGGTCTATTTCCTATACCGCCGAAGCCACCCCTCGCCCCTTTCGTACTATAATTCCTTTAACTACTATAATCAAAGCCGTATAACTACCTCCGCCTTTATTATAATAACGCTAACCTACTATAGAATCTATTAAAAATAATAATAACGAAAATTATCTTTTTATACCTCTTTAAACTCCCCGTTTATACCCCTATATATCTAAGGCCGATAAATTTATATATAAGCAATAACTCTTCGAATCCTAATTCGTTATAATCAAATTACTATTAAATTACCTCCTTTCGTATATATCCCAATAAAAATAGCTTACTTTCGTTAAACTTACCAAATAAAATTCGGTAGGAAATTATCCTCCTATCCCTATTGGATTTTAATATTAAAATTACTTCTTCTATAATTAGATTTATATCTCTACTATACTACCTACTGCTATTCCCTCGTCGGTAATTATTACTATTACTACCTTTTTACCGGCGGCGGTCCTATTAATTCGTACTAAATATTACTTTAAATATAATATTATTAAATTTATAAGCGAAAGCTTCTCCTAATTCCGAAATTACCTTTATAATATTAATATTTACCTTCAAAAATACCCTTATACTTCCCTTTCGTTCGCTATTAATTATATTAAAAGTAATTTAAAAAACGTATAAATTAAATAAATATTAACCTTTTGTAATAAGCCTAAATACGACGCTGTCTGCGATGTATTTATATAGAACAACCTACGTATCTTTCTAAAAATTAAATATAATAGTAATACTTAAACTATCGAATAGTTTACGTTTAATAAATTTGAATACATATATTAAAGCGCTGCTAAATCCATTCGAAATTTCTATAACCGTTACTATATTAAAAAACTCAACCTTTTTTATAGTTAACTAAAATATATTCGGGTCGTTACGTAGGCTAATCGGCTATACCCCTTTTTCAAATAAAGTATCTTTTTAATAACTGGTATCAATATTATAAATAAGGTAATAACGTATATAGAATAGTTAGAAGGCCTAGAAAATATTAAACTATCCGTATCGCATTGTTAAAACTAAATATTTTTAAAATATATTCTATTATCTTCTTTATTTCAACCCCCTTCTATATTTCTATTAAATACTCTTCCTCCCTTTATTTATAGTATTAATCCCCTTAATTTTCCCTACTGCTCTCTCCTAATTTTTTAAATAAACCCTAATTTTATTTACTTATATTACTATTAGAAAAGTTATACCTATAACTATTATACTTAACTGAAGCCGCTAAATACCTATTATAAATATAATGTAATAGGCTATTTCGCAACGGTATATCCGAACCGGGTATATTTTAATTATAATAAAATTAAATATTAAGTGCGGAATTGCTTTACCCTAGCGGATACCCTCTTCCGTAGTACGAATACAATACCTATAGCGGTGAGGGTAATGACTATACCTATTTAGAATAAAAGAAGTAAATTATAGCTATACCTAGAAATAAAATTATTAATAAAGATTTATAGAAATTAGTAGAATATATAAAGGTTAATAAATTTGGACGTAGAATTAAACCTAATTAATAAATATTTATTCCCTTCGAATGCGAAAATTAATCCTATCCCTTATTATTTTATCGATTTCTCCCTTCAACCTATTCCTATATATAATACGATTACTTATTTTATTAAAATATATAATTCTTGTAGTACTAAACGGACGAAGTAAATTATATTTACTGTAATTAAATCCTTAGCCGTAAAAATTATCTTCGGTTACCCCTAATTCTATAAATAAAACCCTAATATTAATTAGTAACGTTAAACGTTCCGATTCCGTATTGAGATTAGTAATTTAAAATTAAGTATAGCGCTAACGAAGGAAATATACAATGCTGTAATTATTTTAATAGGGCCGTAATAGGATTCTATCCTACTATTAAATTCTAGGGAGATAGTTAAAATAAAAGAGGATTTCCGCCTTCCTATATATACGAATACCCCCTTCGAAATTCCCCCTTTTCTAATAACGGACTTAGTAACCCTACTTACTACGCTAAAATTAATTAAAATACCCCTAACCCTTACCCCTTTAATAAAAATCTTTTAAATAATATTTAATAATACTTATTTTACTCTTATATACCCTACGGACGTAATATTATTATAACCTTTAGAATTATTAAAGGATTTAAATAATATATTTACGATTCCTAAGCTAATAATCCCGCCGGAATATAAAGAATTCTAATTAATATTCGAAATTTTAATTACGCCCCTACTCTAATATAATTAATTTAAAATATTATATTAATTTAGTAAAAGGAGAATCGGCGCTATAGGGCTCAATTTATATATTAAACGTTAAGGAACTAAAAGTATTACGTAAATAGCTATCGGAAATACTCTAGAAAAGGTAGATTCGCCCCTCTATTAGCCTAGCAAATGCCCCTATTATCTTTATATTAAAGAAAAACGGAAAATTAAAGCTTTATATTAATTTTGAAATATTTAATAAAATTACGAAGAAGAATCGGATAGTATTACCCCTAATTTAGGAGATTTTAAATCGGTTATTATCGGTTAAAATCTTTATTCAATTAAATTTAAAGGACGTATATTATAAAATCCGAATTCGGGAGGGGGATAAAGAGAAAATAACGTTTCGTATAAAGTACGGATACTACGAATTCTTAATTATACCGATAAGGTTAGTAAATATACTAGTAACATTTCAAATATATATTAATAATATATTAATAGGATTAATAAATACGATATATATCGCTTACTTTAACAATATTTTAATTTACAATAAAAATAAAAAAACTATACCAATTATATTAAAGAAGTCTTTTAATATTTATAAAATCGGAACCTCTATATAAATTTAAATAAATACGAATTTCGTACGAAGAATATATCGTTCCTAAAGTATATTATTTCCCTAGAAGGTATAGCGATAAATTTTAAAAAGGTCGTAATAATCGTAGACTAAAAAGTTCTAGCAAACGTTTATAATATTTAAATCTTTGTAAAGTTTATAAAATTCTACCGGCGCTTTATAATACTATACTCCAAAATAATGGTACTTCTTACAGAATTATTAGAAGGGGATAAACGGAGGGTATTCGAACTTACTAAGGAAGTAGAAAATGTATTTACAAAATTAAAGAAATTATTCTAAGAGGTGCTTATACTATACTATTTCGATTTAATATTACACATCCGAATAGAAACGGACGTATTAAATTTCGCAATTAAAATAATTCTTATATAATTATACAATAATAAATAGCATCCGGTAGCGTTTTTCTCGAAAAAGAAATTGCTAAAAGAAATTAGATATAGGGTCGGGAATAAGGAATTATTAATAATTGTAGGAATGATAAACTTATAAAGGTAATACCTATTATATATAAATAATTGTTTTTAATAATTATAAACTATTTTAATTTATAATATTTTTAAAAGAAGGAATAGGTTAGCGTAAAATAGAATCGGTAAGCGCTAAAATTAGTAACGTATAACTTTAGGATAAAATATTATTCTAAGAAATTAAATCCGGTAAATAAATTATTAAGGAAATTATAATTACGAAGAGAGAAAATAGAAGAAGGGGGTAAATATCTATTAATTAAAATTATTAAAAGGGATAAAGAAAAGGGTAGGGTAATAAAGGAGGTTCGGGTATTGGAATTAAAGGTAAAACGGATAATATTAATAAAAAAGGAATAATAGAGGGTAGTAGTAAAAAAAAAGGAATAAGGGTAGGATAGTAATAAAGAGGGAAAAGATTAGGCGTTAGAGGACGAAGGAATTAAAGTAGAGGAAAGGAAGCGAGAGGTAAAAAGGGAAAATAAATTAGGTAAAGAAGAGAAAAAACGGAAAAAAGGTAAGGAAGATATTAAGGAAAGCGAAGCGGCGAAGAAAAGGGTAAAGCTTATAAGCGAGGCCGCTATTATATTAGAAAAAAAGGAGGGAGGTATTATTATTGAGACGCCCATGCCTTAGAGCTCTAGCGTTGTCGTAGGCCGAAAGGTGACATGGAAGATCCGCACCAAACGTCGTGGTCTATGGGCCTACCAACGCAAGCGAGGAAGGCGCGGCGTATCTATTTATAATAGGCCAGAATGCAGAAAATTACCCGTCTTGGCAGGCCCAAATGGGAAAACTTGGCGCCAAGCAAGACACGGTTTGAATAGCAGCTCGAAAAAGCCACTTTTTCCTTTGCAATAGGGATTTCTCCGCGACCGTCGCGTGCGTTCAAATGCACATTATACCAAAATGACAAAAAAAGAAAGGCGGTCATTTTACTACCGGTTGCATTGTGGTGCACGCCCTGGTTGTTGAGAAAATTGCAAAAGAAGTTGAAAATAAGGATTTTGGTAGTAAATGCACCCGGGCATTGCAAATGACCAAGTCCTAGAAATGACTAAGTCCCAGACCGCACCCTTAACCCTGAAGGCCTTGGAGGGGGGGTTAGGGTTAGGGTTGAAGATAAAAATTCTGGAAAAGAAAAAGAACGAAAAATTTCAAGAACTTTTCTAATTCTTTGTTTTACTCTTATTTGTATTGTATTTTTCTTTATTTTTCTTTTATTTCTTTTTTTAAATATCTTTTTTTCTTTTCCTTTCTTGAAATATTTTACATGGGCGTCTCTCTGTCTCCCCTAGACTTTGGCTCCGCCCAGGGGAACTGTATTTTAAGGAATTTAAATAGGTATATAGTAATAATAAAAATATAAAAAGACGAAAAATAATTATTATTATTAGGATAATAATTATTAAAGACGTAGAAGGAAGACCTATTTATTATCGAAAGAGTTTAAAGGGATAGCGAAAGGAGGAGACGGGAGAAGAATTAAAGGATAGAGGAAGATAGGACTCTATAGTACCGCTATTAAATCTATATTCCGGAATAAATATAGGCCGAACTATTCTACGTTTACTATAATATAGCGATAGCCGGATACCCGGGCTAAAAGAAGATATTAAAATATATTAATCAATTCTATTATTAGGTTACTGTTATAATCGATATCGAACTATATATTTATAAATATTTAGCGTACTAAAAGGTTAAACTTCGTAATTACTAACCTTATAAGCTATTAAAGTCGCTACCTATCCCTACTATCCTTTAATAGAATATTTCATATAATTTTATCATAGGATTACTAAAAACGTTCGACCATATATCTAATCGAACTTACAATACAATTTTAATTATTATTAACCACTTTACTAAATACGTATTATATATCCCTATATAGAAGACGATTAACGCCCAACAATTTACGTTCCTCTTTTAACGAAACATATTCTAATAATTTAACTTCCTAAATTCTATTATATTAAATAGAGGTAACCTTTTTACAAATTAATTTTAGAAGATTTACTATAAATTCTTAAATATCCGTAGACGTTTAAATACAATATAATACCCCTAAACGGACGGATAAATAGAAAAATAAAATTAGAATTTAAAATTATACCTTCGAATCTTTTATAGAATAAAATAAATTAATTAAACCGAAAAAATTATATTTGTATAATAAACGTACAATAACTATTTCTATACTACTATTAGAAAGTCCCTATTAGAATTACTATTCGGATATTATCCTTAGGGACTGGTAAACCTGAAGCGAAGGTAAAGGATAATCCTTCCTATAATAACTACCAACCGGATTAACGAATTGCTTCGTAAACGGACAAAAATTATAATAACTTTAAAAATTATTAACCGGGGGTACGTAAAATAGTATAATAAAATTCGGAAATTAAAGGAATTCGATATAAAGAATTAGGTTTTACTTAACGCAAAGTATATTAAATAACGCCGTCTAAACGCTAAATTATTAAATAAATTCTCAAAACCCTTCTAAATTATTAAAATCGTAAAAGAGAAGAAAATAATATACCGATTTACCCTCCCTACGTACTATTAAATCTACTTAATATTCCTTATTACCCTATTAAAACCGTACTATAAGGACCCCGCTATAGCGGCGCTACAAAGGGAAATTGTAAATATCGAGGAGGATAATATTTAATACAAAATCGAAGCGATTATAAAATATCGTAAATCCGGCCGCTAATATTAATTTTAAATTAAATAGAAGGGGTACTTAAACGATAAGAATTCATAGGTTCTATAAAAGGATATAAATTACCTAAACCTTCTTAAAGAATATAAATTTAAAAAAACGTAGCAGCGATATATTAATAACAAACTAATTACTAAATTAATAAAAATTAATTAAATAAAAGAAAGAGAATAGTAACTATTAGGAAATAGAAGTACTAAAGTAGAAACGTAGACGTAAATATAAGGGATATAAAGTAGAAATGTAAAACATAAACGGGAAATGTAAAATAAAAATATAAATCAGAAATGTAAAATGTAAATAGAAAATATAAAGTAGAAACGTAAAATACAAATAAGAAATATAAAGTAGGAACGTAGAATCGAAACGTAAAATACAGATATAGGGCGTAAATAGAAGATATAAGGTAATAATACTAAACGAGGCGAAGGATAAAAAGGGAAAGAAGTTTGAATTTATTATAGAAAATTAATAAAGCGCTAGGAAGAGTATAACCTATATTATTTATTATTACTCTAATGAAAAATCCCCGGTAATATCTACTATCGTCGATATAAAATTAGAACCTATAACTTTAAAAGGAATACTCCTACATACTACCGCGCCTATTAATAAAATTAGTAAATATTACTTTATACTATCTACCCCTTATAATCCTCCCTTACAAATTCTAATAATTCATTTAATTTTCTATTTATAAACGCTAACCTCCGATTAACCGATTAATATTAAGGACCCTAACTATAATTAGGGGAGGGGGTAGCGCGGGTAAGAAAATTCAACGTAAAAATATTTATAAAGAAGCTGCTATTACTAATAATAGAATTACTAACGGGGGCTACCGGGTCGTTATTAATATTAATATTACTAATACAATAGTAATTAAATTTCAAATATCTTTTACAATTAAAGCTAGCGGCATAAAATATATTAAATAATAATATAAAGAGACTGTTATTAATAAGGCACGCCTATATCGTAACTTAAAATACTATTACAGACTAACGTAACTATTATAAAATTATAATAGGTAAAAGAGTATTAGTGTCGGTAAGGGCTACAATTTTAATTACTATAGCCTATATAGTATTCCGAAGATTATACATACTATAAGGGACCTTTAATATATAGTAGTACAACGTTAGTAAATACTACAATATCGGAGTAAATTCTAAAAGGGAAAAATATTAAAAAAAAAAAAAAAAAACTAATGAGGGGTATAAAGAGAGAGGGCGTACCTTTAGTTTAGTAAATATTCGTATTAATTAAGAGGAAAGCGTTACGTAAATTTATAAGGGGGGCGTTAGTAAACGCTTAAACTAAAGTAATACTATATCCTAAATAAGTAAGGGGGCGGATATTATTAGAGAATAAAAGAAGGATTAAAATTAACAACGGGTATAACACGAAAGGAGGACGGTATTAAAACGAAAGAACGGAAAAGAAGAACGGATATACTAATTAAGCTTATAAAGGAAATAAAAATTAGTATATAAATATATAGTAAAAGTATACGCGTTTATAATAGGGGCTAGTTTAAATAAAGTGGTAATTAAAGTAATAATAAAATTAAGCGAGGCAGCTATAGAATTAGGCGAAGAGGTAAAGCTACCAAATTCCAAGGAGGGGGTAATAAATACAATTATAAAAGTAAAAATAAGAGGAAAAAGAAGAAGAGAAGCGAAGAGGATAAGCGGAAAGGATATTATATAAATGGAGGAGGAGATCCTTATATAAATAAAAATCGAAGTAGGCGAATATAATTCCGGATAGGCGAATATAAAATAATATAGGGTAAGAGGAGCGTTAGGTAATTGTATAAATAATAGGAGGGGGTAAATAGAAGGATAAAATAAAAGAGATTATTAGAAAGGGAAAAACGGGACGGATAGGTAGCGGAGGCAATTACGAAAAAGTAAGAGAGAAAGGCGAAAATAGGAAAATACGTAATTCGGATTATAATAAGGAGAGTAAGGATAGTAATTAAAAATTATATAAGCGGAACGAAAAATATAATAAGGAAGATAAAACACAGATAATAAAAAAGTAATTAGGAAGGTATAATATAAATAAAGGAGGTTTATAGAAAGGGTAATATATAGGGTTATAAAAGGCGAGAAAGAGAAATAAAAATCCTAGGGACGGAACCTATAGGGAAGGGGATCGTACGTAGGCATCGCAACAAACCGTAATAAATACAAACGATAGAAAGGACCCTATAGGAGAAACGCTAAAACGGATTACGCTACTATTCTTAAAGTTAGGCGAATATAATAATAAACCTAACGTAATTAATAAAGAATATCCAACGAAAGGAATTATAAGATTTAATTATATAAATACCCCGAAGGTATTCGGTTATACTCTTAAATTTAATATAGCATTTAGGTCGCTGCTAGCGAAGAGGCTATAGCATTTTAAATACAACGTTAGCAATTATTATAAATCATAATAAACTTCCCCTACAAGAAATTATAGGATTTAATTATATTAACATCTCTAAAATACTTATCAATATTCTTAAATTTAATATAACATTCGGGTCGCCGCTAGCTAAAAGGTTATAGTATCCGGAATATAGTATTAATAGCTATTACAAATAATAAAAGGCTTCCCCCGAAAGAAATTATAAGGTTTAATTACGTTAGCATCCCTAAAATACTTATTAATATTCTTAAATTTAATATAATATTCGGATCGCTACTAGCGAAGAAGTTATAGCATTTTAAATATAACGTTAACGGCTATTATAAATAATAATAGGTTTCCCCCGAAAGAAATCGTAGGATTTAATTATATTAATATCCTTAAGGTACTTACTAATACTCTTATACTTAACGGGGTATTTAATTTACCGGAGCTGTCACAGGGCTAGCCTATATGCCTTGTGCCTAGTGCCAGCGTACAGCAGCTTCTAAGACTGCCGTACGCTGGCATTACCGGCAAGGCATTGCCATTGCCGGCAATTGGTTAGCTAGAACGCTACCTGCCGAGGGATCGCCAGACCCGCTGGCGGCCGCCTTTATAAGGCTAGCCTTTTAAGTACTCGGCTACACTTTCTCTTCCTTTTTCCTTCGTACAATTACATACAATTATATTTACTATCTACCTATTGCCCGTAATAGTTAATTATACCTTTTAACTATTGCATTTATAATATAAACCCTTTTTTTTATTGTACGATTAATCTTTAGTATTAAGCGCGTACGCGTACGGGAATTGCTTCGTTAATAAATCGCCGAATTTAATACCCCGATTGATAGTCGTAATTACAATAGTTATAAGCCTTAGTTTCACTCACTTTTTTTAGTGAATAAAGGTAGGTATTCTTTATCTAAAGGATAAGAGACTGTTTCGCGCAATTAACCTTTCTTATATCTAATAATAAAAATAGCAATTACACGTCTTTCTCCCTTAGTAGTAATATCGACAATCTTATTAATTTCGACGCTCCTCTTAAAAGTACATTATTTAATTTAAATAATATTTAAGAGGTATTTAACGAAGTTATTAGTACTACCGATACTGCTATTTATTAAATAACGTTTATTAAATTCCTTCCCTCGATAGTAATTAACGACTTTCTTATTAGTATTAACAATAACAAAGAGAAGAAATCTATTCCCCGTTCCTACTTCGATTTAATTAACAATATTATTCAAAATCCTATTTTCCATTTAATTATTACTCTATTTAATCGCTTTTATTATAATAACCTTATTTAATACAAAGATATTACTATTAACTTTAAATGTAGCGAGGATGAGTTATAGATTACCTATATAGTAGTTATTAAGGCCCAAAATAATTTTAATTAAAAGAATTTTAACTATTTTAATTTAAAAATCGAGTTTAATACTTTCTAAAAGAAATTTAACAATTTCGCTATAATTTACGCTACGTTTAAATCCTATAATACTAACGTTAAGTCTTTATATAATAATTTTATTAAAATTCTTAATACTAATATTAAAATATCGTCTTTAAGATAGATTATAAAAAATCCGCCAATTTTTACCAGTAAGGAGAATATTAGCGCCGCCCGTAGGTATAAAATTTTTAAGGTATAGCATTTCTATATTTAATCCTAATAGAAGTACGACCCTCTCCTTTACATCGATAAGGATATTTATACTATTAAGCCCTAAAATCTTATCCGGTATTTAGGATAATTTAAATATTATTTAAAATAGAAGAAATATAGCTTCCTAACGTTAGAAGACCGGTATTAAATTTATAGAGTATTTAGTTACCCGTTTCTAAAATATTAATTTAAAGATAAATACCGGCTACCGCCTCGAAGAACTCTTTATAAAAAATATATTTTTTACAAAATTCGAATTAGAATTTACTAATTTAATAAACCTCTATAGCTTTAATGATTCTATAAAAGTCTACTACTTACGTAATAAAATTAATAAACGTTTTTATAATATTCTTATATACTACAACCTTCCCGAAGCTAACGATTTTAAAAAGTAGTTCGCAATTTATCGTACCGTTGCCAATAATCTAGAAGATATTAATTACTATTATAAAATAAATATTCGTATTTTCAGTAATAATACCCCTACTAATAATAGTTCTAGTAGTACCAATACAAGTAGTATTAATTTTTGCAATACTAACAACGTCCTTATTAATTAGAATAGCAATAAAATAAACCTCGATACTATTAATTTTACTATCTTTATCTATAAGGATATATTTAATTAACGTATTTACAATAGTAAGTATCGCTATTGCAACGGCGATAATTATATTACTTATAATTGCTTCGCTTCTATTAATTATAGCGCTTAGGGCCTTTAATATAAGAAGGGTAAGAAGAATAAAGGTAAAAGTAGGGGTAAAAGACGTTGTAATAGGGAAGAGGTTTATATTATTAAAGCTACGTCCGTTACTATTACCGCCGTTATAATTTTTACTATACCCCCCATTACCACTACTACTAATAGCGAATATTATAATAAATCCGGAAAACATTTAACTTCTATACCTAATCGCGTATAGAGGCCTTTCCTATTAGTATTATAGAGATAAATTTTAAATTCACCTAAATTAAAGGGTTTAGAGGAAATTAGGATATAATCGCTAAACAGTTCTACTTCCCTAAATTTAATATTTTTATCCTCCTATGTTATTATAAAATTGCGTAAAAATTATTATATTACCTTTATTAATTCTAAGTATTCCGTATTCACCTTTATCGATTATTCTTTTATAGTAAAATATAACTTTCCCCGTTTTCGTTTCTACCGGGTAAAGAAATTCATTTTAACCGATAAAGTTATTAAAAGTATTATTTCTAAAGGGGTAATAATTAAATTCCGGATCGGATATTATAATAAAATAATTACCTTTCTAATTTACAATATTTTAAAGAACTACTTAATTATTTTGGGATTCCTATAAATATAATACTATAAATTTAAAATCGATTATAATTAATACGGAATTTATTTTACTAACCCTAATTATAGAAGCCGCTACCTACTAACAGATTTTTCCGGAATTTAATTAATAGTTCCGAGAGCCCTCGCTAATTAAATTTCAGTTGCGGCTATCCGTAGTAAGAACGCCCCAATTCTCTAATTAGCTCCGAAGTACAGTACCGTTACCTTCGCTAGAAAAATATTAGTAATAAACCTTAGGAGTAGAATTGCTAACTCTATTTAAAATTTTATTAGGGAGATACCGGTAATAACCCTAGAGAGTAAAACTACTAATTCTATTTAAGGCTCCGCTAAAGGGATATTAGTAATAACCTTAGGGAATAGAACTATTAACTCTACTAAAAAAGAACTAATACCTTCCCCGCTTCTATTACTTTTAGTAGAATATATTAGAGGAACCTTACCTACTATCTAAAATAATTATTAACCTATTTCGGCGCCGGTTAGGGCATTAATAATTAATAAGGCCGGATTTAAGGTCGGTATTATAAATATAGTAATATTCTTAATTAGAATTAAAGAACCTACTTATTATAAACCCTATATCCGCTTTTATAAGCGATATATCTCTATAAATATATTGTACTACCGAGCCTATTACTATTATAATTTCGAAGGAAATTCTTCTATTAAATTAAATAATATTAAGGAGTTTAATACAGCTACCTTTAATTATATTTATAAATTTTAACAATTGTAGCCGTATATTACGAATTACGTTAAATTCGAAAAGTTAGTTATTACAATAGAAATTTAGGATATAAATTTAATCGAAGGGATAGTTACTAATATTCTAAATAATAATAATTAGTAATATAAAGAAAGTCTTCCCCTTCTTCTCTATTCCTTTATCGATAATTTAGTTAACGTTTACTCATCCGAAGAATTTCGGAAAGTAATAGTTTTAATTAAAGTAATCTATTTAATTAGTATCTTCAATTAGAATACGCCCTTTTATAAAGAAACGATCCGGCGTATATACTTAACTAAAATCTCTAACGAAGATACGAGGAAGTTCTTTAATAAAGTAGACCGACCGATTAAAATAAAAAACAAAATTATTATTATTCTAAAGAAGATAGAGGGACGGCGATATATTAATAAAATAATAATTTTCCTCCCTTCTTTAACCGAATAAGTCCCTCCCAATCGATTATATAATTATAAAATCGAATTTTAGCTAAGGGTAACCCTTTTTAATATAAAGCTTTATTATATATTCTTAATTAAAGTTAATATTATAAAGAGATAAATCGATAATAATTTGAGGAAGAATTTTATCCGTTTATTTTAATTAGCGGCCGCTTCTTCTATCCTTCTAATAAAGAAATTGGGTGGCGGCGTTTATATTTACATTAATTACTATAGTATTAATAATATAATATTAAAATTGCGTTACCTACTACTATTAATTAAGGAGACCTTTAATATTATTTATTATATAAAGATTTTTATTAAATTCGATATAATCGCTACATTTAATAAGATTTGTATGAAGGAGGATTATAAATAATTTACTATTTTTATTACCTATTTCGGCTTTTATAAGTTTATTATTTACTTATTTGGCTTTTAGGGAGCTTTAGGGACCTTCTAGAACTATATTAACGATGTTCTATATAATATCCTTAATATATATACAATAATATACTTCGATAATGTCCTAATCTATTCGGATAATGAAATAGATTACGAAAGTTATATTAAAGAAGTCTTATAACAAATAATTTACGTAGGGTTATAGATCGATATCAATAAATACGAATTCTATATTCTAAGAATAAAGTATTTAAGTTCAATTATTACCCTAAGAGGATTCGAAATAGACCCCAATAAAGTATCCGCCATTATTACCTAGGAAGCCTTAGAATTTAAAAAAGTATTATAACGTTTCCTAGGCTTTACTAATTTCTACCGGCAATTTATTAAAAAAAAATTAATTATTATTAATCTATTATATAAATTAACGAAGAAGTTAATTTATATAGTAATAAACCAATAATTATTAAAAGTCTTTTAAAACTTTTAAGAGAGCGTTTAATAGTAGCCTAGTACTCCGGATCTATAATTAATCTAAATAGACTATTATTAAAATAGATATTTCGAATTAAGCGTATAGTAATATATTGTTTTAATATAACGAGGAAAGAGTTTTATACCTAATTACTTACTTTAATTAGCAATATTCTACAGCTAAATATAATTATAATATTTATAATAAAAAATTACTAATTATTATTAAAACCTTCGAAGAATAGCGCCCCGAATTGGAGGGAGCTTAAGAACTGTTTAAAATCCTTACCGACTATAAAAATTTAAAGACTTTTATAATTAATAAACAATTAATTCCTTACTATATACATTAATTTTAATTCCTCTCTTATTTTAACTTTATAATTAAATATCGCCTAGAATCCTTATAGGTACGCCCCGATATATTAAATAGGAAATTAAAAGACTTACCTAAAAGTAATACCGATAAACGATTATTAGCTAGGAATAAAATTTTATTCGATTATAACGTTTTTATTAATAAAACTTTTATTTTAGAAAATGAAATTAGGGAGGACAATATTAACATCGGTATTACTTATATATACGCTTTAAAAACGTTAAATAAAAAATCGATAAATAATTTAGTAATAAACAATTATAAAAAATCTATACTTCTCTAAAATATTATCGTTTATCTATCGGATTTAAATTAACGGGTATAATTTAAGGAAGTAAGAAACTATATAAAGAGGGTTCCCTTTATTAAATACCGAATAGTTTAGGGTTAGGCGTACTTTTATAATACTATTTTCGTAGACCCTACTAATATAGAATTTTACTTTTCGCTCTTCTAATACGTTTATAATTTACTAGCTACCAGATATTTAAGCCGTAAAAAAACCTATTTATTACTAATATAATCCTTCTTTTAATTAAAAATATACGCCGCAATCCGGTTTTACTATGAGGCCTACCTAGCGTACATTAAATCTAAATTATCGTAATATACCTCTTATAATTTTTTAAAATTATTAGTAATATTATTCGTACTATAGAAGGATATTTTAATCAATTATATTACCCTATTTACGCTATACTTATATTGCGGGTAAGAATTTAAATACGTTATTATTATTATCAATCGGCTTATTAAAATAAAATGTTATATCCCTACCGAAGGTTTAACGGTAGAGGAATTAATAGAATATTTTATCGAAAAAATTTATATTATTTATAAATTATTAGATTCTATTATCTCTAACTACAGCACTTAATTTAGTTTATAATTTTAGAGGGCCCTCTTATTACAATTAGAAATCGGGTTTAAACCTTCTTCTACCTTTTACTTTACTACTAATAAGTAGATTAAATACGTTAATATAGAAATAGAAAAATACCTCCACCTCTATATTAATTAAATTTAGGATAATTAAGTAGATTAATTACTAATTACAGAATTTATTAATAATAACCTAATTTCTAAAACTACGGGCGTCTTCCTTTTCTTCGCTAATTACAATTTTTACCCTTATATAAGCGTAGAGCCGGTAAAACTATATCTATTAGAAATATCGATAGTATAATAAACCGAATACTTTAAAATAAACAAGTTAATTAATTATTTTAAATAAATTTTAGACTTTATTATAATTTAAGTTTAATAAATATAGTAATACTATAAAGATAATACGAATATCCAATATTCCAATATATTAAAATATAAAAAGGGGGATAAAGTCTTTCTCAATACCGAAAACCTCGATACCGGCCGTCTTTATACTAAATTTATACCCTTTTTTAAAGGACCGTTCGAAATCTTTAAAGCGGATAACTACCGGGTAACGTTTAAGCTTCTAATTAATATAAAGTATAGCCCTACTTTCTACGTTAGTAAAGTTAAATTATAGGATAAAGAGGGATTATTAGGATAAATAAATATAGAGGAATAGGATATTTATATCAACTATAGCTATATTATAAGGAGGACCGACGATGGGAAGGATTCTATAGAATACAAATTTATTAAAATCGATAGTTACTAGAAGAATAATAAGGGTCGTTAGGAATATTTCATTATTTAGGCACCCCTATATACATTATTATAATAGTTACGCGCCAATATATTTATAACCCCCAACGCCGTTTGGGCTTTCTACGACGAATACTTTGAAGCGCCGTGCCCGCCGGATTAAGCGACGTTGGAAAAGAGATAAAGGGAGAAGGAAAGACGGAGGGAAGTAGAGTAGGAGGTAACGGTTCTGCGGCGAAGTTCGTAGCGATATTAACCGGCGACGACGGTTGTAAAGGCTTTTCGAATATAGACCGCTTGTTTAATAGGGATTTCTATTATTTTATATAATATTAATTAACTATATAGCTTCTTTTAGTCTAGGGAAGTATTATAGGGCTAGCTTGTATACCTTATACTTGGTGCTAGCGTATAATAGTTTTTAAAATTGCTATACGTTAGTATTACTAGTAAGGTATTACTATTGCCGGCAATTGGTTGGCCAGAACATTGCCTGCCGAGGGATTGCTAGACCCGTTGGCGGCCGCCTTTATAAGGCTAGCCTTCTGGGTATTCGGCTGTACTTTCTCTTCCTTTCTCCTTCGTGCAATTACGTACGATCATATCTACCGTCTACCCATTGCCTGTGATAGGAGCAGAGTAATTAAAATATCCGGGATATAGCGCCGGCGGCTATAAGGAGTAACCGTTTACCCGAATAATCGGCGAAAACGTTTAACCCTAACCCTAATAATATAGTACGAGCCTTTATATTGCTAAATTAAATCTTTAGGATCGAATAACGCCGGCCAACGCTCGCTTACACTCTAAAAGCTCTAGCCTAATAACGCTATAATAACGCAATACTGACGTTCTTAACTACTTAATTAAAACTTATAGTAAAGTATTAAATACGAAGGTTCTGAGGACGGAATTTATAAAGGGGGGGTTATATTAGAAGGTTAAGAGTTAGGGTATTAGAGTATTTAAACGGCTATTATTCCTCTCCGCCGGCCGAAGCAATTAGGGTAATAACGGAAGCGCTTACGCTGGGGCGGGTTCGTAGGAAGGATAATCCGGTACTATATCGGGGCGCTAAATTAATTTGGGATTTTATAATATTTATTAACGGATAAATAGAATTTGTACGACTATAAAAAAAGGTTAACGAAATGTAATTCTTTATAATTGGTAACTATTAATATATTTTTAAATTAACCCCTAACTCGCCGTCCCCTACGTATAGCCACGACTGTAGTCACCTCAGCCTACCTTCCGCCTACGATCCTAACACTATTCCTAAATACTATATTTACTAATACGTATTAACATAACCGAGTAGCATTTATATATGCTACTTATATAGCAATATATACGATTATTAAAAGTAAATAAAAACGAAGGGTTATATACCCGGGTAATCCTATTATAGTTCGTAAAATTATAGAATCTTTTTACTATAGATTAGCTATATAATTCAAAAATCAATTTAGGATAGATAAACTTACCTTTAATACCCTTATAATATAATTAAAATTCTATACTAATCTAGCTCCTACCTACTATTAAACGCTAAAGTAAAAGTTTATAATTACTCTTTGGATACTCGATATAGCCTAGTTTTAAAGGGAGGCGTCTTACAAATTTGGGATTAGCGTAAACTCTATTAATATTATTATAAAAAATATATTAAACCGGTTATATATTTTATATAAAGCGACTATTCGCTTACTAAAAGATAGTTAATTAGAGCTTAAAATCGAACTTAACCCGAGATTCAACGCCTTTAATAGTTGTATTAATACTATCGACGGTATATATATAGCCGCTTATATAAAAAGATTTCGATAGTAATAATAGCGCGATTAGAATAGTAATTTTAGGTAGAATATATTTATAGTAATAAGATTTAATTGTTTATTCTTATACGTATTAATAGGTATAGAGGGGTCGATTAATAATACTTTACTTTATTCGTAAGCGTTTAGGAGATCGTTTTATATATTAGATAATCGATATTATATTATTAATGTAGGGTTTGGTATAAGGTAGGGTATTGTAATACCTTTTACTAACGTTAGATACTATTTTGAGGATTGGAGAAATGAGGATAAGAGATTAAAAATTGCGAAAGAATTATATAACTTACGTTATATTTATATTCGTATCGCTGTTGAATATACCTTTAGTATAGTGAAAAGAGTATAGAAGATTGTATGTATTATACTATTCGAGTATAATATGGACCGATAGATTAAGATTGTATATATTATAATAGTACTATATAATTTTATTATTATTTAACAACCGAAGGTTGTATTAAGCGACGATGAAATAATTGTAATAGAGGAGGCGAAGTGGTAAGCGAGGAGGGTATTGAAGGGTAAGATTAGTTGTTAAATACGTTTATATATTACGACGATTATTTAAAAGTAATATTAGAAATATTTATAAAAAAGGAGGGAGAGGGGAGACTTTAATTTAGATTGATAATTATCGAATAGAATATATAAGAGAGGGGGGGTAAAGTTATATATATAAAAGAAAGGTGGGGTTGTGAATATATGTATAAATTGATATAAAATATTAAATAAATCGAGTAAATTGTAAATTTAGTTAAATAATTAATATTTATATTAGTATATATATAGAATTTACTCCTTACATTCTACTTTATTCTATTCTACCCTTTTTACTCCTTCTATTTATTTATATATAATTACTTTATCTCCCTTCTATAACCGTTATATTTAATTATACTTATTGGGTTACTCTTGAAATAATTTAATACCCTTATTATTTCCCCCCTAATTATTTTACTAGTAAATTGCTTTTGAATATCTTTAATTGCCTTCTATAACGCGGCGGTACTAGGGAGATTTAGCGCCGCTAATAACGTCGCTACTGTTACTATTAATTGATTCAACCTCTCCTCCTTATCGCTATTAGCCTTCTACGGGGTTCTTTTATATTTTATAGAAATAGGGTTTTTAATAACGACGGAGGTTCGGTTTGGATCCGTCTAGCGTGCCTTTTTCTAAATAGGAGTCTCGCGAGTCTGTTTTTTGCGGGTAGGTTTATTATTTCTCTCCTTATTATTATTATTGTTATCCCTACTACTATTATTATTAATATCCTCCTTACTACCGGAGTTACTATCGTTGGAATTATTACTAACGTTTTCGTTTTTAGTAGAATCTTCTTTATTTTACTTTTCTTTACTGCTATTATCCCCTACTTTACGAATATAATAACCAGTAGGATGTTTTTAAATATATCCTTATATACCTCCTAATTACCTAGCGGGGTAGTACGAAGCTAATTATAATTCCTACGCTTAATATTATAACGAATAAAGAATTTATTTTATATTTTTTTAGAAGTAGTTGGTATATTGAGTATTTAATTATATTCTACCCCCGACGTAATTATTAATTTCTTTTATATAATATATCGACCGTATTTAATATCCTACTTCGACTTTATTGTATTAACGGTTTATAAATATTATAGCTACTAATTCTTAGCCTGCTTAAGTATATACTCCTACGCCTTCCTAAACTTCTTTATTTTATTACTATTAAAATAACCTTTTTTTTTATACTTCCTGAACTAAACTATTATTTATTTAATTATTTTATAGTTATAAATAATATATTTAAGTGGAGTAATAGAAGGGGAAGCCGTATATACTTGAATTACCTGCTTGCGTTTAGTATTAGTAATACTTTAAGTAAATTATAATTATGTAAATTGGGCGTTAGTTGATTGTTAGGTAGATTATAATTAATTAGGTTAGGTAGATTGGGGGATACTACTTTCTAAAGGAGTTTAAAGAAGAGTAATAGGTTAAAGGAGAGGTTAATTTTCGTTAGTAGGTATTTTATTATTATTAGTAATTGAGGTATAAAAGTAGTTGTAGAGGGAGAGGTTCCGATTATTAACCCTAATCGAGGATAGGTTAATAGGTTCCTTAACCGAAATCTCGTCTTTTATATTTATTATTACGTCGATTTGGCTGGTAAAATAAAGGATTTTAAATAGACGAAACTATTACGACCTTTTACGTATCTATAGTAAAGGTAGTGAGCCGGAAGCCATTAGATTAAATTAGAATTGTATAAGCTTAGAGAGTGGATCTTATATGCGGTATAACGACTAGCGACCTCCACTCTAGCCGCTAAGAAAAGTCACAACAGTATGGACTGCTGGGTGCCAGCAGTGTGTTACCGAACGGGCTCTTGGGCAGTGTTGCGCCGAGGCTACGGGATGCTAAGCGTTAGCGGCATTAACGGGGTGTTGAGATGGGACGGGACAAACCTTGTGGATCTGGTCGGGGAGCCAAGGACGAGCCTTGGCGGATTTGGGTCCTACCCAAGCCCCGTAAGACCGAGGGAGCCGCTTTCGCGCGCCGCAAACTTCCAGTTACGAGTGCCTGCTGTGTGCTACCCAGCGAGGAAGCCTTGGTTTCCCTTCATATAACTAGCTACCTCTAGATGGATTACCAACCTTAACACATCAGCTGCGACGAACTTGGCAATCTCTAGCACTTGACTGGGGCAGGGTCAGGGGTGGGTATACAGGGCATCTCAGCTACGAATTAAATCATTCCAATGAATGCATTGGCTTTCTTGATAGGGTGGTATTCGTCGCGACAGTTGGGGTTGATTTGGGGAAAGTGGGGTATAAACCCATACTGTGTGTGGGGGGCGAGGGGGGGCTTCCTTGGAAGGCGTCTTGACATTTCCTCTTTCTCATGAAGCTATCCAGCACGTGTAGTGTGTACAAGTCTTTGAAGTCGACGATCACAGCTCAACGAGGTCATCGAGTGAATGGCGTGATGGCCCACCAGTTACACTACAGCCATCTTTGGGCAAAGGCTGATTCATGCAAGACGGCAACTGGGCAGGGAACGCCATACACATGCAGTGCTTGGACTTGTACCTCGCCAGCGCTCCTTCCTATTCGGTCTGAGAGTACATTAACAGTCAACCAAAGTCGCCAACATTCCTGTCGATCCCCCACCTTTCGTTTGATTTTGTTTTTCGTCCTCTTCACGCCTTTGTTCCCGGTCTTTCCTCTACTAAAGTTCTGCCTGCCAACTAGACTAGACTACGGGACTGGACGCATCCCTTTTTCAACCGACCGAATGGCCCCAAAAAGCAGTACCACTACGTCCTCTTTTCTGCATGTAATCTGATCCCTTACGCGCTCTGCGTACAGCTCCAACACGATGGCGACTTCTCCGGCACCTGAAAAGGTCGAATCCAACGGCCACGAACAGCACGAGACCAAAAGTGGCACCGCAAGTGTTCATACTCATGATGCTGAAGATATCTTGGGCCTACAAGACCTCGACCCAGCTCTCAATAGGAAGATGCATTTGGTCAACAATGTGAGGACCGCCGCTACTTGTGCTTCCTGTTCGCCATCCATCCTCTGTACTCTTGCGCTAACAACCCCGACTCGCGCGACAGGCCATTGACGAGATAGGATGGACGCCCTACCACACCAAGCTCTTCATCCTCAATGGTTTTGGGTGCGTGAGCCACCTCCATCCCCCGCAACCCCATAAACTTACCACCTAGGCCAGATACGCCGTCGACTCCCTTGTTCTTCTCCTCCAAGGCGTCATCGCCGGCCAAGCTTTCCGCGAGTTCGGAGAGAAGGGATATAACAACGCCATGACCATTGCTGGCTATGTCGGCATGCTCATCGGAGCTTTGTTCTGGGGCTTGGGAGCTGACATCATTGGCCGCCGATTCGCCTTCAACGTCTCCCTCCTGTTGTGCTCGATCTCCGTCATCATTGCTGGGGCCATGCCGAACTGGCCATCTCTGGGCTTGTGGATCGCGCTTGTTGGGTTCGGTGCTGGAGGAAATCTCGTCTTGGATACGACTGTGTTTTTGGAATATTTACCTGGGAGCAAGCAATGGGTGCTTACTCTGATGGCTGGGTGGTGGGGACTAGGCCAGGCTGTTACTGGATTTGTGGCATGGGGGTTTTTAGGTGAGGAATTCTTTGATCTTGGTCTTCTGATGGGAGGAAAGTTGACTAACACGAAACGTCAGTCCCCGAGAGGTGGAACTGTTCATCGGTCGATGTCTGCACAAGGCAAAACAACATGGGTTGGAGATACGTCATGTTCACCAGCGGCGCCCTTGTCTTCGTCATGTCCATCCTTCGAGTCACCGTTATTCGCCTACGAGAGACGCCAAAATACCTTCTTGCTCTGGGCGAAGACGCCCAGGTTGTCGAAACATTGCAGTATCTGGCGTCAAAGTACAACCGACACTGCTCTCTAACTGCCGAGAAGCTCGATGCATGCGGCATCGTGTTGGGTACTCACAGCAAGCATCGCTTTTCCTTCGCAGAGACGCTTGTGCATCTCCGGGGACTGTTCTCAACTCCCAAGATAGCCCTTTCGACTTCACTGATATGGTTGTCATGGGGCATGATGGGCTTAGCTTACCCTCTGTTCTACGTCTTCCTACCAAGCTATCTTGCCTCCCGCGGAGCGAACCTGGACGTTTCACCCTTTGAAACCTGGCGCAATTACACTCTCACCAACATCAGTTCTATCTTTGGACCCTTGCTAGCGGGTTGGATGTGCAACATACCTCTTCTCGGCCGTCGATATACAATGCTTATTGGCACACTGATGACAGCTGCCTTCTTCTTTGCTTACACCTCCGTCCGTAACGGTGCTCAAGATGTCGGCTTCTCTTGCTCTATTGCTTTCTGCCTCAACATCTACTATGGTACCCTGTATGCCTACACGCCCGAGGTTCTCCCCAGTGCCCACCGAGCGACGGGGAACGGAGTGGCAGTGGCTTGCAACCGTGTCATGGGAATTCTCTCGGCTGTTATTGCTACTGTATCGAACACTTCGACGAGTGCGCCCCTCTACATTTGCGGAGCTTTACTTGTGGCGATGGGGGTTCTGAGTGCTTTTTTCCCGTTTGAGCCTTATGGTCGCAGGAGTTCCTGAAATCGGGTCTTGTAACATTTGTCTCTCCAGTCTATGAAAGGCCAAATACGGGAATAGGCAGGAGTTTGTCTGGAATTGATGATTATTTTCCAACGTTCGCTGTTTGCTGTCTGCATTCTCCTACACATAACCAATGCACTGTCAAGAGACAAAGCTAAAGTCCATAAATTAGGAAACGCACACCGCTAACATCTTCTTTCGACCATGTCTTTTCTTACAGACTCACTAGCTCAAACAACATCGTTTTTCCAGATAACCCGTCCGACCATCGCGTTCATGTATCAAACCCCGAGTAAGGATAGAAAAGAAAAAGCCGGGCGCGTGTAAGTCACAGACCCGGGCTGCAGGAACTACACCCCCAACACGCTCAACCCCTTGATGTCAAGGAAACAACCGAAAGAATGACAACCACAATAACCAACAGGAAAAAGGCTGCGGCAAGTTTCTTAATGTCCGTCTCCTTTTTGACCGGGGTGCCCCGCTCGAGATCGAGCATTATATCTACAGTGTCAAAGCTTCTGGAGCTTCTTCTTCCACTGCTCCAGAAATTGCGAATTGTTGTTCTTGTTGGTGATGGAGTTCTTGGTGTTGGTGGTCTTGCTGTGATGCCACGGAGGGCAATGGAAGGATCCAAACTGTAAGCCGGGGATGGGGGACGCGGTGCACTTTCTGTACAGCGGTTGCCGCTGGCTGTCGGATCGCCGAGGAGAACAATGGGACGAACCACACCGTAGGTGGGGGGCGGAGGATACCGTGAGGAGGTGCAATCATAGGCCGCAGCCAGACCTGTCTCCAGAAACCGGTCACGGGCGTGGAAGATATATGGTGGCGGCCTGTCGACGGCAGGGACTGTGGTCGTTGATGGTCTGTCGATGTCCGTCCCTGCTGTTCCTTCGCCCCAGGGGGAAAGGGTGTTTGGCAGGGCTGATTGGGCGCCGCTGTAGCCGAGACGTGAGCGAGCACGAGCCTGGGCAGTCAGAGGGGTGGTATAGGCTGGTGGCGGGCAGGATGGTGGCTCTAGTGGGCGTGCAAGCTCGGTTGCATGGCGACGAGTGATGTTGTTGGTGTCGTTGGTGCTGGAAGAGCTGCTGTTATGGATGTCCAGAGCCCACGGGTTCATGTCTCGCTTTTCTCGTCCCATCCTGATCATCTCTTGATACCTTTCCATCCTGGCCAGTTCTTGTCCCATCGTCTTGAGATCTCGGGCCGCCATCTTGTTGTCTCGTCCAGTTATGTTGCTGAGGGCGAGACGGATGGCAAGTCGGTCGGATTGAAAATTATGTCTGGGATGATGGAGTTATAAGTTTAGGAGTAGTTTGAATTTCTCGATGGGGGATTGTATTGCCTTGATGGTCCTGGTAAATTCTCTTGATCAAACTTAGAAAAGAAGAGTGGGAAAAGAATGGAAGGAAAGACACAAGCTTGGGGAGCGGTTATGTACTCTTCAACTGGGAAAAAGATGCCTTTTTTCCTGTCCCGTGCTTCTGGTGCAGCATAATTCCAAGTTCCATAACATTCTTCAGAGTTTTCTTGATTACTCTACATATATGTATAATTTGATCAGGACGCCTGGTTTTCGACTGCTGCGAGACGCATCGTCCGGATTTTTGAAGCCACGGAGCTCCGGCCTTGGCTAACATACCTAGGCACATGGGCAGCATGTCAGACGTCGCTTTCCAAAATTGCAATCGCTCACCCTGCCATTGTCAGATAATTGGTGTCTGGAGAATCCATGGTGTGAGCTCGCTCGACATTTCTAAGATTCCTCTCTTACAGTGAAAACACTCATCTTCATAGGAAGTCGGGGTTTCGCCTCGACTTGATAACATGACCGGGCGTTCCAGGAACTACAAGCATTCTGAAAGCAGGCAAAACGCGTTAACGCCGTGCAACGAGCTTGCACAAGTAAATCAAGGAGAGGCCCTTATTTTCCATGGCCTGCCAGAGGCTCTTTTTTGTTCCATGTCATAGCAGGTTTTAGTTTCAGATGCATGGTTATTATGCTGCATGCACGGCTGACAAGAAAGAACAAAAGCGTCCCGACAGTGATGGGTTTTCCGCAGTTGTATGAATACCTAATAATTTGGAGGCTCGGTGAGTTGGACGAGGGGATTCCGAAGCTAGAAGCTTACATGAACCCCATCTTGACATGTCGCAGTCCAAAAAAAAAAAAAAAAAAAAAAAAAAAAAAAAAAAAAAAAAAAAACCCTAAACAAATACATGCAAAAGAACAAGAGGCAGCAGGCCAGGCATTGGTACACAAGTCACGTTGAATTGCCCAACTAGCCACCCAGCCAGCCGGGACCTACTATGTACAGTGCACTAGTGTAGACCAGGGGCAACAAACGTTCGGGACCAGCCGAGTATCACACAATCGGGACCCACAGGGCTTTTCTCCTTTTAGATCCATGCCCGGGCCTTGTCGAGGGTTCTTTGTTGTTGGCGCCGGCATGGATCCTGGGCAGCTACCTACCTCTAGGTACCTAGGTAGGTACCGGTGTAAGTGGTCAGTGGTTCCCGTCGGTACGCATGGGCATGGGCATGGCTGGGGCATTAGGTAGCTTCCTTCTTCCAGCCCGTTACAACTACTAGCTTTATCTGTCTAATTCCATCTCTTGTCGTCGTACGGACTTGCAGAGTCGCAGGCAAGCATCAAGACGGGCGCTTGTTGAGTGTCGCACGAGAGTTAAAGTCGGCACTCCATGTAGGAATATGCCTTGCCTTGTACTTTCACCACCCAGTCAGTGCACAGGTTGGTATTTCTTTTCTCTCTCTCTCTCTCTCTCTCTCTCTTTCTGTTTGTTCTTGATCTTTTGGTGTTGTGGAGGAGCACGCCAGCCTGTCATTGATCTTTGGGATCCCCGTCGAGTCATCCGTTCCGAAACCCGTATTCACCTCCCACATCGTGCTATTTGCTATTTTCATTCGTTGTTAGAATCAGCCGCCTTCCAAGAGAAACTTGTTACCTTGAGCTGTTGTAATCATGTCTTTACGCTAGCCACCATCTGTAGTGGTGAGCCAGGACTTGTGTGAAGCCATCGAATTCCCGCCACCAAAAACGTGCCTCAAGCGAGGTTGATCCAAGCATCAAACAACTGTACGTTTTGCGCATCATGGCAAGAAATTGATGCATGTATGTATGTGTATAGGTATATATACAAACGACGTCCACACAAAACGCCCTTGATCTAGAGATCATAGAGAGACAAAGCCAATCCTAGCCCCGCGTCCGATCCCATATACAAAACAAGTATGACAGCAAAAAAGGGAAATGCGACCTATCGCTCAACATAGGCCAGGTATCCTGATCTTCTCATCTCTTCTCATCTCTCTCTTCTCCTTCCAAAAAAGATATATACGTGAACCGGAAAAAATGAACACCTAACCAATGCATTTCCCCCATACCACGTTTGTTTGGTTGTTTGTTTAGCCAGTTGTCTTCTTTTTATTCAGAGATCAACTGGTGTTCCTCTCTTCTTCTCTCATTATCTCTTCCCCATTGGTAAATCCACTCTCTGACTTTAGCCAACCATTTAAAACTTAACCTTGGCCATGGAGCCCTCCTCAACAAGAGCCTTGTGCATGTCGAAAGAGTTGAAGAGAAGGTGGGGCTCATGGCCCATACCCTTGCGGAGGCACTCGAACTCGGCCTTCTCAAAGTAGGCCTTGAGGATGGGCTTGTAGACGTCGTGGGCGCACTTGTCAATGATGACGCGGGCACGCTCGCGGGGGCTGAGGCCGCGGACATCGGCGAGACCGTTCTCGGTAACGATGACGTCGAGATCGTGCTCGGTCTGGTCGACGTGGGTGCACATGGGGACGATGCACGAAACACCGTGGGGGTCAGTCTTGGAAGGGCGGGTGGAGGGGGTGTGCATGATGGAGTACTTGGAGTTACGGAGGAAGTCGGCGGAACCACCGAGACCGTTGAGCATGCGGGAGCCCATGACGTTGGTGGAGTTGGCGTGGGCGTAGATGTCGACCTCGACGGGGGTGTTCATGCCGATGACACCGAGACGACGGATGATCTCGGGAGCGTTGGAGACGGACTGAGAGCGGAGGAGGAGCTTGTCATAGTAGTTGTCCCAGTTCTTGTAGAAGCGCTCGAAGCCGGTGGGCGAGAAGCGGATCGAGGTGGCGGTGGCAAAGTCAAGCTTGCCGGCGTCGAAGAGGTCGAGGAAGGTATCCTGGATGACCTCAGTCCAGACGTTGAGGTTCTTGAAGTTAGACGTCTCGAGACCACCAATGACGGCGTTGGCGATGTTGCCGATACCAGACTGCAGGGGGAGAAGGTTCTTGGGCAGGCGGCCGTGAGCGACCTCGTGCTCAAAGAACTCGATCAGGTGGCCGGCAATGGCCGTGGCCGTCTCGTCGGCGGGGGAGTTAGGGAGGGTCTGATCGGGGGTGGTGCACTCGATGATACCAACAACCTTCTCGGGGTCAACGGGGACCGAAGAAGTACCGATGCGGTCCTTGCACTGGTTGATGAGATAGGGCTTGCGGTTGGGAGGAAGGTCGGAGAAGGTGATATCGTGGAGACCGTCGAAGCTGGGGATGGCCGTGTTGACCTCAATGATGACCTTGTCGGCCATCTGGATGAGCTCGGGGGTGGCACCGACCGAGGCACCGAGGACGATGGAACCGTCCTCCTTGATCTCGGTAGCTTCAACGCAGACGACATCGAGGTTCTTGTTCTGGCGGTCCTTGGTGTAGTAGCCCTGTTGGCAACGGGGGTTAGCAAACAGTTTGCGATGCGCCGAAATTCGTGGCCGCGCTTACATAGACAAGGTCAACGGGGAACATGGACAAGTGCTTGTCGAAGAAGTTGATGCGACCCTCGTTGATACCCTTGGCAATGTTCTTGCCGACCTGGTGAGGAGCGCGACGGGCGATCATGTCGAGAGCAGCCCAGCGGTTCTCGGTCTCGGCGCCAGCGGAGGCACCGACGAAGAGGCTGTACTTGAGCTGGCCCTGGAGACCGTTCTTCTCGACGTGGTCAGCGAGCATGGTAGGGACCTTCCTGTAGCACACGGGTTAGCACTTTGTGTCCTCTTTTGGCATGCGGTATTTCCTCCAGCCACATGGGGGACTACTTACTTGGGGTAGCCGACACCGGTGAAACCGGACCAGCCAACGTAGGCGCCATTGGGGAAGTGCTGGAGCATGTCCTCGGGGTTGCAGAGCTTCTTGAGCATAGAAGGGCGCTTGACGCGGGCCCTGAGGGCCGCCGAGGCAATGGGCGACGCCATGGTTGGTGAAGTGGATGTGTGATTAGTAGAGAGTGTAGAGCGGAGAGGGGGAAGAGGGAAGAGGGAAGAGGGGGGGGGATGAGGATTCCTTGACGACACAGATGATAAGGATCGCGAAGGAAGTCAAGGAGGAGGAGGAGGAGGCAGAGGAGGAGGAGGTGCTGGAGGAGAGAAGAAGAAGAGAAGTGGAAAAAAGACGGCGGAAGAAGTCGAAAAAAAGGGACGGAAGCGGAACAACCGAAAATACAAATCAACACACAGGCCGGGCCCAGTCACAACGCGGGAATGATGACGGTAATTACCACAGGTCCGGGATGGGCCTTTGCCAGATTGCGGAGAGAGAGAGAGGTGTTTATTTTGTAGCGACCCGAGAGCATTCGTTGGGTTGCCCCTGGATCGCGATTGAATACATCATCGCCAATCCATCCATCTCCTGACCGCCCGGGATTGGCGGCTCCTTCGTTGCAATTCGATGCTGAGCTGGAGACCTATGTCTAGTGTATGGCGGGGTAGAATTGCGGATTGAGCTGGCGGCGACGTCGGGTCGGGGGGGTTCGGGGCCCCACGACAGCGAACAAAGTGGAATGTGGGTGCCGTCCTGCGGCAGGCAGGCCCAAGTCCCCGCTGTCCCATTGGCCAATTTCTGGGGCAATGGTCCGTGCTCTTCCATTTGTCCCGTCTTTCGTCTCCATTTTTTTCCAAACTTCCCTTGCGGCCAGAACATGATTGTCGTCCCACCCGCCAACATCCCCAGACACTTCCCCCGCCAAAACAGCGAATGAGGGTTGTTGCCCAGTTCCTGGCGAATTGTAGCCAGACAGCCAATGCGACGGTAAAACGCGATGTCTTCACCGAGATTGCCGGTCCAAGTTCGGTGTTGGGTGAGGGCCCGGTTGATATCCAGAGGCTCCGCTGGCCCGGACCAAACACAGTTCACGCTCGGCAATCACGGAGCTCCCCTGTCAATCAGACAGTAACTGACTCGCGGGCACAACGGCGACTCACCTCACCTTTCAGGTCGCTGTCAGTACCTACCTATGTAGTGTACTGTAACCCCCCCACGCCCCCCTCCCCCCCCCGTTCGTTCGTTTCGAATGTTGGCCGACTTCCACCAACCCGACCGCCGTCTGAACACGAGACCATCTTGTTTTGCTGGCATTGCTTCGGTGGCCGTTCTCCCAAACATCCATACCCCCAGCCATCCCGCCCCCTTCCTCCCATACCCGGGACATGTTGACAGCTTGTCATTTCGTGGAGGTCCCACACCTTGTTCCATACATAGCCCGTCCACACCTCGTTCACCTCGTCCACCTCATCCATGTTTGAAATCCATCCACTCCCATACGCGGGCAAGGACGGGACATAAAGCGCAGAGTCGGAGTTAGTGTATATTTATACTCTCACAAAGCGGAGGATCTGCGTTGCTTCACGCCCATTCCGCCTTGTGAGTATTTGACAAGCAGCCGGCATGAATGCGGGTTTGTCGGCCCAAGTCGACACATGGATGCAAGGCCGGGATGACCCTTTGATTCCTGTGGCGGTTCGGTGCCCCCCTTGTGCCCGGCAGGAAACGGTCAGGATTCGGCCGGGACGCAAAGTCGTCGCCGTAGCAGTCCTGTTTCATCTGCCGGCCTCCACCGGCCCAGTTGCACACATGACCGTCGGAGGCCGGATGTCGTTGATCCAGGCACTTGCCACCATCCCCTCCGAAACAACCCCGTCCCCGCTCTCGTTGCCCTTCCGCTCTCCTTCCGTTCTGCACCAAACTTGAATGTCCCGTCTGACCCATCAGGAGCCTCCTCCGGCCGGCGCTGTCCGGGTCCACCAGTGATACCTTGTTGTGATAATGGCGGTCGGTAGTCATCGGCGTTCGGGATGGGTTGTGCTGAAGTTTCTCATCCTCAGAACTCTTTGTCGCCGTCAGGGCCGGGCGGTTGGCTCCCTTCGCATGCTCCATCCATCACTCGTTGAGATGCTTGGGCGAAATTCGTGTCGTCGGCCTCCCTTTTATACCCTATCGGCTCCTTCGTCATGCCCAATCAGCAAGTCTGGTTCATCCAATCAAGCTCGTCATGCCCTGCTGGCCAAAGTCAGCCTGCAGGGCGCTGTTTGTCATCACACTCACAGACATGGATGCCTGACAGCCACTGGGAGAGGCATAGCCTGAATGTCGTGGAGGGTCGGTTGCTCATGTTGATGCTTCGCTTGCAACGGTTACATTGAAACGGCCGCGTTTCTCGCAATCCGCGTATGTGCTTGTCGTGGTTGGATGACCGAGCTGTCTTGCTTACGTTGATCCTCGGTTCTGTCCTCCGGCCTCGAATCAGCAATCCTCGACCACGAATCCTGCTTAGCATTTGATGCACCTCATGATGCTTCACCAGCGCGGACGATCAACAATCGTCCCGTCTTTACTTTCGTGGCAGGCTCGTCTCTGACAATCGCCGACGAAAACGATTGTCGCCATGCCTCGTCATCTCCATGATGATCGTTCCGTTGCGTGGCACGATGCACAACATCGCGACGATACGACGATCAGGTCAAGACCGTCCTCTCTGGTAGGCAGGCATCTTGTCGTCAATTAGGCTCAGGGCTTCTGGCATCACGGCAGGCATCAGCTCGACAGCAATTATCGATCTCCATTACCGACTTTCAGTTGCAATAAGATTAAGATTCGACGTTACACCCGTCCGATACCCGACGGATGTCAACGACCCAGCTGGCTTGAAGAGCAAACACTTTGGTATACTGGAACACGTGTCAGTTTCCGCGCGTCTAATCCAAAAAGCATAAACCTAGACGGCGATAGATTTTACTTGGGGACCAATCGCACTATTACCATCTTGCTCCTGACATTGATGCGATGGAAGCAAACCACAGACCAGTCCGTGTAAGCTCTTGCGCGATTTGAGTCGGGTTCTTTTGAACCTGCAAGCCTATTGTGACGACGACAGTCGAAAAGTTGACCCTGTGAGGATTCGCCTGTCGTCATGAAAATGATCCCATGTACATAGCCTGGGAACCTCAACTTGGCGGTCGGGATTGGTTCCATCCGGATGTCATGTTGGAAAATCTGGAACCTCCCAAGGAAACCAAAAAAAAAAAAGAGAAAAAAAAGTCTGGGCAATTCGACAACACTGGCTGGCAATACCGATGGGATGGGATGGGAGTGGGAACGGCAGGCTATCTTCTTCTTCACGTAGGAAACGTTACATGCACGCACCCAATATATGCAACAACCCAGAGGTAGGGTCACACTTATACACACCCAAATCACATATGCGCGTTGAACGACAGAGGCAGCTTGTGTCCTTTTTCAGTCTGACGCTGGAAAGGGTCGTGCAGTTGTCAAGTCGTCTTTCTCCGCATTCAGCCACTGCAAGGCCCCCAGAGATTTGCAAGATGCAGGCAGGGAGCGGAGCGGGGGAAAGAGAGATGGGATGCAACTTGCAAGTGAGTGGAGGTTGGGGAAAGTGGAGATACGACACTCTGCCGAATCAGCTTTCTATTTCCCCAGACTTGATCACGTGCTAGCTTGGTCCTCCGATTCATTGCGATCCTACCCTGATTTTTTGGGATTTTGCACAGGCATCCATCCATTGAAACCTTGAGTACGCGAAAATAAATGGACAAACCGTGGTTTGCTCAAGATCGCGGTTTGGTGCCAGCATCAGACAGATACGATACAGATACGAAGTTATGGGCTATCTCATTCGGGCCGGTGGCCTTTTTTGTTCATTTTTGCTTATCTCGCATTCGTCTTGATTGGCTTGACCCTCTTTTTCCGCGCCCCCCCTTTCCCTTTCCAGTTCACGATGCCCAAAAAGGATGACGGAATGATCATTTGCCAAGCGGCGGCCGCCGTGGCTGGAACTTTTCTCTTTTTTTTTTTTTTGTTTTTGCGGCACAGTTGGGCGGTGCAACCCTGTTGAGGTGGAGGTATCTCCGCCTCCAAACTGTTAGCTTTTGCTGCGTCACCGAATGGATTCCACTACCAGCTTTTTGACCGCTTTACTTATCAGGTATCGTCTCGTATTCCACTTTTCCCAACTTACACTACACTTCAGTACTTGCCCCAAACGGGTTTTTCTTTGACTGCGACAAGCCCCCGATCTTCAACAATGTCTCTCCAATTGACTCCACGTGTGTTCAGTTTTCGTGTCTATTGATTTCCTTGTTTCGTTTTCTTTAACCCTCTTTTGTTCCTCTGGCTGTGCTTTAGTCATGAGCCGTCATCTATGACTATCTGTTTCAACACCGTCCCGTCCAAGGCCGTCTTGCCGTCTTGTTTGCATCCATGATTCGCATTCCTTTCTATCTCATACTGCGCCGCGGCTTTGCACACTCTAATCCTTAGTTCCAGCTTCTACATTCCGAATTCCTTGGTCCTACTATAGCATGTAAAAGCAGGGAAAAGCTAGAAGTACAGTACAGTAGTCACGTACCCTATGGGATTCGGTGACTTGGTTCAACAAGTCGGCCATCACTAGATTAACCAATGTCGGCCCTTACGAGTTAGTTACGAATCAACGTTGGTCAAGCGTTGTATTGGAGGTGGATTCATATGATGTTAGCTTGCGGGATGGCACTGGCAATGTGTCTTGTCTTCTGCGCCCCGTCCTGAGCGACAGGTACCCTGCCTGCAGCATGCAGTCAGGACCGATGCGGTTGTGTGCGTATAATGAATGGATGGTGCAGAGCTTCATCTGATTGACATTTCTTTCTATTTTTGACTTGGGTCCGTCTCACCGTGACGAGGGGACGAGGTTACCTTTCTTGCTTTTCGGTACTTGGGAAGGGTCGCGTATCGTCATTTGTCTCAACGTTACCACTACCCTTCTTCTTTTTGGACATCCAACTGGACACATTCATCCAGTCCTTTGGGTTGTACACTACTGTACCGTACCGTGCACTTACCATACCCTATCTGCTCTTTTCGACCAAGTGAAAGCAGCAGCTTTATCACCTTATCTGCGTGTCAGATTTTGGGAACCAGAACTGATATCGAACAGGACTGCATAAGGTGGTTGATGAAGTCCATTGGCACACATGATGCTCTTCTATCACCTTATCATGATTCGTCTTTGCCTCGGCGTCCATTCTTGGCTCTACACTAGCAAACCGGGTCACTCCTTTCTAGTTTACACAGTTCCAGATCACCTACCCTGCGCCGTACCACCTCCTCGGTCCTCGACCAGTCCCGTCTCACACACGTTCCCCACGCGCAACGCCGTCGAAGCTTGGCGCTTGACCTGTTTTCTTCATCAGGTCCCCTCCTCCAATTCATGACGTCCAATTTATTTCACTTTCCTTCCCCCATTCTTCATTCCTCTCCCGAACTGTTCACCCAGTAGCCCAGCAGTTCGTTTCCAATACCACCAACAACCACCATGGCCGACGAAGAGAAATCGGCCATTGCGCCGGCCGTCGATGCGACTCACAACGAAGCTCGCGAAGTCCTCAGCAAACCTGGCTCCCACCAGGATATCACGATTCCTCCGCCCCGTCCTCCCGGCTGGATGTACAAAGGCTTCAAGGTCTTCGGCCACGAGCTCTGGTACGCCTCACCTCTCTTCCAGCTCCTCTTGGTCGCTGTGGTCTGCTTCATGGGTCCCGGCATGTTCAACGCCCTCAGCGGTCTCGGCGGCGGTGGACAGGTCGACCATTCAGCCCAGGACGACGCCAATACCGCGCTTTACTCGACTTTCGCCGTGGTCGCCTTCTTCTCCGGCTCCATCGCCAACAAGCTCGGCGTGCGCTTGACTCTCTCCTTCGGCGGTCTGGGGTACGTCATCTACGTTGCCTCTTTCTTCAGCTACAACCACAACCAAAACCACGGCTTCGTCGTCTTCGCCGGCGCTTTTCTGGGTGTTTGCGCCGGTCTCCTCTGGACCGCCCAGGGCACCATCATGATGTCCTACCCCACCGAGGACATGAAGGGCCGCTACATTTCCTGGTTCTGGATCATCTTCAACCTCGGCGCCGTCATCGGCTCCCTGATCCCCCTCGGCCAAAACATCAACAAAGTTGCCGGCCCCGTAACCGACGGCACCTACATTGGCTTCCTCGTCCTTACCCTGATCGGTGCTATCCTGGCTCTCATGATCTGCGACGTCGACAAAGTCCAGCGCGAGGACGGCTCCAAAGTGATCATGATGAAGAACCCCTCGTGGATCACCGAGTTCAAGGGCCTCTTCGAGACCATCACCTCCGCCCCCTGGGTTGTCCTCTTGTTCCCCATGTTCTTCGCCTCCAACACTTTCTATACCTACCAGTCCAACAACATGAACGGCTCCCAGTTCAACACGCGCACCCGGGCGCTCAACAACACGCTTTACTGGCTCGCGCAAATCTTTGGCGCCATTATTGTCGGTTACGCTTTGGATTTCGCGGGCGCGAGAAGGTCGGTTCGCGCCAAGAGCAGTTTTGTCATGCTGATTGTGTTGACCATGGCCATCTGGGGCGGCGGGTACGCGTGGCAGAAGGATCAGCCTACACGCGAGGAGACGGCTGAGGAAGGATTCGTAACCATTGATTGGACGGATGGTGGAAAGAAGTATGTCGGACCCATGTTTTTGTACATTTTTTATGGGTTTTTTGATGCCGCGTGGCAGACTTGCATTTACTGGTGAGTTATCCCCCGACCTTCTTCCGGGACGGGTCAATGGTGTTCGACGGACAGAAGACTAACAGGCTTTGTACAACAGGTACATGGGTTCTCTCTCCAACTCGGGCCGTAAGGCTGCCAACCTCGCCGGTTTCTACAAAGGTCTACAGAGCGCTGGCGCCGCCGTATTTTGGCGGCTGGATGGAGTCAAGAAGCCTTTTGACACCATTTTCGGTGCTACTGTACGTTTACATCACCCCATCCTTATCCTCTCAGATTTCCCTTGTTCAAAAATACTGACTGGATGGTTTTTGTCACAGTGGGGTCTCCTAGCCGGTGCCCTCCTTATCGCCGCTCCCGTCATCTGGCTGAAGATCCAGGATACCGTTGCCGTCGAAGAAGATCTCAAGTTCAGCGACGAGACGGCCTCGGATGTGGCGGGAGCTGAGGGTGCAGCTGGCCAGGCGCACCCGGAGACGGTGGCAGTGGGTGCTAGTAGCGAGACGGCCAAGGCGGTCGTCTAACCTTTTCTTTTTTTTTCTGAAGTTCTGATTGACGAATTTTTTGTTGATGTGCGGATAACGGAACGCACCTTGCTATGGAATTTGTTTTGAGTAATGTGGTAATGATATTTACGAGGGAAACTTGACCTGGCGGCGGATAGCTGGTTTGCATGGGGTGGATAATTTGGTCAAACTCGTCGGCCTTTCAAAGGAGAAGAGTTGTTTATAGATTTTACGATACCATGACGAGCGGACGGACGGACGGACGGACGGATCAATGACATAATTGCGCTGTACATATTTTCTTAGAATAATGTAGTCATGACTCAGCGGTGATGATTGTGCTTTTTTGTTTTTTTTTGCCCAAAAGTGCTGGTTTGCGTCCTTTTCCGATCGGTCGTTACCGATCGTAGTTTATTTTTTATCTTTTTCTTATGATGCCATCAGTTGTGATAGTGCTTACAGTTTCGAACTTGAAGCTATCGCCATGTCTTGGCATTTCTTGGCACTCTCGAAATGTGGGTGGATATGAACGGTCCCTGGGTGTCAGGCAAGGTCACCCCGTCGAGTGGTGAAAGTTTATATCAACCAACCATCCAATTTCGCATGCTGTGTCCATCGCTTGTCACTGTGCCTTTCTTCTACCAAACAGAACGGTTACCTGTCAATACTCGAAGTGTGTGCCAATTGCGGGTCACCAAGCAATGAGAAACTCTGCGTGAGGTGACCAATGGAGGTATTATTGGACTTGGTGCAGGCAGCGATGGGGGCGAAGTCGTCCCCCATCATCTGATTCGTTTTTCGGTATCCGTTCGGGTTCTTAGCGGAGGACAGACACCCCGGCCCTCAGCTCTTCTCTTCTTCCACCAGACAGACCAATCCAAACCTTCGATTGATTTTCCCCATTGGTTGCCGCGATTGATTCCTCATGCGCCCACGGATCCCAATGGAGATGAAAAGTAAGGCATCAATGCATTGTCGGCTCCCCTCTGGTTATCGTAACGGCTTGATTGTTGACAGTCCTACCCGCGCCACGCTCCCATAAGTGGTGCAAGTTATGTGCCAGGCCGCTGCTGGTACATTACCTCCCCTGACATGGTGAACTAGAGCATTCGCTGCCTCTCGCACAACACGAGCATTCTCGAGGGCCTCGTCTCGGTTGTTCCCTGAAACTACGATGCCTCAACACCTTCACAATACGAAGGGTCGGGAAGACGACAAGGGCCAAGAGCAGTCTTGCCCTGCACCTCTGCAACAAATTCCCACCGTCACCGCCATGTCCGCTACCCGTATGTCCAACCCAGCCGCTCCAGCCACCGGTTCCGCCGATACGGAGATGTCCCCTGGCGTGGATAATAATACCACTGGCGTGCCCCTGCCCGTCCAAGGTCAGAAGCAGGTGAGCTTACTTGTTTGTCCTCTATGATTATTCTGGAAAACGCTCACACTCATCAAGAACCCGTATCACAGCGTTCCTTTGTTACGTGGCCAGATTCGCTTGCTTCAACTATTGCCGCATGAAAACGAGGATGCTGCAATACACTGTCGGCTCTTCTGTGCCGCATTGGACTCGAGAGGCACTCGCCCGTACGAGGCCTTATCCTACGTGTGGGGCTCTGGGGACAAGCCTCGTTCCATCTTCGTGAACGGGTGTGACTTGACCGTCGGGGAAAACCTTTACGCGGCGCTGTTGCATCTTCGAGACCCCTCCATTGAACGAACAATATGGATAGATGCCATTTGTATCAACCAGGAAGACCCCGAGGAAAAAGGACATCAAGTTCAATCCATGGCCAAGATTTACGCTACAGCCACTCGCGTGATTGTTTGGCTTGGAGAGGAGGCAGCCGGTAGCGGCCAAGCGCTCGAAGAATTACGCACCGCAGCCGAGCTGTCTATAGGACAATTAGATGATAAAGCGGGAATCCTTGCACTGCTTCAACGACCGTGGTTTCAGCGTATCTGGGTAAGGGGAACCCGTGTCAAAGTATTATGACCAGCGTAAAGAAACTGACAAGTCGATGCAGGTGCTTCAGGAAGTTGCCGCGGCTCACCATATCCTGATCAAGTGTGGTTCTGCTGAGGTTGACGGTTTTGTATTCTGCTCAGGTCTACATGCATTGGACCTTTCCGATGAACTCCGCACAGACTTGCGGACTCGAATCCTTTCGGTAACCTACCTCATAAGGGGCGCAATCTTCCGGCCCAAATACATAACCACCTGCCAGACAGACAATTTCTCTCTTGGCATCCGCCCTTTGGGTGAACTGATAGAGATGTATCACACCCGCGAAGCTACAGATCGTCGCGATAAAGTATATGCCTTACTCGGCATGAGCTCTGATGATCCAACAGCAGCAGGATTGTCCGCCGACTACACGATTTCGTGGAAACAACTCTTCAAAAAGCTCATCCACATCTCTCTATCTACACTGGTCTCTGTAGACCTTCTAGACGATAAGGAGATTGCCGTCATTGAGGGCAAGGGCTGCGTTCTTGGCGAAGTGTATTCGGTCGAGAGAAATCCTACTTGGAAAGACAGACGAGATGTGACCATCAGATGGACAAAGGCATGGTCCATCAACAGATTTTCCTCTAGCTTGTGGACCCTCCCAATCACTGCAAAATCCATCCAAAAAGGAGATGTTGTCTGCCTTCTTCGAGGGGCGTCGAAACCCACGATCCTCAGGCCATGCAACTATTACTGGGCGGTGATAATGATTGCAGTTTCAAATGCAGAAGATTCAAAGACTAGGGATGGAGAGATGAAGTGGTCAGAACTCATAGAAGCCGCAAAAGAATATCCGCACCTATTTCGACTTGAATGGAATTGGGATATGGATCCTGACAGGCAGAAAGATCAGAACAACCATAGCTCCTTTGCAAGCATCACAGAACCAGAGCATTCATGGACAGGGCTGGAAGGTTGCCTAGACACAGCGGCTAGGATACAAAATGTCAGATTGGCATTAGAAGATGGGAACCTGTACGACGCTGGACAGAAGCATCTTGGGGAAGAAATTGCGGTTCTTGAGAAGGCATTGATGAGCAGGAACACCCTAGAAAATGGTTCTCTAAGTCCTGATGATTCAGGAAAGGAAGATGCAAAGAAACTGGAAACAATGGTAAATCAACTGATTGAGGAAAAGGGCACAGGTCCGCTTCTGAACTTGGCGGCAGAAAACGGGCATGAGACATTCGTGGAATTCCTTCTGGACACCGACAAGGTCAACTTGCCCGAGTATGAGCTAGAGACGGCGCTGTGGCTTGCCACAAAAAAAGGCTATAGAACAATCGTCGAACTGCTTCTTGATACTGGCCAAGTTGATGCCTCCCCTGAAAGCTGGGATGGAGAGACAGCGCTGCATCTGGCGGCATGGAATGGGCATGAGGCGGTCGTCAAGCTGCTTCTCGATACAGGCAAGGTTGATGCAAATGCCAGGGACAAGTATGGCACAACACCACTGCATATTGCGGCAGGGTATAAGTACAGTGAGGCGGTTGTCAAGCTGCTTCTCGATACTGGCAAAGTTGATGTAAATGCCAAAAGGGCCAATGGTGGCAAAACACCACTCCATATTGCGGCAAGGTATGAGTATACTGAGGCGGTTGTCAAGCTGCTTCTCGATACTGGCAAGGTTAAAGCAAATGACCAGGACGATGAGGGAAAGACAGCCCTGCATTATGCGGCAGAGAATGGGCATGGGGCGGCTGTTAAGCTGCTTCTCGAAACTGGCAAGGTTGATACAAATTGTCAGGACAATGAGGGAAGGACAGCCCTGCATTCTGCGGCAAGGAATGGGCATGAGGCGATTGTTAAGCTACTCAGCCATGCATCCAAAGACGATTTCTTTAGCTGGCTAGTATGAAAAGCGTACATGGCTAGTATACCAGCTTTGACAACGCTGAGCAAGCGCAACCACCCAACCCAGCCCAGCCCAGCCCAGCCACCACACACACA